>JAOYRS010000080.1:9325000-9925000 GCA_032432895.1 Dryadula phaetusa | reverse complement strand
TTCTTATCATGGACAGGGTAAAATGAGAGGTAAAGTTCAAAATTAATGTTTCGTGTTTGTACAATGTGACGTACATGTCGCTTAGGCAACGTTTAATTACCCCGGCTAGCCTACTAATAACTAATTAATTTTCAATTTAAATAATGATCATGCTGACTGCACTATTTTATACAATCAACAGGATCGATAACAAAAGTAGTTACAATAAATATAAATGTGGTGGGCGATAATAATTCATTCTTTACTTGGTTTATAAAAATAGTATAAGTATGAGGAAGGCAAAGTATAAGACAATAAGGTCTTCAACACAAACTTTCGTGTAAACTAAACCTACCAAAGGTTTAGTTTAAATTTTGCAGTAATTTGTAAAAAATTGAAGATTTTTAATAATTATGTTAGGAGTTTACCTAACTAAGTATTACAAATATTAAAAAAATATATATAAATATCCGATATTTTATTTTTTTCACATCTATCTTGTAAACCTGTACAATTATTTTACTGTCCACTTTTAAGAAAGTTGTGACGAATTCTGCATCACTCATAACTTATCTAAAACAGAGAACATTTTATTTAACTATAATATTTAATATTTAACTAAGTGTATATTTTTACAATTTTATCTCAAGAGGTTAAACAAGTCTCACCATTACATACATATTCATGAAGTACTTGAGGCTTAAAAACATACTAGACTAGACTAATAAAAAGTGTGAGAACTTTATCCCACCACCCCAAGATATTACGAAATCCACCGAGACCCGTTTAGAACTGGATAAGAATCCTTGTCGGTTAGGTAGGTTTCTTTTACTACGTTGCATTTATTTTGCTCACAATGCGAGTTGATACGTAATGAAACTAGAGACTAGCAACTACTCATGTATTGTGGATTTTTATCAATATGTATTATAAATGTTTTGTAAATCGCTCAGTACTGATAAGTGTTTTGTTATCGTTTTCTTTCTTTTTATTACACCTGTACATTTCTATAATAAAAATTAAAAGCTATATCCGTTCTCGTTTGCTATTGTATATTTTAGAGAATATATGATATTTTTATATAGTTACATTACAACCTTGGCTGATAAGGAAATAAATAGTAAGAAGATTTAATTGAGTAATGCTCCGTTATATATTTTCTAAATAAAACGTGTCTGTTATACGACTTGATTGCGACTTCAAAAAGCATTCGCGATCATTTTTAATATATTTGGTTTTTTATGCTGTTTGGCGGCGTTAGTGTCCGTCCGACAAAAACGTCGTCATATAATTTTAACTTCACGACATTACATAATTCTTAAAAGCCATCCTTTTCCATTTATCTGATTTCCCGCATTTGTATTTATTTACAAATCATGTTTTAACTATCATATTACCAGAGAATTTGAACTTCAACTTTAGAGTATGAGTATTGAATAAAATCGCAATTTCTCTATTCTAATCGCAGAACGTCAATGTATACAATAATTTTGCGTATCCTAACTTTTACATATCCTAAAATTTTCTGTATTTTATACGTGGTAAAGACGGATATACACATATTCTATATCGATTTTTCTCTATGAAAATTAAAGGGATTATTTTTAGAACATAAACTGTAGTAAATTAGTACTTTAATTTTATTTTTTTTAAATTGTTCAATTTAATTTAACTCTAATCTTAAAATGGCAGCTTTTATTTTGTCTCTGTGTACAAGCAAGCAAAGAGTATAATTTATGAGCACAAAGCATACGATGTATCCACCAGCGTCCACTAATCTCGGTCGAGTATGATTTCCATATTAAACATTTGCATTAAAGGACGCTGTGGTGTTGTTCAGATTTTCATTTCTTTTTTGTTTCTAACATATTATTCGGAATTTTTAATCCGGTGACATTATATATATTTATATATAACAGTGCAGTTGTTAATTTTTTAATCGATTATTATTACAATATATTGTTAAAATTTATTTAATACGAGTTCAGACGAATTTTGTTATTACCCTCTAACTTTAGGAGGGTACCGGACGTCGAGGATTGGCGGGTGGGGACAGGCAGAGTCAGAGTCACTTGAGAAGGTGCGGCTAGCCGCATTGGAAGTTGCAAGACGATAGAGATAAAATAACCGGTTTTCCACCAATGATTAGGAAGGCGTTATGGCGTCATAATTTTCGCATTTTAGATGCTTCACTGCGAAGAATGCCTTATGGAGACGGTCCAGCACAAGCTAAAGGTGTTCCCAGCTCTGTACTCTCTGCGTAAATCCTTCCGTTTATATGTGATGGGTCTTAACACCGTGCATTTTTAACAGGTCGGGAGAAGACATAATAATTAATATTAACATATAGATACATACCATAAAATAAAATATTCATTTTTACTTTACCTAAACTTTCAACTATAGGTAGTCGTCATGTTAGTGGCAACAAAGTAGCTACCAAATGATTATGAAAATCTATATAAGTTACATAAAAAGTTCTCAAAACAGCTTTAAGAATATTGAATTAAGTCCATAAGCGTGTACGCTAAAAAGTAGCGATATTACAGTTGCGTAACTGCATGGGCAGCGTTTGTGCCAACATCAGCTGCGCCCTGATATATTTGCAGTTGGTTCGTATGAAACGTTCCGAGTGTAATGAAAAATGAAAAAATATGTTCATTATTTCATTAAAATAAACGATAATGTTTGTAAATTAAATGGGAAATAAATTATTTCTTATTACTCACTATTTACTTATGTAAGTAGATAACACAAAGATCTTTACATTTATATTAAATAATGTAATTTTCGATTACCAAAATGTACTATTAATTCGTTTAAAATAGTCTTGTTAATATTTTTACTCAATGTTTTCTCACATATCTTTATAATTGTGTTAAGAGTTAAATTTCGAAATAAAGTATAATGTTATATTATGGCGTTAAACTGGCATCTTCTAAATAACTTCCATAGACGGTACGTCTACAGTTCTACCGTTACCGTGAAATATGTTTTAAAACTTTTTATCGGTTTGATTTACTGAAGCTCCTTCGAACAAAAGTAGAATTCGTCGAGAAACTTAAAGAAATATTGACGTTGACCGAAAAAACCAACCGTTGGATATATTGAATCTTGAGAGGTTGCCTACAAGTGCGGAATACGTAATACTGACTCAGATTCTGATCGCTTAGGGGTGTACCTCAGTACGAGTGTGTACCCATACAGTCAAATCGTTTAGGATTTAACGCTGCGAACGAAATCTTGCTGACAGTACGCTTTATTAATATAAAATGATAAATGGTCGCAAAGGTATTCTTAGGAAGATTAATGTTTGGAGGAGTTCCTATATTTTGTAGAAAGTGTTATTAAATTATGTTACACGTATTTTATAATCGTATATTTAAACGTCATTGTGATGTAGTTTGTATATTGTTTATACTGTGTCTGAACAGAATTCCTACTCGGGCTAAACTTGTAGTTATCTCAAAATGAAAAGTCCAATCACTTATTTTATCCTGTCCTTTCTTACCCTGTTATATGCAGTTGGTACATGTATTTCTGCCTATTTTTTCTTCAAATGTTTTTCTTTCGTCTTTCGAGTTTTAGCCTACATTACCCGGGCCCCTGCCTTAGTCATCGTTATGATAAATGACCCCTTTTCAATGCCTTTATTTCCCTTCCTCTCTTGTCATTATTTAATCAATTCAGATTACGAGACAAATGCGTTCACAAATATGTAAATATATTTTTGTAAAATAATTACTAATACAATATACTAGTGTAGTTGTGTAAGAAAATAACTCTCCCGCTAGCTTTCAACGTTATGGATATTTTTTGATAAAAAGTATTTAGCTATTTAACCACATTATATTGCAATCGGCCGTGTTCAGAGGTTTATTATTTTCGTAATGCTCACTGTAGTTCATACATTCATCTTAAATGATATAAACATTATTAGTATCTGTTCAATAAATAATATACAATATCAAAAATCATATCTGTTCTACTTTGTAACCTAGTCCTAATAATTTTGCACGTTTTCAGGCGACATTGTATTTGTATAATAATATTATCGTTTTAATATTATTATAGATTTGCTACCAACTGAACAGGCGAGACATCCTCTAGGGAACAAGCTATTATCGTTTGTTGAATTAAATGGTTAACTGTGTTGCTGAAAAGGAAATTGAAGTTCCCGTGCACTCTGCCAATGTTGCCTTCTATATTATTATACTAACATTGTTTTATATATTAGCTTTACATACTAGTATTATGTTATATTATATATGATTTTTAGTAGTTTTTGAAATATATAATATATTTGAACCTTCACGAAAACGTAATAATTGAAGTTTTATTGTATTTAGTTATTGTTACCCAGTCTTATTCAGTTCTGAGTCTTACAAGTCTATTACGCTATTGCTATTACGTAAAAAAATCTTTTATAATGTAAAGAGAATAACTTTAAAAATATATTTTTATATTTCTTAATTATGCTAGCTCTAACTTTCTAAAGTAAATTTAAATAAAAAAGATATAACATATATATATACATGTCATATACTTTTAATTAAAAATGATAGTTATAATGTAATGTATTCTGGAGTTCAGTTTTCTTTAAACAAGCACATAATTATTTTTCAACTGTACAAATACATCATGTAACCAATGCAACCAAGATACAACTCTAGGGGGGAGGTCCATTGGCTGAAAGGTTAAATTAGTTAAAACGGAACGGATAAATAGTTGTGAAATAAGCCTGACTGAGCTAATTTTAACACTTACAATTTTATTCGAAGCCAGTGAATTATTGTTATTTTAGTATTTGACTTTTTTTAACCTCAACCTTCTATGCCGCATAGCAGGGTAGACAGAAAGTACCTAGTGTCAAGACATTCCGTATTTCAGCTTTCCACCGAAGTCGAGACATTGCGTGTTGAGTGGTGGAACTTAACGCCGCACGTTGTCTTTACCAGAGCGAGGAAGTGAAAATAATTTAATCTAATAAATTTAATCACTAGTGGGTATCGAACCCACAATCGATCGGGTTTACAGTCAGACGCTGTCACATTGCGCCACGACTGACCTTAATTATTCGTATAAGTTTCGAAGTCGATTGATTGTAAATATTAGTTTACGCCAACTTTTTTATGTTGTTCTATCTTCGTTCGTTATATCATTGTATCACTGTTGTCAATCTCTCTTTTACGCTAGTGACATTACCTTATAGTGTTAATGTTTTTATTATTATTTGAAATGATTGAGAGTAAATCCCATTTTGGTGGTGGACTATGTCAATACTATCGCCTCCCTAGTTTGGTTAGACAAAGCACAGCTCTGAATAGATATTACCACCTGTCGAGCAGTATTCTTCAAACGCACGGTAAGCAAAGGGTGGCGTGACAACCCCATAGTGACGCAAATGTTAGGGGGAAGCGTGAAAATATATAAAAAAATATTTAATAAGAGAAATGAGAACGTCAGTAGAACATTTAAAAACTACCGTTTCCCATATTATTGGCCGAATTCGCACCCTAAAAGTGTTTATAATGAAAATTGGGCGTTGAGCCAAATATCGAGCCGAAGTCATTGCACTGCTCTTACTTTATTAATTGCAGTTGCCAAATGCGATTCGACCTATATTGTATTGTAATTGTACTATTCTATTAGACATAATTAAATATACATATTTTCTGTATGAATAACATTTATTTCATTAATTAAGTTTATTTTTGTGCATTATTTTATTACAATATTTTAAGACCATTTTAAAAGACGAATTCACATCCGTCAGCAGTGTTTTATATTCAATCGTTCAAACGTCAATTAAATTGTTCTAATAGGCACTATATTGAATCCCTGACAAATAATAAACCTGAATTGAAAAGTGCATCAATACGAACGCAGTCGAAAATTATTATATATAAGTAGATAGCACGACGTCAATGCGGCTGTGAATTTTGAGTAAATCAGAGGTGTCACGCTCTGAAAAGTTTTTGCATTGAAATTTTTGACGGTTAACCTTGTATTCTAGCTATATCATAACCCAGTTGCTGACGGAGTGCAATGCCGGTGCATTCATTTATAAACTGATAGTGGAATGGTGTCGTTTGTACCTATATAATGTGTACTGTGTGTTTGAAGGTATAAATATTAGAAGAGATTTTGTAATGTAGCCTAAGTACACTTCTAATCTGGGAAAAAAAAATGTTTCGGTTATCTTCTAAAGACGCGTCCAACAAATGAAAATAAAATATTATTTATGGAGATACTTTTGACATTTAAATATAAGATTTGGAAGGTTTGTACGAAGCTTTTACTAAGAAAGTCCTCTTATACATCACGACAATAGTTCCCATTTAGTGCTTTAATATTTCAGCAACAATAAAAAGAATTTTAAAGTCTTCACTTCTATAAGGCTTTTAGTCAACAACAGGGTTATTGAAGCTTTACCAAAGCTCGGCCTCGGGTCGATACAACGACGCTATAGCTCATTACGTGCTGCGACGGCATTAATTATTCTCATTAGCGCTACTTGCCGCCTCTAAAGAGATCACATTATGTAATGTTTTATGTACGACGTTTGGGAGATTCCTTTTTTGTTTTCCTTTATAACAAATACATTGTCACTTGTTTGACCATTTAGGAATTATTCTAAGATTTGCTTACTTTTTCGTAAGACAGAGATAAAATAAACGGAGTTTGAATGAGGTGGACCGCATTCACTCATAAATTATTTAATTACTTATATATTTTTCCATACAAATAAAAATAAAATAGCTAGCTAATAAAAATATACAAGTTTTCCTTAATTTGAGCGTAAGAATGTGACATAAGTGTGAATATACAATATTAACAGGAAAACCAGCTGTCAAAGCATCTCGTTTCTAATATTTAACAGATGCTTGATGTACAAGTTCATAATATTAGAATTGAAGTATTTTAGACAATTAAATGATATTATAAGGATCTGTCAATCACGAGTTAGTGTTTTAAGTTTTTAACACAATCATTGTTGTTAATTTGCAATCGTTTAGCGAGGACACTGCGACATCCGACATGACACGCCGGTGACGCCATGATCAACCTCTCGGGAAAGTCATCCAAGTTTAATCAGTGACATGGGAGTGAGGGGTGGACCCTCCGTTTATTTAGTAATTCTATCTAACTTGTCGTTGTTGTTGTATTATAACTTTTTGAGCGCTCGTTGTTGACTTGACAAGCTCTGATAAGCCATCTGTACAAATAAGATAATAAACAAGTATTTTATACATTTTGTGTTAAATTAATTTATTTTGTATGTCATATACTTTCGTGATATCGTATACGTGGGTAAGTGTAATATACACGCACATATACACATAATTAGAAACTGTAACATATATTTGTATATATATATATATATATATATACTTCTTTTCCTTAATTTGAAACAGTATCTTTCCTCGCATCTTTTAATTAACGAAGCTTATTCTTTCTACCCGAATCTAACAAGAATGTAAAAAGAAATAAACTACAGATAACGAACTAGCTCCGCAATCTATCAATTTGTAACTAATATAACAAAGCGTAAGCCGTAATCAGTTGTGTTAACGATAGATGAGACTTTCTGAGGGACTTTACCGGATATATTCATTGTTATTTTACGTAACATTGTGATTGTGCTTAGAGTATTAGGATATCAATATTGGGTATGTAGCCTGCTTCTGATAATATTGATATAAGTACGTACATATATGTCAGTAAAATATGAATATTATATACGACTTGCTGTTTGTTATTGAAGTAAATTTCTCGAAGTATTGATTTGTGATCATTATTTTTTTTTTAGTATCACGCTTTATCCCTTGCGGGGTAGTCAGAAAAGACGGACCGCCAAACGCCTCTCGTACCACTCACCTTTGTTTCATAAATCTTTCTTACCATTCTTTCATCACTCATTCTCTCAGCGTGCCCAAACTACCTGAGAACGTTTTTCTTCATTCTCACTATGACATTCGCCTTTACAACTGCCGTTCTGCCACCGTATCTATTCGCTGCATATACGGTCAGCTAAACTGACTCCGCATATCTGACAAAGAGATCGCATATCTACTGCATTTATCTTTCTTTCATTCTTCTTTTGACACACCCACCTTTACGCTGCCGTATAACAACGTCGGTATCAGTACTGCATTATGAACGGTAAGACGTGCAGGTACGCTGACGTTTTGCCGTCGCATCAATGCAGCAAGAATACTGTTAACCTTACCGGCAGTAATACGCCTTTCCACATCCATTTCGTATCTTTCATCTTTACTAAACATACTTCTTCGGTATACCACCTCATTTCCTTGTTCTAATATCTTTCTATCTACCATAATCTTACATTCTATTCTTTCTTCACCTCTTTCAAATACTAGAATCTTAGTTTTACTCGCATTCAGGGTCAGACCATTTCTTTCACACCCTTCTTTCAGAGTGGTGACCAATGCCTGTAACTCGCATTCTGATTATATAGCAATTAGCACTGCATCATCTATCAGTTAACCGTCAAATCACAAAGTTTTTTTTTAATATTATTATTTTATTTATTATTATTTATTATTAGGGAAACATACAGCATATAGTATATTACAACTTAATTCAATAATAATAATTTAACATTTATGCCAGTTAAGTTTCCACTACTGTTTTACCAGGAAAGTGGACTAATTTTGATGTTACACAAAATATAACTATTTATGACCAATTAAAATTTTAACATAGTATGGTAATGGTTAATTACTAATAAGTATTTTTCATAAGATTATAAAATTTACTTAAACTATTTTTAAACAGATCAATGTGGTTGTATTTTCTATTATGACTATTACAAGATCTTAGAATAAAAGAATTTTTGAAATAATTAGTTTTACAAATAGGCATTGAAAAAGTATCCTGAAAGCGAGCGCTAAAATGAGGACATCTAAATAAAATCTTACTGAGCAGATAGATTGAGACTTTCAATCCTATGTCACTTTCTTTCACTTCAATATTAATAACTCCAAGAGTTATTAATATTTTATTTTTTTCGATATGGTAAAAACGTTATAAAATAACTTTTCAAGCATCAGCCACCATTTTTTTCGGGTACTTGTCAAATTTCTGTGAAAATCGCTTCTCGGTCTTTTCGCTAAGATCAAAGTATGGTTTAAACCTATCTCAATAACTAGTTAGTTTAGATAATCAATCCTTATTCTTTTATTATAATTTCAACTCACCTGTATAATAGGATCTTCTTGTTCTTCTTCTACTTCGCATTTATCCAGGTCTTGGCCAGGATCTGCCTTCCGGTTCGACCTCTTCCTAATTGCACGATCTGTATCATCCTCTGTGTTCAGTCCATTGGCTCTTCATTCGATATTTCGTCATTGAAGTCTCGTTTCCTACATCACGACATCTTACCAGTCCAGCCCTTGGAAATCTACGAAGCCAAATTCCAGAGACAGATAATTTGTAAGAAATTTGTTTCTAAAGGCCGCCGCGTAACGTGCCATGGTGCCGTCTCAAGCGACTCTCTTTGAGCCTTTCTGCTACGTCACGGACTCCAAAAATTGAATTAATGTGTTACCTTAACGGTCAGCTTGCGTCACGCCACATATTCACTTCAGCATATTTATTTCCGTGCCGAGATGTTGTATAAAAGCACTGGTCGGACAATGCTTGGTATATCCCTTGAGCTTGGGCGGCTGGGGTTAAAAACGACACTTATGACAGCAGCACAAGCAATGCTGATACAGGTATGGGAATCGTGATCAATGCTCCCGAACTCAGCAAAATGGATCGAAACTACCAGAACTTTTCCGGTTTTACAGTTCGTTCAAGACCTATTCGAAAAGTGTCAAAGTCCAGTCTCCTGTAAGCCATGTCTTCGACACATTTTTAGGAGTTCAGTCTTCTATTATCATAACATAGAGGTTGGTCCTGAATATAAGCCGATACATAATATAAACTATAAATATATTTTCAAAGCTGGTGATATCAAAATATTGTTTATTTACTTACGACTTAAACTTAAAATTTCACTAACAACGCAGAGTGTTTGTGTTAAGCCTAGGCATGTAGTATGTATGAACAAACTGTATTTATGAACAAAAAATAAAAGAAGAGGCTTTAGAGTAGGCATACGTAGTTAATTTCCCTACCATTTAGAAATAAAAAAAAACAACTAAAACTGAGAACAAATGTAGTCATTTACAACAATAGTAGTGGCAACATTGTTGTTTATATAACCGAGGCAGTTAAATGTAATTAACGGATTAGACGCTTGACAAACGAGCCAGAATGTCACCGCATTGTGCTAATTTATTGTGATACCTTTTAATCTTATACGGATCGATGATTTGCAGAAATGGTGTGTTACCCATATTTTATGGTAAATACATAAAATATAGGTAACGACATTTGTCCATTTAAATTTTAATTGAGTGTCGACTTGGCAAAGCCGGCGAGCGTCTTACTTTACATGTCAGAGTTTGTTTTCTACTGAACGAAATGTTTATACATTTGATTTGTTGTCGTCTTTTATGCGTGTCTTGTACAAAATAGGTGAAGACAGAAATGATAATTGCCCTATTTTTGGGTTTAATTATAATAATAATTATTACTACCTACCTATGAATAGTTTTTGTTACGATATATCTACTGTAATCGTATTCGTATAGTATAATAAGTACATTATGAAATGAAGGTCCTGTTTAATTTGTCTTTTTGTAAATACATTATGTTAAGTCATATTCATAATTATCGCAAGTGCACAGCCAACGCGACCAGTTTGTAAGTTCGATTTCAACTCATTACAATATTTATAAGTGAAATATTTTTGTTTCTTCGTTACATATATGAAAATATTAATATATTAGTCTATGGTACAGCGTCGTCCGCTTTTTTAACTTATTTTAGAATTAATTTTTAACTTATTTTAGAATTAATTTTGATAAATATAACTTAATTATATTTCCCGTTAATTAAACATAAGGCTACAACAAATGAAATATGTTATTATTATAGTATACTTAAATAGCTTACTAATTTTAAAGTGTTATTCCACACTTAAGGTTAGAAAACATTTTTGAAAAAACGTATAAAAGTTTGAACGTAGCGGGATTTGAATCGGCGCCTCTTGGAAATCGGTCACTGCTCTCAAATTTTTATAAGTTTTTTCAAAATAAATATACTTTTTTACTATATATTAAATATATTTTATTAGGTCTCCATGTTGTCATAGAAAGGTCAAGTGACACTTTATTATATCTCGCTGTTTTATATTTCATTATTTACATCTTTTATATGACTTATTGTTTTATTTCAATAAGTTATGTAGAAATATATGTAAATAAACTCTTATTCTGTTTAAAAGTGACCTTGCCACAATTGTTGTTCTTAATAATATGCATATATCTGAACAAATCTTATAACTATTAACGATTCTGTGGAATAAAAAACAGATGACACACTACAGTTATAGTTAATGAAATATTGTATACAAAGCATATTTGTTGATGTTTTAATTTCTAACACAACTAATATTTTACGTTATGGTATGGTCGACTTATTTGAGATATTTATAATATAATATAGCCTAGGTATTATTCAATTATATATAAACACATATATAAGATATAAAATATCTTATCATTATAATATACTTTAATATTTTACTATTTTTAAAGTGTTATTACACACGTAGGATTAGAAAACATAACCAAAGAAAACAAAACTCTTAATATAATAAATAGAGGTTACTATATAAATGTGTGATGTAACAAATAATCATGTCAGTTTATCTTCACATATTTATAAGTTATAAATAATACAGTATTTCTTAGATTCTCATTCAGCAGGGCGTACCTATTGCAATGTTGCTTGATCTTTGGGCGGAACCCAACGCCAAACTGTGTCTAACACTTTCTAATGATTTTTGAACCCTCGACCTTCACGAACATTCTACGTTGCCTGGATTGTGTTTAAATACATATAGGTAGATTAATATTCGTATTACAGGCTTATCATTCTAGTCACAATTGATTGGGGCGGTGAAGGGCGCGGCCGTGACAGCTAGGGATGATTGGTTTGTTTCACAGCGCACTGATTCGAGGCTCGCCCTGCGGTCAGCTTAAGTCGGGCCAAACTTAATTGAACCTGTTCTAGAATTTTGGATTAAGGAGACTAAACAGCTTTTAGGACCTCAATAATCCAGGATTATTATTTGATTTTAATTTATCGAATTGCATTAAAAAGTAAGGGTACAGTTGAACGCGTCAATATATATATATATATATATATATATATATATATATATATATATATATATATCTCTTTTAAATTAAAATATTAATTTTACCTTTATTTGCGTTATTTTACTAAAAACTTTAAGATTGATTGAAAAAGGAGTAAATCTATAGATTTACTCCTTTTTGAATCATTCCTGGAGGGACTTTACGAAAATATGTTTTTGAGAATATCATTTGATATTATTTTTTTAAACACAAGGGATATATAAGTAATTTTATTTCCCTGTGATAGCAATTAAATCTAGTTAGCTACCTCGAACTTTTAATTAATCTCGTTTTCTCCAGTTGAAAGATATTTACTGTAAAAGTATTTTAATTGTGGAGTAACTCAAACTACGAAATTCCGCTAGGTTAGTGTAGTTCCGATTAGTCAGAGGTCCCTAATTAAATTACCTAACGAAAGGGTAAGCAAATGATCTTTATTAGATTTATGTATTAGGTGTCGGTCAGATTGTCGTCTAGTTCAGTTAGCCATCGAAGTATGTTTTATTTCCCCTAGGTAACATAAAAGTTGTCGACTAATACTTGTGAGAGTGTATTTACCAAGACAATAATTATATGATATAATCAATAAAAATATTTCGTTGCGGTAAAGTGACTGCTAAATCCAATTCTGTTTGGAAATAAATTAATAATTATAATTATGAATATGAATATATTTTTTAGTAGTCTGGATCTACATAACGCGGAGTTTGGATGCGTCATTCAGCGACTATACTCCGAATATGAGTTCAGCGGGAAACATAAAAGATACATAAATGGATCGATCAATAAATAATCTATATTTCTAAGAAATGTAATAAACTATACGTATATGTGTTTTAATTTCTACGCGTAAGAAAATTAAATGTTTATATGACTTTTGCTTGTAAAATATGTAAAACAAATAAATTATTTGAAGGTATTTTCATCAGCTTCGGCCCTTTCTCTTTCATTCAAAATACTTAAGGCTGCACTTAGTCTTACCAGAACAAGAAATAATGGTAACTTAATATAATTAATCATTCGTCAGAGGGGGATTTGAAATCTTAACCAATCGTGTAAAATATTAAACTACTACTCACATTATCCAATTGCGTCACTAGTCAATATGGACATAGTATAACAATCGTATTTAATAAATTGCTTGAATCGACTGAAAATTGTCAAAGTAAATAAAAAAAGTTATCGCAAAGTAGACAGCTCGTTGCTGTTAGCTCATTGCACGTAAATTAAATAAGCGGCGAATGATGCGATGCATACTTCGCGATCGATACCCACCCACTTTTGCAGACGCAACGTGTTTAGTTCTGCATATTAAGTTAACTTGGCTGGTTCTATCTAAATATAGAAATATGGTTTTGAAATTATTAGATACGTAATTGAAGTTACCGTACAGTAAAATGACTTCATTATTTCACTCGCCTGAAAATGGAACATGCAATAGTTACTTTTTATAATTCATTCATTTCGAAATATATTCTTATCTCTCGATTGCCTAACATAACAAATAAACCTATTCGATAGATTTTTTACAAATAACGTTCTTTATTTTATGAGTAATAATAAATCTTTACGACTATCGCCAATTGCTTAAATCATATAGTTGTAGAAACGATTGTCGCGTCAATATATTTTTTAATTTACCTAATTACCCCCAAAAGAGCAGGCAATAGGTACGATTACCGCAAAATTTATCGCAATCGTAATATTTACAAGTATATGTTAGGATTGATTGTTGATATATTTATAAAGGTAAATATAAAAGGATTTTAACTAAACATCTTTTAAGTATAGAATTCTTCGAAAGATTAAAAAGTTATAAAAGCCTCTTCTCTACGTAATGTAGGTCTCATATGAATATATTATATTCAGACCTCTGATGTAAGAAACTGGACTTCAGAACAAATTCTTGAGTCTTTGTATTTTTCGTTCTATTTCGTATTTCTTTTTATAAAAAGAAGCTTGTAATAGTATAAATAGAGATTCTAATTCACGTTTAAAAATATATTCATATAAATACACCTACATAAATCGTTTCAGAGTTATTATCAAACCAATTAATCCTATTGCAATCTGTCGCTCAAAACATTATTTTCGAATGATTGGAGCTTGTTTATTATAAAATAGTAGTCTATAGAAAAAAATATTTTATTAGAAATCACTGCGTTTTGCTCTCTCAATATAACTTATAGAGGCCGGTCGTGGCGCTGTGGAGTAGCGTCTGACTGTATACGCGATCGGTTGTGGGTTGAGTTTCGAGTTTCTATTTCCTGTCTTCCCTTCTATGCAGGATAAAACCGGCAGTTTAAAAAACTTTGAGATTATTAATATTTGTAATACATCCTTGTAGATTATTAGCGATTTATTTTTAGCGATTTTTATATTTGTATATACAAAACATTTAAAAATTTAAATAAAAAAATTAAAACATTAAACTTTAAACATTCGCAGTTTATCACGTATAGTTATACTGTTTGTTCTATTGCTCGAAACATTTTCTAAAATATATAGTATAATTTTCAAAGCTTCAATATACACAATTAGTTGTGTTGAAATATATTCATTTTAAAATCAATACAGGATAGCGTGTGCAAGGGTCACTTTATAAAGGCCGACATATATCGTCACTCAAGGCTGTTTTTGGTAGGTAAGCACTATTTATAGATCACAAGGGTGTCACTTGAAATTTAAATGCATATTTACTATTTTTAAATTGTTATTCCACACTTGGGATAGAGCTGGTAGTAGAACGCATGGCTTAGCGCTTGGACGGTATTCAAGAGGCGCGGGTTCGAATCCCGTTGCGTTCAAAATTTTATACGTTTTTCAAAAATGTTTTCAAAAATGTAATTTAAATGCAATTAAATCACCAATAGTAAACATATTACTGGTTTAATATCAGTTATTGGCTTAATTGAGGTCCATGAGTAAGTATTATCGATTATTTTAATGGAAAAAATAAAAACAAAAAATCATTTACAGAGGACATACCTACCTGTTAAAACTTATAGTCTCATGTCATACTTAATGTCATAAAATGTTACCTACATCATCAAGTCATCAAAGTCATATACTGTAAGCAATAGATAAATATGTTGTTATTGTAAAAATAATGTTATATATATTGCTGGAAAAGGAGTGATTTTTCACTAAAAATCTGCATTATTCTAATTTCCCCTGAACATAAAAATAATCAAATGTTGTGTTTGGTATAATTTCGTAAATTTCGTTCTCTATTTTGGGAGGCATTAAGTATCGATTATTGTGTAATAGGGCTATGTAGCTAGAATTTATTGAGGCCAAAGTGCCCCACCTGTCGCCCTCGTTCCGTACCGGCTACTAATGATTCTGTAAATTTTAGCCCTTATAAATTAATTAATTAAGATTTCTACTTGGAATATTTATTTAGTATGTTCAGTTTATGTCTATTAAACATAAAACGTAACGCTTTTGTACTGACGAGCTTTGTGTATTTATTATGACCTCAATCGATTATTCTTTCTTTCTTGCTATATTCAATATGTCCCTATTTTAATGGTATTTGATATACAGTTAACTTATAATATTTTATTCTTGGAGTAAAAACAAATGGAGTATCGAATACTATAATGACTATTTATTCGATCCCACTTATTCTTTTGACGCCTATCTCGCTCGCAAAGTAATAAAAATGTGCAAGAATATTTTATATTCTGCTATTTTTAAATCAATAAAGCGTAAAGTAACATAAATATTTGAACGTGAAATATCATATTGAATATAAAATAAACCTTAAATCAAAGTTAGCACAAACAAACAAAAGTCAATATTGATATTACAATACAAACGTTTAGTTTCGAATTCCCTTAAGACGGTGTAGGTATCGATTATGTGTAACAGGTCAGTCAGAAGTGGCTATCGAGGACAGAGTTACCAAGCCGCACCTGTCGCCCTCGACTCAAAACGACCCCCAGGGATGTACGCACAGAGTAAACATGTTTTGTTTATACACTAATGGTATACTAACATACCGACAGTGTTTTATGAAGAAATGTTATGAAGATTGGAGCTTGCCACTTGAGTTAGTTGTTAAGTCGATAAGTAATAAATATCTTGAATGTGATGTTTGAGCTAGGATCATCATGGATGGGACGTTAAAATATAATTTTAATATATTTAATAGCTTTCTATACGTCATATAGCACAATAGGCAGATAACCTTTCTATACGTCACATAGCACAATAGGCAATAGGCTGATAAAAACCTAATCCTGAAACACATTTCTTTACTTCCCGCCCAATATTGGAACATTGTGTGTCTAATGGCAGAACTGGCGACGTATTTTCCCGAGTGTAAATAGATGGCAATATAATGGGCGTGCAGATCTAAGAACCACCACCTTTACTGGAGACTTAAAAAAAAAGTATCGATGTCGATTTTTATTTTGAAAAAGAATAAATGATATTGAAGATAATATCGATATCAATTTCTGTTAAGATGAATACAAAGCGAGTTACATTAAACCTAAATATCAAATCCTTATAATTTTTTTATAAAATCTATGATTGATTTCGTAGAACTTTTACGCTCTTCATTAAAGCTTTGCTGACAAAAAACTTTGTAACTTTTAACGATATTTTCTACAGGCCTTCTTTGCTACTTCACACTTTATAAGTAGATATCTATCCGTAGGTAACTTGGGTGTGGTCAACATCTTAGGCGAAAAATACAGAATTTTCGCTCATTTCCATTTACTTTTAAAATTTAACATATTTATTTCAATTTTGTTGAGACCATCGTGGTGCAGTGAGACTGTGTCTGACTTTTGCTATCTCAATGCTTGTCGGTTTGATTCCTATTCGGTAAATAATTATATTTTCGTTGGCCCACTCTGGTTGAAAGTGCTGCATTAAGTTTAGGACCTCGATACGCAATATCTCGAATTTCAGCTCACAGTGGAGCACGGGGATTCTCTGTGCTAGCTTTTTTTTGGGAAAAAGTGAGATGTTGTTAGTTTCCTGTTATTTTACACATTGATTTATTAAAGTACATAAATCTATGTTTTTTAAATATATATTTAGGTTGCTCAGAACTAAGTTGAAATGTTTGTACAGAATTTTCATCAAATTAATTTCCCGTCCACAAGTATTGTGTTCTAAAAGTTCTAGAAATATTTCCGTATCTGTCAACGGAAATACTCGGGGAGAAACGTCACGGCTGAAGTTTCACAATAATAAAATCTACGACGAAAAGTTTCATATTTCTTACAGACGTGCGAACCAATCGCTGCAGGCAATTCGTGGCTTCGCTACGCCTTCATATGAAATTATGTATATATTTTCTTTGTAAGAAAATGTGAAATGTAATACCTCGATGATTATTTGATTCGAGTATCATATTGAGAAATTTTCTTGTCACAGGATTTTATTATAGCCTTTGTGTCATTGTCTAAGTGATATATAATATTACTTGATAGAAATAAGTATTGCTCGTACTAGTAATTGTGTCATGGCGAGCTCGGCCTAATGATTTTGGGGTTTATCCTACACAGATAGGTTTTCTTGCTGTTTTCCCGTTTTATTAGACAAAGCGGTGTTACGTTTAACCATTCAATACTGAGTATCTATTTGCAAAGAAAGTGGTCAAAGTAAATACTTTTAAATAGGATTTTATTGTTTAAGGAAAAAAGTAATGAAAACATTGATTAAAACTGTTATAAAATTGATGAAAACAAGCATTCAGTTATAAACTAATAATTACCATATAGAACTAGAGTTCACTTTACAATGTTAATAAACTACAAATATGTGTAAATTATATTTTACTATGAATAAAATACGCAACACGATGCATGCATGTTGTAGTAATTACAAGTGTCGCCCAGTTAGTTAGAGCCAGAGTGTACGTCACATATAAAATAATTAATTCCACCAAAAGTTCTTCTGTGGTCACTCGTTCACTGAGTCTGTTCTGTGTGAATATTTTATGTAAACGTCGCATGAATATTATTTGAAACTATGCTAATCTCTTATAAGGGTTTTATTATGCTTATTGTTCGTGTTTGAAACAAAACATATATTAAACGTTGTAAAGCGGTTTTGAATGTTAAGATTTTGTTAAAAGAAACGTCGCCATTTATAATATCTGATTTTGCACTCGTTCTGATTAGTGGGTTCCGATACAACTGTGAGAATATTTTTGTTTACAATTTTACTCTTTCTTTGGTTTGGGTACTCAAAGGGACAGATGATGGGTAAATTTGGTGACCGAATAGGAGGCTAAATATTTCTAAATTGACAATAAAGAAGAAGAAATCATATTCGTACCACAAGTTTTTTCTTTTTTCTTTTAAGCAATATCAGGTGATGCGCGAAAATGAATTAAATTTCAGCAAACTCAAAATAGAATTAGGATAATTTTAAAGTATTTATGTTATGTTGACTTATCTATTTACGCCGCCCCGAGCCAATATTCACGGTTATTCGTAAGCATATATTATAATGAAATAAACGCCTTATATAACTTAAGTTAGAGAGTTTCATTGCATTAACTTACTCTCCTAGTACAGACACCAGTCTCACACATAGATATGTATCTAAAAATAGCTAAAATACTCAATAATTGAAATCTACCTACATACTGTAAAATTTATGATATTATAAAGTTATTATTATATTATTATTGTATATTCCTTTTCGAAAACTTATAATTTCGGTAAATGTGAACGCCACGGGCTTTAAGCCAAGTGTTGATTATTTTCGGGAATAGGTAGAGTTATACTCTCTTCGTGTAAACACTTCCTGACAATACGGCAGGTGTTAAGGATTGCGATTTTTTGCATCCTTATGTGTATAGTTGTAGGTAATTTTATTTGATTTAAGTAACGGTATAACTTCAGTACTAGAGAGCACCAATGGTACAATATATACTTTTTTCATTTTCCATATTCTTGTAACTTCCTCTTGTAATTCTGTATATATAGTATTTTTTTCCGTTTTTGATTTTTGCAGATTGTTGGTAATAGGGATCGCTAGGTCTATTAGGTATGTCAGTTTGTTTATTTTGTCTATAAATGTTATGTTTTGTCTATTATAATGAATTGTTGTGCGTGTTAAAATTGCCTTATCATAGTCCATCTTGCAACTGGAGCCCTCCAGCACCGGTTTTGGTACATATTGGTAGTACGTTATTATTATTATTACTTAATATTTGTCAATAACATTGTTTTAAGAGATTGTTTTAATGTTTTTCCTTTAAATATTTTAAACACAAACTGTTTTAATTGTTCATTAAAATACTAAATGTTAATAAAATGTACTGAAAATTAAATTGTTGATATTTTTTCCGATGTACGTCATGAACTTCTCATTGTATTTAAGAGAAACATATTTTATCTTTCTCTCTGTCGATTGCGTTCGATATTTTATGTTGGATACTAGGAATTTAATTTTAAATATATTATTTAAGCATATATATAAATTATAGAGAGTTAGAAACTACAACAGTTTAATATATATAAAAACTTAGAAAGAAATACGTCACTGTAAAAACGTGGCCTTTCCAACTCTAGTTCTGTTTTATACATTTTACTAAAAAATAAGTGACACATACTTGTTTACTTTAATGGCTTCCTTTAAGATAATAAGAGAATTCTTCGTACATTAAAGGTTAGGTTAGATTAACTTAAATATCATTACGATAAAAACATTCAAATGATAAAGCTACTAATAATTTCCAATTGCTTCTTGAATGCAAGTTTTTTCTGACCGTCGACATCGAATTATACTGAAACAGCAGCCCTTGTGGTTGTTTTCGGAAGACTGAATAAGTTGTACAGTCGGTATCGGGAAAGTGATACAAAGAGGTTGACAATCGTATTAAAAATCTATCAAGCGCTTAGTCATAATTTTTTTGTTTTTCTATTTGTCATTTTATATTTCCATACTGTTTTCATACATGGTTATTATTTATATATTTACTTAGTGGTTTATAATTGTATAGCAAATTTTTATAAAATGATTTATATAAAAGATCATGTTTTTAAAAGATAAATTTTTCTCTACTAAATATTTAGAAATATGATCGTTCTACGTTTTATTTAGAAAGCCTAAAGCTAGAACTAAATATACCCATAATAACTTAGGTGTATCGTGCCTGTAAATGTTGTAATGATCATACTTTATGTAAATTCAAAGCTGCAATTACATATATATTCTTAAGGCTTTACTGTCCAAAATTTTTAATTTACTTATTTATAGTATTATTGATAAGCGTATTTATTCTGTGTAAGAATACTGTTTGTCTTCCTAATAAATAAATAAAAATAGTCTTCTTATATTGATGTGCTGTTCATATACATACTTTCAAGTCTGTATAATATTATTAAATCATTGAACAAAAGTTCTCAATGAACAGAAGAATATCTTAAAAGTATACAATACAAAAGAAATGTGACTTGTGTCTAACCTGATAATATCATGTGTACAATTTATTCGAGTTCATATTAATATACTTTGCTTTTATCCTTTAATCTTTTTCTATTTATTATACTAAAAAATATAATATTGAAATTTTATATTATAAAGCTAAAATAAACAATAATAATTACGAATGAATAAATTAATAAAAATACGAATACAACTAACAATATAGTACAAAAAAAAGGAATAAACAAGTATTAATTCGTTTTATTATTTTATCTCCTGTATGTTTTCCAATTAAAAATAACATAAAAATGCTAATTATTATTCAGTGAAAAAAGTATTTGTTCATCAAAAGAATGCTTTTGATGAACAAATACTTTTTTACAATACAAATACCCTCATCTTCTTTCATCACAAATAGATAATTTTAATTAACTTTTAATCTGATTATTTATTTTATATATATTTGCATATACAATGGTTGACTTTTAAAAACTATAGACTTTTTTTAAATATATACTTTTTTTATTTACTATCCATATTTTAATGTACATTAAAAAATCATAGAAATAAAGATAAACATGCATCGGGTAATATGTTTAGTAATTGCCACCTCTCGGCTCGATCGGTGCTTCAATTAACTGAGCGTCGCGTCGCGTCCAAGCATCGTGTCCACTACATGTCGGTCACGTTGGAAGTGCAGCGCGGACGATGGCGTATTTTATATTATAGCTATTTATAATATTTATTGTAAAATGCGAAAAAGAAAATTTTGGTAAACATTTTGTTTATTTCTTAATATTCTTATAAGATCGCACGCCACTTTTCATCTTAATTGTGCCACGAAATATGATTATAAGTATAACAAGTTAACTAAGTTTAATAGCTCAATGGTCGGAAGCTTTGGAATTTAAATCCCTAGAGTTTTTATTGTCTATTATATTATTTTTTTGTTTAGGTACTTACTTCTTTATACACATAGTGCTCATTTTATTACATTTGAGTGGACGTGATCGTTCACATTATTAGTTATAAATATGATAAAAATTACCAATGCAATAATTTCTTTAAGAATCTTTTCAAAATCAGTATATTGAATCTTGGGCTATTTATATTTTCTAACATAAAATATTTACTGTGTAAAAGTTCACATTTTGACATTTACCTCACAGCCTGCGAAGCGCTAATGGCATATTTAGTAGAGCGCTTTAAGTGATGTATAGGTACGTGCCATATACTACATAAATTTAAATATATTTCTATGAGTTTTATTTTAACTTTATCCGTTTACTCTTAAAACAGCGGCTAGTGCGTTTCTTCTGCGATTATAGCAGTTGTGACGGTAGCAAAAACATAGGTACATTTTATATGATACCAATTAACTTACCAAAGTCTGTTGTTAAATGTAGCTTTTATTTATATTAAATGCTAAGGGATTCGGTTATCTCCCTCCTTCTTTTATTAATATAAATGCTTATTTAGATAGCATTCCTTATAACAAACAGCGCCTGCGGGAATAATGTTATGAAAATACAAAGTAGTCAAAAATTGTAATTTGGCGGATCTGCAAAATGTAACAATTTATGTAATGCTTTATATGGATTACTTGTATTTTCACATGTATCAGCATATCACTACATACTTTGTATTGTATTAGATATTTTATAAACACTAAGGTACATTGAAAAAAGATTGAAAGAGTTTCATTCATTGGGAAATGATACCAAAACAATAAAAATATAAAAGGTAAAGTAAAGAACAGTAACTGAATATACAACGTTTGCCTTGCAATTAGAAAACGTATTACTTTATAATGGACTTGTGAATATAAAATGTAGAAGTAATTATAATCTCCTACTTTACGTTTTATTTCCGAAAACCTTTACTTAAAACTCTAAACAAAGGCTAGATTATATTCAATAAGTATATGCTACGGAGCTATATAAAGCTCCATTAAAGAATCTTTTAAGATGTACAAAGCTCGTGTAATGTAAAATGGCAGGGGAACTTTAATACGTACCACCGAATAGGATCGTTTTAAGATAGCTTCTAGTTCTACTTTATTTCTAAGTGTATGTAAATGTGTGGTTATGGAACTAAAAAGAGGTAAGCTTATAAGAAAAATTTCATCCAAAAAAATATGATTGTAGTGATAGTACTAATCTTAGAAAATATAAGAAATACTAAGGCTCTTTCTGCTAAATAGGAAAAGAGAAATTATTAAAAAAATTGTTTTAAAACTAAATTACAAATTATTTTTAAAATTTACTTACAAATTATTCTTACCCAATAGATTTACGACTTTTTTATTTACTATTTTTTCAAAGTGTTATAAGTGGTACACTTAGGATTAGAAAACATTTTTTTGAGAGGACGTATAAAAATTTGAACGCAGCGGGATTCGAATCCGCGCCTCTTGGCACTAACAATAAATAAATTGTCAAAAACGTATAAGAATTTCAACGCAGCTGGTGGTAGAACGCATGGCTTAGCGGTCAGTGCGCTTGGACGGTATGCAAGAGGCGCGGGTTCGAATCCCGCTGCGTTCAAATATTTGTAAGTTTTTTCAAACAAGATATTTATGACTATAATTTAGTATTGATTTATTATAAATGCTCTATAATCATGATGCTACGTGTGAGCTACGCCGCGACGTAGACGAGGTCGTAGCCGATTTTAATATAATATGGTGCCATGATATTGACATCGAACGTTTTAAAGTTTTAAATTTAGCTTACAATTTTTTGGCATTATGAATTATGAATGAACATTATTTATGAATAATGTTGCTTTATTGTTTATTTACACATTATATTGTTATCAAGAATCCTCTTGCTTACAATACTGATGTACAACTAATACTTATGTATTGGTTGTTTTCTTATTATTTTTATCTGGAAGAAGCATTTAATGGTTTAAGTGTTCTTTGTCTATATAAAACCACAATCAAATTTTATATTATTCACACAATTTATCGCTGGGATATTATTTGGGCAGCAGAACTGGTAATTGACAGGTTATAGCATTCTAGTTCATAATATTTAGGTATTTTACATAAATTATGTCTAAGAATATGTTCGGTTTTTTTCAGGTATTTTAATATTTTGAGTGATTTTGATATTCTTATCGATATATCGTTCAACTCATTGCTGCATTCTGCTTCCACGGATTCCAAGTATCTCGGGATTGAATTCTTCAACGGTCAAATGTTCATACGTTTCTAAAATATTTTTATGTTTCTGGTAAGACTTAACGCGGCGTGGAGTTCTGTTACTCAACGCCAAAGTCTCGAATTTGGTGGACACCGGAGTACAGAATTTTTCTGTTCTTGTTTGACCTGACACTTGGTTATTTCTTGTCTACTCTGCTATGCGGGATAAAAACGTGAAGTTAAAAGTAAAAAGAAATAGTCTTATTTGTGCCTAATAAAAATAAATAGTCTTTATTAAAAGTAAATTTAGTTTTTTTTAAGTGATAACAGTATATAAATTCTAAGCTTATTTTTCATTCCAACTTTATTTTATTAGTTCCAACAATGAAAATATCCTTCGTTCCAAGAATAGAAAACGTAGTTGAAACGCTATTAAATCACTCACTGGAAGTATAAGAAGGTTTTAAAATAAAGCAGTTTTGAGAAAATGTTGTATAATTTTTATACTTTTGTATTTTTATATGAATATTTTATCATTTTAGAAACAAACAACATATACGTATTTAGAAAGACAAACCAAAATATGTTATTGAAGAAACTTTAAGTTAACCAGCCAAATAAACGATAAAGTATAACACGGAAAACGTGCTCTTTGGGAAAAATAATGGTTTCACTCCAAACTTGGTAATCAATAGTGGGGCTCAACATTATTCAGGATCAACGACACTTTCGGTTCCCATGTTCATTCGACCCTTCCGATTTTAGTTAGACGTCTTTTGCATATATTACAGAATATATTGGTACATTTCTATATATTTATATTGATTATTTTCATGAATAGAAACAAGGAAAAATTTGGAAGTGTGCGAGACTTCATAAGGTCCGCTTTGAATATAAGTTATTCAATGTTATACGAAGTTATTAATCTAACATTAGAATGAAAATCTGCTCTAGAACTCGTAATATTTTTATTAATAAAGTAATGTATATACGCCCAGAACAACCCCCGAATACATATCCGCGTTAAGTACCGATTTGCCATAAAATATCCGGTTTAAAGGACTAGAAACAGGGTTTTTGTTTTCCACGCCGCAGCCGGGAAACGCTTTTCTTGCCTTTTAAAATGATTGCCTTGTCCTATTTCTGATTCGGGCCGTGTCGCGGCCGTATTAACATTTCACAGTGTGTCGTACCGCCGTGGTGCCGCCGCCGCTGTTCGTACTACGTTTTCAAAACTTTGAATGGTGTGCATATTTTGCTTATTCGCTTTCGGCATAAAGCGAATAGTAAATCAAAGGATTTCACAGTTAATAAATTTTAATTTTCATCTGTGCATCGGCTTCTGTCACTTAATTCTATTGTAACAAAGAAAAATAGTTCTGTTGAACTTTAGCTGGTAATCAAAATGATAATCCCCACGGAATAATTTACTATGGTGACTCAACAGTCTGTCTATAGCAAGTAATCGTTTCATATTTATGAGCGCATGTTTTACGTCGCCGTTATCGAGCGTCCATCTGACAGCTCTATTACACGGTGACCGCTCGCTTCATCTGTCACGCCGCACCGTCTCGCTGTCACGATGCTAGTTGGTCGCTACAGTGATTTCTTTCAGGCATCAACTTATACGTAATATATTATTAATACTATTATTATGTCCTTTTAGAGCCGTACCGTTTGCCGTAATAGAAATGGACATCTGAAATACTCGATGATTAATTAAAATGAAACGTTAGCGGCACTTTTATATATATGGAAGACATCAATAAGGACTTTATTATTCTCAATGTCATAATGCTTATGATAAATTAAACGAAGTATATTTTCCTAGTATATTATGCATAATTTTGTCCCGACCATAAAGCTATTAACGATTAAAGAGTGTTAACAACTTAGCACGCTATACTGTTTTGAGTGTTACTGTATTTGAAAAATTCCGAAGTTTTAAATACTTCAGACAAATATTTTTAATTTTAGTAATATATTTTACAATCATATCTAAGGAACAGGTAGATACGTACTATAGAGGTATTAAAAACAAAACATTTAGAAAAAAATATATTTCTATTAAAACGTAGTAGATAAGAAAAGAGTAAATCAATTTACCGACATATTACTAAACATGCTCGCGTATTACATCTGAGAATTCCACATTACGTTACAAAACTACACTGCTGTCATGTATCAATGATATAGGCGACATTTTTCCCGTTATTTACCCCGCCCGGCATAAAAACGTAGGTTAAGCCAGTATATTGTGGCGTCGATCCTCAATAAAGGTGAAACGGGCTGTAAGGGCGTGGGCTTAACTGTTTGTGTGACGAAAACAATGGCTTGGCTCTGTCATGATACTTATAATACTAGATTCAAATTATCTCTAACCTATTTTTATATATCCATTTTGAACAAAGAGTAACTGGATTACCAGTTGCATGTCTTTATAAAAATACTTATATTCTTATGACTGCAAATTGCGTGTTATATTTAGCAACTTTGACAAGAATTGTGTGTCAGCATTTTTACGCAAAGATATATAAATAAGCAAACATCTGGTTTATTAAAAAAAACTCCTTATAATGTTGGGCCAACAGCGAGATTGGAAAACATAAATTAAACATCGTTTTTCCCAATTCTCGACGTAAAAACAGCACCTCACCGGCTGAAACATTTGGGCAGTCGTAAATAGTTTATCGAGTCTTCTTCCCTGCAAAGGTATTTCGAGATCGCTTCGCGCTCTTTTGTGATTGAAAACGGTCCCTAGTTTACAGCCAATTTGTTGGTGACGAGTCAAAAAACGAACCGGCAAACAGTTTTTATAGTAAAAGGCTATCGGACGCCCCAAAAGAAGAAATTAAAAAATATACATACTTGTAAAGCTTTATTATTTTGTGTATCACAATATTATTTTTAAGCTTTGTTAGTTTGAGTGCTCAGTTGTAGTTCGCCCAAAATTATTGTGGAATATTCATATTATGTATTTCAAAAGAGTTTATTTATTTTTACATGTATATGATGGGAGCTGTATAAAGTTAAGGTTCTAGTAAAGAGCAGTTCAATATGCGAACAATTTTCGTAATATGGATATGACACAAGTCGTAAGCGAACATATAATTTACGCGTCTACTCATCTAAACATACATTGAATAAACCGATAAAAAGCAAGAACATAATATTTATTTATTGTAATATTCGTAACACTGAAAATTCACGCACATTAGCGTCCACTAAGCATTACGTTTCAACTTAAATTGTGTGTTTAAAATTAGTAGAAAGTAGGTACCTTACCTTATTACAGTCTGGGCGAAATTCATCGGTATTTCCATCGGGCGAGCATTCTCATTATTAGACAAGCTATCTAGCATCTCCATTGTACGCCGCGACCGCAGCTCTATCGAGATATAGATAAGCTAAACAATCGTGAGACATACGACCCTTTGATAAGGCGGAGGTATGCCTTATTATATGAAGTTGGTCATAGGGAAACAGTTGTAATTACTTTGTATTAATAGAGGAAAATGAAATTTGCATTCGTAAGAGGCAGGAGTGAATATGGCTATGTATTGTACATTTAATGAAATTTAATATAATAATTAGAATTTTATAGTTAATTGTTGCTATTTTTTAAGTTCACGATTTTTGTGTTATTTTTAAGTGTTACATAAAGAGATGTTACTTTGTTCTATTCTTATATGAAGCAAGACGCCAAGACCGTTTTTGTGCGTCTTTGTTTTTCACATCATATGCGTTTCCTTCACTTCAAATAGAGTCTACAATCATCATCATACCTACACATAATATAAATACCACGTCAGTGAAATAGAGAACGCGCGTGGCATCTTAATATGCAGACAGACAGATACATCTATATAAGATTTAATTATATATGTACAAGTTTGAACAACGCACATGACAGGCATTCCATGTGGGAATGAGTCAATTATTCGATATCACACGCTAATCTCATGAAAGTTATCTTAGAGACTACTAACTATTTAAAGCTGTCACTAAATGTTACATAGTTTATACGAGTAGATATTATGTTTTCTAGAAAACAAGAGAGTTAAAACCCTCCGGTTTTCTAGAAAACATAATAAGTTGCTTTCATAAAAATGTAAACAATTTATTATTACGCTCTTTTACTTCATATAGCGTTATATTATATTACTTATTTTTTTGTATACATACTTGTAATAGTGATGTCTTTCAGCTTAAATAATACAAATAAAAACTGTCACCCCTCGTATTGATGCAGGGATAAATTTGTGTTTAAATATGTATTAGTTTTGCTAGCAGTATGGTCTCGGCCATCCAGTTATGTGATTGCCGTTTCCACTTTAGATAATTCATGTCAAATACGTGACTGTACATGTTCATATCAAACATACCATAATAGTAAAAGATGTATACATAAATAAGTAAATTATAACTAAAGTTTTTATTCAGCTTTTACATACATATTGTATATAAAATTATTGTTCTTCTGTATTTAAAATATTTTATAACAATTTTATTTGAATCGCTCTACATTTTTTTACGGCCCGCTTTTTCAATTTTTGTCACTATATAACTTCATGGCCTTTGAGCTACAAAAATGTATTAATTCATTTTTGTCCGAATAAAAACAAAGACACCTACTCCGTTACGTTGGACGATCAAATATGACAGTAGATAGACAATGACTTGATATGATTTTATATATAAGTTTTATTTCGTGGTGCAAAAGAAAAATTTAAAGGGTACAATTTATCATATGTTAAGATATATAACCCTGGAAATTTTTATATTAATAAAAACATACGTACCTAAATGAAAGCGCATTGCGCATCCCCCACGCCGCAGCGGGACAATATCTAACTGTCATTAATGTAAATATTGGCGGTGGCTTCGACTCTCGTTAGAAGCATCATATTTAAATTATTTTCCTTTCCCTATTCTTTCTGGTTAAACAAAACGGAATCACATATATGTTCCGCCACTCACCAAACAAGGGGTTTGGTTTGACCGGAAAACAGAGAACTGAGTGTCGTGACACCATTTTCTCCTAATTTATTTTGCTATGCTATGCTATATACTATGCAGCAAAATGTTGCCGGGGAAGGTACTTCAGTATTTAAAAAAAACCAAAGATAATAGTAGTTCAATAACTTTTTAAATGTAACGTCAGTTTCGAAGCGAGGTAGTTCTGCTATCTATCTAGTCTATTATGGCAAGGCATTGTTCATCGAAACGTAACGAAGTTACTGAGCAAGATCGGTTGGAGCAGTTTGTAACATTGTTACAGTTCCGATGCAGCTCAACTTTGAACTGTGCACTCAGTGTTGTCATCTCTTCAATCGTGCAAATCGCTTATCTTGAAACCAATCAATCTATACGATATTGGATTATTAACATTTGCAAAGCTGTGCCTAAGTACTTACTATAAGCACATTTTAAAGTGTTTAGTACTGAAAACTTAAATGTTTATATTTAAAAACTTTAAACCATAACATAAAAACTATGAACAGCGCTTAGTTAACAATATCAAAGCGATCAACGAAATATTTGTGTAATTAATTATTTGAGGCTTTAAGATATTAAGTTTTAAAATACAGAATACACAAAATATTTAGCGCAAGATAAAGAATGAGCAAGAGTTTTAATCACATCTTTCCAAATAGATATAAATAAGTGAACACAACGGATGCAATTTTCAATCCGGAACTAGCAGCCGGTCTTTCTCACGGGCCCGTTAATCAAGTTAACCTCACTCGTTAGACTGTTGAGTAGTAAGCGCCCGTAATTTCCTCTGCGCACCGTCCATCTGAGCTAATAGTTTTTTGATTATATCGTATTTTACCATTTCAAACGGCCATTGAAATGACTATTCTATAATACAATAAATGAAAGTTTTTCCATTTTACCGATTTAATCCGTTTTTGCTTAAAATAAATTGTTTTAAAATAGTAACTCAAGGACTTATTGTCGGCAGTGAAGTGTTCTTCAAATACCCTTTCCTTTTTCGTACTCGGGAAATTGCTCTTGAGACGATCTTTTATGTATATACGAAAATGTTTGAGATAAAATGTAGGACGTTGTATGTTTTAATTAATTTATTAACTAAATTAAACTGCACAAAAAGTACCTCAGTAAAGTGCCACAGTTGGACAGCGCCTGATTGTAAACGCGATTGGTTCGATTTCCATGTTAACCTACTATACACACGAGTATTATTATTAAATTTAGATTTTTTTATAAAAAAATCGTTATTTCTATCGATATTTCGCCATAACCTAGTGCCTAAAGAAGTTACAAAAGCATTCAAGTTATCTGTTTGTTTACACCTTCCCGATGTAAACAGAGATATCAGAATCATTTTTCGGGTCGAAGATTACTTAATTTCATACTTTTCACCGAAACAAAGCCTAGCGTTCATTTAATAGTGCACTTTGTCTCCCCAGAGCAACGAAATGAACTTTTATTTTGATATACTTATAGTAGCTCTTGAATGGAATTGCTATGATCGCATATATGGCATGCAAATACAATACTATGAATATTCGTTAAATCGAGACAAATAAAAATGGTCATTTTAACCCACATCGTTAAATATCATGTTGTTTTCCACAATTTTAAGTTAGAGTAACCTATATAAAATTTATTAAAATACGAGCTGCCGTAAAAATATTAATTGGAAACTGAAGACGTCTATAGGATCTTGTTCTATTGTAAACGACATCTATATTATAAAATCGAAAATGTATAAATATATATTTTATATGTTTTATGATTTAAGGGATTTGATCAATGTCCAAAACTCCGCTGTGCAGCGTTACTCCGACTTAATTTCCCCAGCGAGCCGCGGGGCAGCCAGTATCAGTCCGATAATCTTTTATAAGGCAAATGTTAGAGACTGGAACTATTTATTTTGCTTTGGGATTTATGAACTACCTACACAATAAATGTTGACCGTATAAATTTGGGAGTAAAAAATGTGATTTCATCAATATTATGCCTTACTTACTATTTGTTCGTCTATACTTAGACTGCCTCTAAATACTGCAATATGAAAATAAACTACACTTCTGAATTTGGAATCTGTCATTTTATATCGTTGTTCATTGTTTATTCATATTTTCCCTTCAATATATTGCTAATATTTCGAATATTAAACTGGCGTGGGTTGATAAAGAAACCGGATCTCTTGATAATTGTCTGACTGACAGCCATGAAAAAAGTATCAAAACGTCGATACAAGTATGTCAAAATAACATTCTTGCGAAGGTTAAGCTCCTTAATAACCCAATTCATTAATCAAGAATGATCTTTTCAGCAAGGCTCAACGCCAGTTAAAGCTGGGTCTACCCAATATTGAATGAAAATTCCCATGAAAATTATATATCAAACCAATATCCAGTGCGCACTGGTGTAAAGCAGGATTACGTTACGTACCTAACGTGGTCCCAACTTTATTTTCTGTATATTTGGCTGTATCAATAATGGATGTGATAAGATATTTTAATAAGAAAATCGAATTGAACTCTCGGACGGAGGAATGCATTTTTGATCTTACCCGTTCCAGAGCCAAAAGTCTGTATTCATAATGGTGTAGAAGACTACAAGCGGCGCCGCCTGAAGAACTTCGAACAAAGCGAAAATTACGGAAGACTCGGACCAAGCCCTCCTACGTGTGCACATGTGGTAATGCTGGCTAACTGTACTGTGCGCCTTGCAGGAGCATCTTCTATTTGACAATTTGATTCGCGAGCCGTTTAAAAGCTCGTCGCAGCAAGAACGTTCCTTAATAAAACACGCATGAAGTCGCGGCGTAGAAAAATAAAAAAAATATAAAATATTTTTTAAGGATTTTATATTAATATATTAAACTAACACATTGTAATAGTAATAAATGTTACTAACAATGAAAAACTATTGTTTTTATTTATTATAATATTTATGGCAGGACTACGTATACAAAGCTTTACATATTACTCGTATAATGTATCTATAAGTTCCACCTTGACTGCGAAAAATGTGAACAGAAAGATAAATGTACAAAGAATTTCTAGCAAATAGAATATTCTGGCTTTTATATTTTATTGTCAAAACGTGGCGACCGATGTAAAGTGTCAGGCGTACACTGTCACTGTGCACTGAGATGTGTCTACACGTAGCAGGAAGCAAAAATTTCTCGTATGAAAATGTCAATGGGAAAAAGAAATTTTCTACATAGAAATTACGTTTACGTCCACCACATGATGTGCGTGACTGAAATTAAATTGACTATATGTTATTCTGTGTGAGTGAAGTAAAAAGGGCCGACGCAAACATTTATAACGTTAATTTGGGGTTTGGAATGGTTTTTGTAATCACAAGTTGGGTCCCAAGGATTTCTTGATTTCTATCTTAAGGCGAGTTGGTTATTTCGTTACTACTTCTTGATTCTTTGCAAGTCCCTTCGGCGTGACTATTTGACTCTCGATGAAAGCCGCCGATTGTGGTAAGGGGAAACTCGATTCGTGTTATATTAAATAATTTATATAACAAATAAATAATTTATTTTAGTTCAAACCTTGGCTGTCCGATTATTTAATTAGTATGATTTTGTGTTGGTGGCTGGGCTTGTAATCGATCCCATTAATCCCAAAAACGGAAATGTTGGTAATAACATTGACAATCATTGTTCACAATATAGGAAAATTACAGTGTTATTACCTTGAATTGGACTGACCATTAAAGTGGTCTGAACTGAACTGGCGACTTGAAAAAAGTTCCAGCTTGATTTTTATCTGATTCCTAACAAAATTGTTTACAAAAGTACTCGTTAAAATTGAGGAGAAGTGAGTTTATTTGACTTGACTTTATTCAGACCGACAGATAAACAGTGACAACCACGACGAAACATTTCAATTTACGAATATGATGTTTGGATGTAGTTACTTCTATAATTGGGTGTGGCTTAATTAATAAGGTTGCTTGGACGGGCGGTAAGTTGCGGGTTTGTGTCCCGTTACATTCAATATAACTATTTATAAAAAGAACGGAATGCAAGATTAAGGTAAATAGCACGATGTTAGAACAAGTGAATGAGATGATTTATTTCAGTAGTTTGTTTAGGAGAGATGGAAGATACGAAATGGATGTGGATCGGTAACAGAGTTAACGGTGCCCTGGCTGCATTGATGTGACGGCAAAATGTCAGCGTACCTGCGCATAGTGCCGTACATAATGCAGTACTGATTCCGACGCTGTTATGAAATGATAATGGAAGAAAGATGAATGCTGTAGTTATGCATTCTCTTCGTCGGATATGGGGAGTTTAGCTGATCGTATATGCAGCGAAGAGATTCGCAGAATGGTAGAAGTAAGCGTTATTTTTATAGTGAGATTGCAGAAAAACGTGCTCCGGGGGCAACGTTTGGACAGAGGATGATTGATAAAAGTATGGTAAGAAAAATTTATGAAGCAAAGGTTGGGTGGAACGAGAGGTCGTGGGAGAACACGGTCAACTTTCGAAATCACAGCATCAATAATACTGGTCATGTAAAAAAAATGAGGACCCCCCGAAAAGCATGTATGAAAAGGTTAGTGACTGTAGACGAAGTGAAAGAGGTATGTAGGGACCGTAGCTTTTAGCGTTCGTTTCTGACTATCACTCCTGTCCCGCCAAATATACAGAGTGAACCGAAAAAAAACCTTCAATATTCTAATTGGATGAACAAACATTAGTTAGTTTAGTTAAGCAAATATTAACAGGACTATGATGGCATCCATAGAATAAGGTATAATTATACATATCTTATATTTACTTAATATATCCACAAAAATATTAAAATATATGTACGGTGAATTTAATGAGCGGAACAGAAACGATGCGTCGTTTTGTGCTCATCAAGCGGGCACGGTTAATTAGATTTTTAATTTAGCGAAATAATATTTCGAATGTGGTATAAACCGTGCAAAATCAAATTCTTTTTGATTTAAATGAAATTGCAAAGTAAACATAATGTAAAAGAGTCACCTAAAAAGAAAACAGGTAATGTAAGAGTATCGCGTATTAGAAAAAGTAAGAGAAGTAAGAGAAGAGCGTGGACTGACTGGTGACTAGTCTGTGCCTTTTTGATATAATAAAAACGGTTTATATATATGAATATGTATTTAGAATGCAATTATTTTTATTTGATAATTGTCTAATATATGTATTTTTTTTTTTCAGGTAAGTCGACTTATTGGAAGAACTACGATTGTTAAGTACTTTACTATTTATTACAATTTTTATTTACCTCTATATAAAGACTATTACTTTATATATTTTCTGTGATAATGAATATTTCGTAAATAGCAATATTTGTACTATAACAAATGCATGATAACCTTAGGAAATAACTGAGTAATTGCAGTGATCTCGGCGTTAAATTTAATTTAAAAGATTGTTTATATATGTGTACATAGATTTAGGCATTTTCTTAAAGCGAATTACAATCTAGTAAAAATATGAAAAATATTATAACTATTTAGTTACTTCATTCCCTTTAGTCAAACAATTATTTATCAGAAGTAATCTTTGCGTAGCAAAAATTTGTATAAGTCTCTCTACAACAAAAAAAGTTGCAACAAGCGTATTAGAATTTCGGTTTGGTCCAATGTAGAACATATGGCTTAGGGGTGAAAGTGTTTAGTTAGTTTCAATGGAACGTGGATTCGCATCCTGCTGTTTCCAAACTTTTGTATATTTTCGTAAATGTTTTCTACTTATAAGTGTGAAATAACTTTTTAAAAATAGTATAATAATTATTTTAACACAATTGAAACTTCAGTTGTAACATTATATTTTATTTTTATAATTATTTAATGTTTTTGCATCCCTGATCTTGATATCCAGATACATGTTAAAATAGATAGAACGCGAACAGCAGGTCTGCTTATTACCGAGTTCTCATTGCCGGTAAGTAGCAATAATTAAGGAGAAGCGTTATACAAAAAGTCTATGTAAAACATTTTCATTATCTAAGCTCAAAACAACCTAAAAACACCTCACTAAATCTGCCTACCGGACACCAAGCTTACTTTCATTATTCCACGAGCTACGAGCTTAATTTAATAAAGTTGGCGCACCGGCCCGACCGATTCAGTTTTATACCGGTACCCGGTCCTAAATAATTCAAACGATAAACGCTCGTTACTACCATTGAATGAAGCAATTGACGTTTTTGTTGTGGAAGCCGCTTGTAATAGGTTTACCTAAATTGTTTTTTTTTTAATAACAACAAAAATAATTTATTACACAAAATTTGGCCCAATTGGAGCACAACCGGCGGTAGTGAGTACAAATCGAGGAAATGTTAAGGTTTGAGATAGATATTCGGACTCGTATAGTGAACTGGGGTGAACTGGGGCATTTAGTTTCATAAGTCTGCGTTTAACGCACTATCTATTTCGCAGAATACGGTATATGATGGCGATAAGTATTTATGTACAACTATTTCCACATAGAATGTGCTATTCAAATGCTGATAAGATTATTTAATTAACAAATTACGAATATGTAGTCGATATCAGGACAAGAAAATAATACATATCAATAAATCATGAAAATGGTGTCCTATGAGCGAACGTTTAATTTTAGATACCATGAAATTCACCAGCATAATTAAAAACGATGTTTTATAGGGAAAAGAGCAATATTATCGAGCAAGTAGAAAAGCTAATATTTGCCAATTGATCCCGAGGGTGTGTACAGACCATTATGCTGAGAGGATCAGTGTACTCTGTGCCAGTGAAAAAAATTGGAATTCGAGTGGTGTAAACAGGCTTCATCAATATTGGTAGGATCATATTTTACGTTGAAGACCCTGACAAGAGGGTTATCCGTGTCCCAAAATATTTGAGGTTTTGCTAACCGTTATATATTATGTAAGAGTATAACGTCTTAGGAATTTTGAATATATGTAATTCGATATTGTGACTCGAACGCCATGTACCCGAATGAACGCGATAGTTTCGGGTTTTAATTTCATTGCGGTTATATTTTATTTTTATGAAATATATTTCGCTTGGTATACATAAAATTCCAATACTTACAGGTTTTGAAGACTGAAGTCACAAAACAACGTACATATTATATACATGAGATAAAAACTTTTAAACATTACACACAGCTCCAAGTTGATTGCGTGTAGTAAACATGAGTCCTGTGTAACAGTAGTAAAATGTAAATGATCATGTGTTTGTACAATAGCAAATGCAACATTAATATACAGGCTCTGTGTATTTTGAATTAACATAAGATATAAAGTAATTACGTTATATCTAAGTTGATGTGGAAAGAGATGTTAATTTTGTATTTACAAACGTTTTAATTGAGTTTAGAATCATTATGGCATTATATGTATCAGTTGGTCTAAACCAAACTTGCGCGTGGCTTTCATGTTTCGTAATTGTTTATTGAAATATAATATCGAGGCCGGTCGCAGCGCAGTGTAACAACGTCTGACTGTAAACGCGATCGGTTGTGGGTTCGATCTCCATTCGGGAGATGCTCGGTGCAAAAGAAATAAAGCTTTATAATCATCAAGGTACTTGTACCAGCATAAACAAATTAACTGAGCGTAGAGTTAACTTTAAAGCTCGAGTATGATTTGTAGCACATCACTGTAAGCGCTGAATGAATTAACGCTATCGTCATGCATAATGCATTGCTGCGATCGGATTGAATCCGCAATGAGGTAGGCAGTTCATGTTTCAATATAGATACGCCTCGGCTTAACACTATATCTTGGGGATTTGGGAGCTCGTCGTGGTCTTAGCCTCACTCCTATTACACAGACATGACGTGCCACATTTGTTTGAATGGTTTAATAGCAAAAATAGCAAAGTCAAAATCTATTTAATTTTATTAATAAATTGTGAGTTCAAATTGCATTTAAAATATATTAAGTAATTAATCTTATGAATTTATCGTTTGTTAAAATTTAACACATATTAGCACATATTCAAAATAGCTTAGAGTCGAGGCACTGAGGCGAGGCGTTGACTGCTTTCTTATCAAAATCGAGACATTCCGTGTTGAGTTGCGAACTAGCGCCACGCCGTGCATTTTCTTACCAGAAGATAATGATAGTAAATTGTAAATATAATCACTCCCCTGAGCCGAGGATCGACCCCTCGAACAATCGCGGTTATAGTCAGGCGCGCCGCGACTTCTTCAAGATCTAACTTAATTTCACTATTTTTACAAATTACACAATTTTTAGATGTTGTTTCCTTGTTTAAAGTGTCTCTTTTGCGACATACCTATAGCCTATTGGTAAGCCTCATTTTCTCTTTTCCATCCAATTTAACTTATAAATTATTAAATAATAATTATGTACAATATATTGATAATATTCTTATAAAATCCCATAAACAACGTAAATTAAAAGAAGTTCTTGTATTTTTTAATTAAAACCTATAGTAGAAACTGTTTGTGAATCCACCACATTCAGAATAGAGCTAGGTTGCGGTTATTTCCATTAAAATTCATGTTGTAATTTCCGCGTGGCGCGGAGTAACGGACAGACAGACAGAATTAAGAATTTTTAATACATGTATAAATTGCTATTAATTTTTATGAGAAACGCTACGCGCACGGCGATCTCGTTTAGTTAAAGTTTCTTTTCTCTTTAATTTTTGTTCACTTAGGTATTATTTTAACTGAGATCCTTCCTTAGAGTCGTATTTTATTTTATACCTGTAAAATATAAGCTTAATTATTTTAACATACTAATATATTATATCAAAAAAAATGATTTAAGAACTGAATTGTTTTAGCGTATAGTTTTGACAACATAACTATATTGAGATTAGACTCTGTCACTTTTTTCTGAAACAGAGAAGAATAATTATAATAATTAAAAATAAAAGAATATTTTTTGATAATAAAATAATACATACTGGAACAAAAATAATATTTTTTATTTAACTTTGAAGTTACTCTTTGGCTAACAACTAACATTTTCTTGATGGTCCAACGTCAAAGTGTTATTTATTTAGTTCGATATGTTAATGGAGTGATTTATTCCGCATCCGTTTGTCAAAGGATCTCCTTTGATTTTCGAAGCCTTGGATGTCAATAGCATTTAACTGTCTTTGTAACAACTAATACACTTGAATGTCTATCGGTATCGAGTTCCAAACTGAAATCACTTAATAATATATACACGTGTGCGCTGTATGTATCCTATTATATACATAAATGGAATTCGACAGCCAAGTTCCTTTTCATTTAAAATATTTTAAAGCTTAAGGTTTAATTTGTTTAGGTTTCAAGCTATCTTTTAGGTTTAATCAGGGTCTCATTCAGTACATGAGTAAAAGCTTATTTAGATAGAAACCCTAATTCGCCAACTATATAATCATAGTAAAATGACAATAATTTACCATTTTATGTTTTTTTTTCTTTCATATTCACCCAACTATCTATCTGGATGCCAATTTTTAACTTTCTAGGCCATCTGGAATTGAGTAATAATTTTGATTTATAGGTTAAAAATGATGATTTTTGATATTAATATGTACAAAACCGTTTGAGGTGTGTTTATTAGATTTGGAACAAATATGTATTTTGCAAGTCTTAATGTCTGAATCAAATTCAAGGTGGTTAAGTGAAATAAAGTGATTTCCAATTGTTTCTTTTGTTAGCCTGAAGAAAGTTATACAGGATTATATGTTAAATTATATCTTAAATTATCTTTTAAACAATTTTAGTTAAGAAAATAATGTAATGTATGTAGCCTTCAAGAAAAGGTTTAAAAAATTCGACAGCCCCGTTGTGTTGCCGTCATTATATTATATATATGACACTGTTTATTATTTTTTTCTTATTATCCTTAATTTTGTTGTATAATTTTTTTGCAAATAGGCCTAAAAATAATTGTTTAGTTGCAACATTGTTGTTCATTTGTTATACTTATTATACAATAAGTATAACAAATGAACAACAATGTTGCAACTGTTATACAACAATTATACCTATTTATAAATATGTCGTTATATTTTATAATCGCAGTTCGAAATTAAAACTAATTATCTAACCATCAATGATTTCCCTTTGCCATTTTCACCTCGTTTAAAGATATTGGGCACGAGGCGGCGGAAATTACTCTTACTTGAAATCTAACATGTGAAACCTTCTGTAACGCACGGAATATGTAACATGAATGTAATATGTATATTTATTGCAATGGTTTTATTTTTGATGATCAATGAGGTGCTTTTGTTATATTTCCCATAACAAATTTGAAGTACAAAACTATACCGTTAACAAATATTATAATTAATTTGTTGGCATAATATGTTTTTTTATGAAATGAACGTTATTGAAATATACTCATATTAGAGATGGTATCAGTCTTCAAACATTATAATCTATTAGTAAATATATCATTGAAATGTATAAGCATATTTATCTCTTGTACAGTTTCGTTTTACGACGGGATAAAAGACAGTCCCAAAAAGATTCATCAATTACTTTTTGCCAGCTTTTAGTGACATCGCTTAATTCTTGCTATTATCCTGATGTGGGTCAACTATCATTACAAGGGTCGAACTAGAATAGAGGCGGCGATAGCGACGACGGCGCGAGGCGGACCAACACAATTCAACCGAACGAAGAAATTATCTTGTAGTTGTACTTCATCTTGTTCTTTAAATGTACGACATAAATGTTTTTTAGAATTCTTATACAATATACAATAAGCTTTGTAGGAAAAAATGGAATACGAAAAACATTTTTATTTATTAATATTTTATTTTCTAATAATTCAGTTGGTTTCTGAGTAATTCTGATCAATTTAAAAAAAAGCAAGAAAAAGGTGTCATGCTGTATATCGCAAAGTAAGGTGGCCGGAGACCATCTAGTGTCAAAACACTCCGCCGAATGCACCCGAAATCATGTAATTAACTATCGAGTGGCAAACTCAACACCGCGCTCTGTTTTACCAGAGCTGAGGAATGAAAACAATTTTTAATTATAATCGTTCCACCGAGTAGGACTCGAACTCACGACCGAATAGCGTTGACAGTACCGCGGTGTTGCACTGCACTACGATGACCTCTATATATTTAAATGTATCAAAATGTTTTTACTATAAAACATTAAAAGCAGTATTTATTTGTTTTAACCAAGTAACAAGTTCTATTTCAATCTTAAACAAAACATTGCACTTTTATAAAAAGCACAACTTAAGATAACAAACTATGCTAAAGCTCAAACTAACTAACTTCGACGCAAACTTCTGTTTCACGCCCTTAAAGAAACTTTAGACTATTGTTCGCACGACGCGACGCAGCCTATTGGCGACTTTTGCGGAGATTATAGAAGATTAATGGAGCGACCAACTGATCTTAATTATACGATGACTATTTACTTGACCGAGTAGCTCTCCTGCCGCTGTGTCTACAATACACTAGTTATACGAGAGACAAATATATAACGTTAAAGAAAATCTTTTAATTATGTTCAATATTCTATAAAGAAAATTATTTCCATATTTCTTTAGGGTATATAACTAGTTTTTAGTCTATATTTGTAAACGTGTAATTTTGGTACTAATATTTTTTTTTAAATTTGCTTTAGTGTCGAAGATTTTTATATTTGTTTAAATGAATAATTATATGTTAAAAGAAATCAGAAATACAATATACTTATCCATATTACCTAAAGGTTTTCAATAAATGTTTCAAAGTATGTCTCAACCAACAAAATTTTACGAAGGCTAAAATTGATGGCTTTATTGCGAGTTTGACGGCGACCGGGACGGGGCGGTCCTTTACACTTTCAAACTCAAATAGGACCTGCTAGATTAGAGTAATTAGTTACTCTTAGTTGTTTGTTTTTCACGCATTTTTTGTAAATACATAGAATTTAATCATAAGGATTATATTACGTAATAAGGTTTTAAAATGTCATGGTTTGTGTAAGTAGTGACTAAAGAAGCGTTTATTAAATTAATATGTTTTATAGCAAATTAATATTCTAACAAGTATGTTTCATGTTTCATTTAAGATAATTACAATCAGAATTCATTTGGGGACCGTTACGATGGAGTGGGATAGCGTCTGACTGTAAACGCTATTGGTTGTGGGTTCGATTCTCATTCGGGGGAGTGATTATACTTAATTATATGCACTCCCTCGCTCTGGTAAGACAAAAGGCGGCGTTGAATTCCACAATTCAAGGCGCAATGTCTCGAATTTTGTGAAAAACGAAGTACGGAGTGTCTTGACACTAGGTCATTTTTGCCTACTCTATGCGGGATAAAATCGTGAAACTAAAAAAAAAATAATTTCACCAAACTCAACAAAATATTACTGTGTATAAAATATGGAATCAAAAGTACTTTATTTATAAAGCGGATGGAATAAGCTTAAAAGTTAAAATTATTTTAACAAACTTTGACAATAAACAGTTTCGAGATTGTGGTTTTTGTACCATAGTATGAGTTCTCCGTCGCGCGACAATGCAATACTCTGCGAGGTGTTCATTTTGACTTTCAAAGTTATGTCAACCGCCGCCTGATTATGGCTTTCACATTCTAAGGGTTTCGCTATAGTATATTTTGCAAACGTTTTAAAGTTATTATATATATACATATACTGATACATCGAAGCTATCGTGGCACAGTGGGACTGGTTTCGGTTGTAGATACGATTCTCACTGTGAGGAATGATTATGTAAAATGTTACTTTTTATATTTTCACTTTGATAATACAAAGCGCGGCGTTGACTTCGCCACTCAACACCACATTTGTTTGACACCATGTTGTATCTGACTACCCTGCTATGCGAAATAAATAAAACGTCATGTTGTATATCACAATTTCAATTTAAAAGTTTGTTAACTTCTAACCTTATTTAATTTCCTCTTTTAAAAGAGTGCTTTCGATTTATAACTCATATACACTCTCTGTGTTATTTACAGTGAAAAATGCTGGGTCTATTAGTATTTATTTTAATTTTTATTACATTATATTCATTACAATTAACATAGCGTACATGTGTGACAGGTCATCTATTCCTATATTGTATAATAATACATTATTGTTATAATAATATATTTGCCGTTTGGCGTCATATGATCTGTATCATTAAACTATTTCTATATACTAATAATATGTTTACATTCAGACTACAAGATAAGCAATTAAACGTAACTGGATAAAGTCATCACTTCACGCCCTCTCGATTTCGCTCCATACCAACAGCGTGAGCTAATTTTCATCTTCCTCCCATTTGCCTTCCCCGTACTGCGCCTCTGTTCGCCTCCCTAATTCCTAGGAGATTGCATTTTATAGTTAAGAAGCATACGTACCTACATATATAGGTATATGGTATATGTGTATGTTTATGTTTGAGAATTTTTAATTCAATTAGGTATAGCATTATTTATTCCTTCATATATGAAAAGATATTTATTTTCTAAGATATGCATAAACCTTAGGAGCCATTATACTCTTTGATATAATTTAGCTATTTTAATATTTCAAAGTACCTTTATTTAGTGTTTGCTTCTTAATAGACTTAACAAAGCTAACAATTTTCAATTTATCTTTAGTATTGTGATATATTGTTGGTACAATTACTTTACTAAATCACATTTAGTACTACAAAGGAAAAATTATTGGAATTTATCTAAAAGCAGATTATCTTCATATATTTTATGGTTCTTGTATACGAGATATTTGCCTTCAACGTTGGCTTGAAAAACATTTTATTTATGACGTAGCTTTTAGAAGCTGTCTCGTAGCGCTGTCAAAACGCTACGATGGGTTTATCTCGGTAGTCTACTTACATACATATATATGTATGATTTTTTAGTACTCGTAGCATTACGGCCTGTGTTTACGTTTATATTCATTATGTTGGAGATTTTATGATTCTCTTCAATTTGTTTGTATAATCTATTATTTTTATACGAATATATTTATAACCTTTGCTAAGTTAATATAAAGAAAATGTTTAGTGTAGTGTAAATGATATATATATATATATATATATATGTATGTATATATATATATATATATATATATATATATATATATATATATATATGTATATATATATATATATATATGGAAAGCAATGATTACCTGCGTCATATAATACAAAAAAGGAATTCTATAAATAACAAGGAGCCCTTAGAGGTTACAGGACAGATGATACAATATTAAGACCGATTTGAAAATTAAAGCAAATATGTATTTAGTAAAGCTACCACAAGAGTACACGTAGCAATGCTGCCAATGAACTACGGCGGGCTTATCTCTTGAGATTCTGCATCTACGAGTGTAGCACCATCGTAGCGCTACACTACCCACGTATATACGTGTATATTACATACTTTTACGATACATTAGATAGATCTGATCTGATCTGATTTAAACTTAGACTTAGACTAAAAACACCACAGTCAGCTAAACCTATCTATCTTTGGAGATAAGCAAACACATACATATTATATGATGGTTTCAAATTGTTGAAGAATCAGAAAAATAATGTTGTTTTTCAAAATTTTTTCGTGTTTACTAGTTTATAGCGATTGTATGTACTACGTTAATGATAGTTTTATAAATTCCAAGAATTTTCATGCAGAATAATCAATTCTTAATATTTAAACTATTATGATATATTGTATAAATCTTGAATGAGCTAGTAGATGAGTTGACTTTAATTTACATCTAAACAGATGCAGACGAAGATCATTTTATCTAATAAGAAAGACAAAAATATTTCAAAAACTAGTATAGCCCCGAAGATAATTTGAACCCACATTCATCATTAAATCACCACTCGAATCCGCCACATAGAAGCCTTGTACTTTTGTAGTTTCTTGTTCGAAGTATGTCTGTGTGCATACAATGCTGCTAAGGTTGATAACAGATTTTTATCAAATATTTGTATCGAAGTGCCGACAAACTTTGCTAATAGTTTTATCGAGGGCGCCCGTTGGAACTTTAATACAAGTACAACAATAGCTTTATTTTTGGCACAAGTTATGGGATTGGGCGAAATGAATTTCGCTGTCGATAGCGATAATTTGTAAATTAAATTGCTAAATCTATATATATTTGATAATACCTGTCATTTTTAGAACACTCTAGAAGAAATATATTTTACTAGAATATTGAAATATATATAAATTACTTTAGCTACAGACGTAAAGTTGAAACCTACTAATAATTATGGGTACGAATTATAGTAAGCTTCGAATAAAATAAATAACATAGTACTAGCAAGCTAACACTCTTATAATATGAATACCAGATTCCAAATGCTACGCTAATGAACCTGTTGGTTCACATGAATTTCGTTAGTATGCAAACCAACATCAGCTTCACGCTTTATTCTGCATAGCATTATTCAGTCAGATTCATATTCTGACTCACATCATGAGTCATTTCTTGATTACTCAGTCGCGGACATCGAAATTGATCTTAACAATGCAGAAGAATTATTATTTTTTCGAACCTATAGCCAATGGAGTTTATGGTCGGAAGCTATTTGAATGCGCCACGTTGGCCGCAATTGTGTCTACCACAACTATAAATATACCAATACTCAACAAGTTCACTGTTAATAGGAAGAAAATTGCTTTCATTGCAAAATATTTATAGGAAATATTCGTAGATATACATACAAATATTAAATTTAGGTCTTACATATTTTAATTACAAAATAATGTATTCGCGCGCTCTTATGAAATAAATACTACTTAGTTTGTTGGTTCTCCATTAATAAAGGCTTGTGCAAACTTTCCCGGCGCCATAAAATATATATTTTTTGGTCGCGCTTAAAAGACTCCCATACAAATGTTTTAAAAGTGAAACGGGCAGTTTTTCGCGCATTGGATTTGCATCAAGCAGTAAAAAGCGCGCTGTATTGACTTTAATTGCCACCGTTTGTAGTTGAAGCCGAGTTTAAAAATTTCACGTTTACGGGAGGATTTTTTGTGTATTATTCTATTTTTAGTATTCCGCGGAATCCTGGTTATATAACATTAGTTGGTCGTACTCTTATTGTTTATTCAATTGTTTTTACATTGTAAAGTTTTTAAGAATTTATTTACGTTAGTATTTACGTTTTATAATAATAAAATTACGAGACGTTTATAACCATCGAAATCTAACCTGGTAAAGTGATACGCGATAAAGATCCAGACCGGCATTAAGTATAAAATAAAAGTAATAAAATTCTCGCCTCGAGTGTGTAGCGCGGCTCTAAAACCGTCAGCTGTATATTTACATTACGGCCGTAACTTCATCAATATTTCATCGAGAGCCAATAACCTGAGCTAATATTCGCTGGTTTTTCTCACCGCGCCGCCCTCGCCGCCCACACCGCCCTCGCCGTGCACACCGCCCTCGCTTGCCTACCTGCCGAATAATCGGCGAGCATTAAAGTGCTAATTTTATTTTTAGTCATTGACTACTAGTTACTTAGTATTCCATTTTAAGCTCTAGTTACATATATGATACCGAGCTAACAGGACTTTGTGTAAAATATTGGAATTCGTTAAAATATTCAAGCTTATAAAAATAAATTTATAAATCTGACTACTAGATATACTATTAAATTCCTGTCTTTTCTTGCATAGCGCTGTAGATCGTGATTATCTGTGAGGACATGGAGTATCTTATGCTCGCTCCACCCTCGTTCAAGATATTTCATAATAGTGGTAATCGAACTCAACATCAACAAAATTTATTACATATGTAATTAAAAATGTTATTGTAAACTAATATTAAAATAATAATAATATAATTATCGAGTATAATCCTAAAATTATCCACATTCAGGAAAATTCAGCAGACCAGAGAATTTTGATTAAAATGGTCATTGTTACCTGAGTGTGCATGATAATAAACATTACTGCATCTATGATACTTGTTTAATGAACGCTGTTGTTCACTTTCACATTTCTATTTTATGTAGTTTTATTTAAACGTTTTCGGCTATACGTGTACTCATATGTAGTCATTTTTTTACAACAAGTACTTTCTATATTTACTATTTTTAAAGTGTTATTCCACACTTAGGGTTAGAAAACATTTTTGAAAAAACGTATAAAAATTTGAACGCAGCGGGATTCGAACCCGCGCCTCTTGGATATCGTCCAAGCGCTCTGACCGCTAAGCTATGCTTTCTACTACCAGCTGCGTCGAAATTCTTAAACGTTTTTTTACAAGTTATTTATATTGTTAGCTTCTCTGTAATAAGATTTTTACAAAGGTCTACTACTTAAAGATTATTAATAAACAATTAATAAACAATTTTTTCAAAAATGTTTTCTTATCCTAAGTGTGGAATATCACTTTAAAAATAGTAAATATTAAAATAAAATAGCAAGCTCTCTTGTTAATCGATTATTTCTTAATAATCTTTAAGTAGTAGAAATTTGTAAAAACCTCTCTACAGAGATGCTAACAACATAAATAAGTTGTAACAAAACGTTTAAGAATTTTGACGCAGCTGGTAGTAGAACGCATGGTTTAGCGGTCAGAGCGCTTGGGCGGTATCCAAAAGGAGCGGGTTCGAATCCCGCTGCGTTCAAATTTTATACGTTTTTTCAAAAAAGTCCTTTCCATGTCACTTAAGGTGAGTAGAGATAACACGAAGCCTAGTGCGGAGCTATTACTTATTTCTCTTTCTACATTTCACTCTCTGTCGTGCTTTATGTAATAACATTTGAAATCACTATCACTGCGTTTTTATATACATATATTACATATATATTTGTTGACAACGATGTCAGTTAGTTTTTAGCAGTCAATTGCAGTCGACACGTTTTTAAATAGCTCACTTTGAAGATCTATCTATCGTCGCCGGTATGAAGTGCTCGGCGTGTTACTATCCATGTCATCTGAATAGTTAAAAATAGGGCTTTGAAATTGCCTGCGGAGCAAATTGCGTGCTTTCAAATGTCATCACACTTCTGTGCTTTACTGGCAAGTCAACAGAAGTTCAATCAACTGAAACTAGGTTCTGTATCATATACTCTGGTACTCATTGGAACATGCAAAACAACAAACCTGATGTTCTCTATTCCAAGTGGCTAAGGTTAATTATTAATTTATCCCTGCATCATATGTAATTAGAATATTTTTAAAGAGGTTATATGAATCTAATATTCATTTTTGAAAATAAGAAAAAACAAAGATTTCTTTTTAATAATTTACTTTTAAGTTTTTGTCCCGGCTCTTTTATAAGTGCACTTGTTCATTAGTGCAAGTGCATTAGCACAATTTGTTCCACATGTAAAATTCTTTATTGTATTTTGTGTTAAAACAATTCCTGTTTATATTCATAACAATTTTCGGCGGAGCTTCAATTTTCGTGAGTAAATTTCAACATAAAATATTTTATTTTATCACAGTAACTGTTAAAATAAATGAGCCGGAATGGAGTCTGCTTCCCCAACAATTATATAAAGTTAAAATGGAATCAAGCACTTTAATCTGGAAGTTTCAGCCGTATTATTCTTTGAGGTTATCTCCCGGGATATTGTGTCTTACGATGTGGGCACAAGGGTGTGTGTCGGATGACGCGGGGTCACTTAACGAGCGGTCGCGCAACCTGAGCGATCGCTCTGAGGGCCTCTGTAGACGCCTGTCCAAGTCCTCAGTAGACGCCATTCCACTAGATGAGATTTTATTACGCGATTCTATTTACTTTCTTTTATTCTACGGATAAAATTTATGGTACGCTTAAATCATCCTTTGATGTTGATGATCCCCGGTCCCACGAAATCCATTTATTTTTTATCCCTCGTTTTTTTGAAACCATTATTATTTATAGATTTGTAGAAATGTGATTATTTTTGTCAAATCGGTGATTGAATGAATTGTAATTCGCAGCAGGCCATGGGGTTTGTTTATTTTTATTGTGCACGCTTCTTGCGAATAAAATATTATGGTCGTTATTTACTTTTATATAGTCGATATTTACTTGATAGTCAAATATGTTCATGTTTACTTAATAATGTGTGTTAGATAAAAGGTAAACGTACTGTAAAACAGACCGCTCCCTCGCGGCCGTCGCTATTATATTTCATTCATACTGACAACGTTTTTTATAAGAAAAATGCGTTATGGTTTCACGAACACGCTCTATAAGTAGTGCCTTATATTCGTATTACTGGTAAAAGAAAATGGTATACACATTATACTAAAACTTTATGAGAGGTTTATTTTTACTATCTTTTTTATCTCTTGTTTTTGGAGTATTGGGTTTCAAATGTTTGCGACCAACTATTGTGTTATTTCTATTAATATTCTAAGTATAATAAATATTATTTATTAATAATTTTTCACTTCCTTGCTTGTATATAGTTTATAAATATATTGCTGTTTTCTCCAAAAGAGTCCGTATTTTCAATTTGTAGCAGCTCGAGTTCTGACGCTCATTGATTATATTTCAGCCTGAAATATAATCACTAAACTTCCTGAGGTCTATGTTATTTTTGTATCTTTCTACTCCTTAAGAACGTCTGTCAAATAAGATAGGTACGTCTATACCTGTATTTCTTAAAAGTATTTCGACATTTCTAAAATACAGACTATAACATTTATATATTCATAAGGGTAACATATAACTTATTGCTACTAAGAAACAATGGTTTTAATCATTTATCATGCTAATACAATCTTATGTTTGAATTACGCTAAAAAATGTACAACTTTGGAGAATCAATTAAATTTATATATACTGTGACACGTGACTTGCTTGCGACATTATTAAAAAGTTTTTAATTAAACTTAGTCTTTCATGAGTAAGTTATGGAATATTTTAGAGGGTGTGTTGTACAGTGAAACGTAATGAGGCCGTGTTCTTTTATATTATGGAATATGACAACTTTAAATACTCGTAATTTACAATATATTTTTTATTAGTAGTAAATCTTGAAATATATTAAGTCCCAACTTCCGTTGAAATAAATATTGTTAAACATTTTTCTATTTTCTTAAGAATAATAAAAATACATTTACACATAATTGCGGTATCGAATCTTATAATTTTTTATGGAAAAAGAAGCAGTAATATTATGTTATACTATGTATTCGAATTCTTGATTCGTGTAATTGGTCAAATTTATACGTGTACTACGGTTATTATAGACCGTATACCGACGGACCTTGTTTGTGATATTCATATTATAAATTGTAAGTAAAACTAATAATCGAAATATATAGAGCTACCAGCTTCCTTGAATGTTTCGAAAGTTTATAAAGCATATGTTCTGGTAAGTTCTCAAGCCCGATTCCCGAATATACTACTACGGCGAAATTCAAGCTGCTGTGTACCATACCATAGCTTACTTTGGACAAGTTAGTAAACAGTTAGTTACAGTTCAATGTATTCAATTGAACGTCAGTGCTCTACGGACTATGCAGTATGGAGTATGGAGTATGGAGTACGGAGTATGTACACTGCGACCGTATAGCCTATGAATTGGATATGTGACGGATCGATAGCTACGTGCCGACACCGACCTTATGAGTATTAGACTCATGAATGATGCACACTCGTCGCAAGCAACTTCTACTGTGGCTAGCTTGTGTGGCTATAATTATGCTTTGAATATCTCTTATCAATGGTGGTTATAAATTCAATTGTAATGTGCATATTGTATTTTTATCTCGTATATTTCATTTTCCTACATCCCAAATACTTTTCTAACCTAAAAATGAATAAGTAATTTTCATTTCTAATAATATTTTAAGGATATTAGATATCAAATTTGTAACTATAGTGTTGAAACTTTGGACTATTGGATAGATTAGATGGACAGACAGAAAGACAGGCGGATTGACGTTTTCAAACGTCGTGACGTTTTAGGGTTAGATAACTTATATTACACGTGTATAACACATAATTTTACGGTGTAGAAGCATGTTCTACGAGCTTCATTGGATGGATTAGCTGCGACTACTTTCGTTTGAATTGGGTGAATTAGCACTGGTGATTCTTAATTGTTTATGGTTACCAACCCTACTTCACTTATGGTGTCTTACCATTCCGCCAATTTTCATAAAAAATCTCGCATTTGTGAAACCGTTATAATTAGATGAGAAATTATGAGAACAAAGACACTATTATGTTACAGTTTCTGCGTTTCATGTTTAAATATAACTATATTTACGTGTATTATGTGTTAGTTCTTTTCTTGTTATTGCCTGTGTGTAGGACAAACACATGAGTTCAGTGTAGTATATAATTTCTTTAAAAAGATTCTATTTTTGACAAATGGTAATAAGGACTAAAGCTTAAAATCTATGTATATTTTTGTTTTGCTTATCAATTATCGGATTCAAGCGTCGTGCTTTGTCTTAACAATTATGTACAATTAGGCACAAATTTACATAGAAAAGTGCAGATAGCCTAAATAAAACATTAAATTGATAAAAATAAATTATAAGCAACTCAGCCATGTGTTTGATAATCGTTTCCAGGGCAACGCTCGTGTTACGCGTCAACAGCAAGGATAAATCAACGTTAATCGATTTATTCTTTATGCACTTGCATCGGTTCCGCATTTTTTTGCGAGTTCACGCTTGAACGGCCTTTGTTTTGATAAATGAACGTATTTTCATTAACCGCAGAATTGCTATGTGAGAATACTTTCTGTGGCCGTATACTATAGTTATTTATGGTATATATATCCATGTGTAACAAATTAGCTTTCTGCATTCTTGTTTTTATATTAGAAGTAAAGCGTTTTGCATTTTATATGTAATATAATTTTAAAATACTTAATAGTAAAATATATTGCAATATCAATACTAATTCCGCCCTGATCGTATTATAAATGTCAAGGCAAGTATTATTACATATTATTGGATAGTGTCTTTGGATTACCGATATATGAGTGTTCAGTACTACTGGTCCCTTTTCCCTTTTACATTCTTATTAAGAGGCGTGAAATGAAGTATATTATTTTAAGTATTCATCAAATCTTATTAAACGAGTTATATTGATTTAGATCGTATTCTTTAAAAAAATAAATAATTCGTTTTTTTAGTTGGGTGTTTCTTGCCCAGTCATCAAGAATTGATTTAGACCAGTCTTGGCGTGATGGGACAGTATTTGCCTGTAAAACGGATATACAAGATAAAAGCATAAAGCGGGACAAAGTAGAAAGATTGTACAAACACCTAAATTAGCTGCGACTACTTTCGTTTACAGTAAAATGAAGATATATACAGAAATGGCCACTTAAGTATCATCTAAATCTTTCGCTTTGAATACCTCAGCCCGTTTTTCGTTTATTGGTTTTTGTGATGTAATCTTGCAGACTACGGGTTCAAAGGTTTGGGCTCTCCGTACCGTCTTGCTCTTACTTTGCGTTCGTAAATTGAATTGTTTCATATATACAGCCCAGCTATGATTTAGAATTTAAGTTTCCTATGATGGATTTTTCTTTTAAGTTTCAATATAGTTAAAAATTACAAAATTGCTTTGCTGATGGAAATACAATGAAAGGAAATCAATAATTGATCAGCTTGATAGTTTATGCTGTTAAGCATGAAAAGCAGAGGGAACCCATTGTTAAGATTTTTCGCCCAGAATCGAGACGAGAATGTTGAATGGCTGGAATTAACGCCCGCTTTGTCTTGCCAGGTCGGGGACATGAAAATAATTTTAAGATATTTTTTCCTACACTTTCTTTTGGGAATGGCAGCCACAATTAATAAGAGCCAGGCGACCAACTACGCCTGGATGGCTTAAGAAGGAAAACTATATAAAAAGAAGTATAGTTATAATGAAACCATTGTGTTACGTCTGTATGCAATGGTGATGGGTTCGAATCTATCTCAAAGTCTATTTTTGATTTATAATAAAGATATCAGTCTTAGGTGTAATTACAAGTTGTGTAACGTCATCTAGAACATTATTACATTACATTAGTAAATTAATGAAATGTAGAAAACATTGAAGTATTTCTTTCTCGATATTTATACAAAAACAACTGTAATTTGAACAAAAATTATGACTGGTCAATAAATAGAATAAAAATATTTTACTTCAAACTATTTTTTGTGTCAAAATTATAATTAATAAGCTTATAAGGCACTGCCCCTTTATGAAAATTGAATTGTCATCCATCCATCATTGTGCGCAATTGTTTGTCGACCGGCCAATATCGCCCTCTAATGAAAACATGCTTAGCGCCTATCATCTACTAAAATATTAATGATCTGTTTCTTTTAAAGGTATAGTAATGAATAGACATTAGCTTTATTACTAAAAGATTAACCCTTCTATTTTCAGTAGATACACAAGAATATGAAATACTGAACAAACAAATTTATTTTTTTTCTTATAATAATACTTATATATTAAACATGCTATATGCAATGACCAGCGATTTCTAACAAGCAATCATTAAAATACAAGACTTATTGTAATGCAGTTAAGAAAGGCATTAAAAGCACCCAAAATGACATATATACAACATATGCATACAAATATACAATAAATAAAACAAGCTATTATCTTGAAATTAAAACATTTTTATATGTTTTCTAATTGTAAGTGTGGAAATTGGAATGGAATTGGATGGAATTTTTAAAGTGTTACACTTTAAAAGTAGTAAAATATCTTGAAAATAGGTAAAATATCGGCGTATCAACTATGGATGATAAAGCGTATAATTCTTTTTTTCTTTCATAATAATTACATATAACCAAATAAGATTGAATTCGTTCTTGAAGATACAGAGAGCGATAGACATATCCTCAGTTTAAAGATAAACCGAATTACGATGTTCTGCGTCCGTTTAAGCTTATTATTTTCTGGTTGTGGTAAATGTATAGAGTACGAGTTAGTGTAATCGAGTGTAGAAAAGAGAGATGTCAATTATATTTAATAATTATTATTATTATTGTTTTTTTTAGCTTCACGCTTTTATCCCGCATAGCAGGGTACACAGAAAGTACCTAGTGTCAAGATACTCCCTACTTCGCTTTTCACCGAATTCCAGACATCGAGACTTTGTCTTTTTACCAGAGCGAGGAAATAAAAATAATTGAAATATAATCACTCCCCCGAGTGGGGATCGAAATCACAACCGATCGCGTTTACAGTCAGACGCTGTCCCACTGCGCCACAATTTTAAATATATACTGCATACATTCTGTTTTACCTCTATAATTTATTCAAAGTCCAGTTAATGTTTATATAGAAAAAAAATATATGAAAGGTTATTTTAACACAGTGATGCGGGATCAAATTTCCATTGGTTCGAGATTCGATCCTAACTGAAATGGAATGAATACGTTTGAAATATTTTTATTGGGCGGTAAGTGGACTACGGATTGCTTTGACACTAGATTCTCTCTTACTGCTGGGTAAAAAAACCGTCTAAATATTTTCTCTCCTCCTTCTTTCACGCAGGAACAGAATATAAAATACTATTTATATTTTAATTAACAAAGATATTAGAGTAATAGATAAAAAAATGTTTTTTTTTCTTTTTGTACTGAATTGCCAAATGTTAGACTTGTATTTCAAGCAGTTGTCGGTGTTTTATGATAAGTGACCTTTCAGTTATCATGTTTTTTTTTAATGTAATAACAAAATCACACTAGAACAGACAAGGTACTGGTGCCCTCTCCACGGCCGCTATCATTTGCGACATGCTCAAAAGATTAATGTATATGAACCACACAAAATACTGTGACAAGAAATAATAGTAGCATTGTATTGTTTTGTATTGATTTTTTTGGATATAAGTAAAAACTAAAATTTATAATGTTTTTTTTATTTTGTCCTTTTTGAAACATACAATTCTATAGCGCTTTATATCAATCTATCTTGTAAGCTTTACCCAGCGTTTGCAAAATAAGCAGAAACATAGTTTTTACGACAAATCTTGGAAGTTCTCGGTTCTACACTACTACGTTTAACATGCAAGTGTTATGTATGTCGGCACCTCGTCCATGTATATTAATTTTTGTCTCAAATCACTGTTCACTAATAAAATCCGCATTCAAATTCATTGCGTAGTTTGAAAGGAGACTTTGTTTTGTAATATGTTAAGATAGTTGTTTCAATTTAAAAGTAGCTACTCTATATATATTTTAAATTATTATTATATAGTACATAATGCGCACAGGCGCAAAGAGGACGTATCACATTAATTAATGGCACACAATGACGTTAATTTTCAATCAAGGAAACTCTTAATTGTATTTCAGTGGAATGTTTCAACATTTTGGACAATCACCGCGCTAATTTATTTGATGGAGCCATTGACTACGATGAAGCGCCTCCTAATGAAATATATTAATCGTATGTTTTAGCTTATCTTATCTGATGCGATATGGGCTTGCGATTACACTGGTTTGCTGTGTTTCGTGTTTTTTTATCAATTAATTTTTTACCGTTTTATTAATTAAAGATCAATGAAAGTTATTGCCTTATTTTCTTAATGGATATCTTAATACAAAAACACCTTTTAGTTCTGCAACTAACACTTGCAATGTCAGCAGAGTAAACTATGTCTAATTTGTCGATTTTTGGTTAATGTAGTGAATAAAATATTTTTAAAGTTTCTCAAAGTTTGTCTTAATTATATTAAAATAAGACATCGCGGAGACATTGATCGTTGCAGAAATTGTATTATGTAAGCTTAGCGCGTGGGCGAAGATAGGGCATAATATGAATACTATGACGTCAATCGACATATTATTTTGTGAACATTGGCATTACATACATAATTAAAAATGTTTTGCAAAGGAGTTAATTGATGTTATACAAAGTATACTCATTGATAGTTAATAATATTTAATAATTTAAATACTCTTGCCCTCAAAATATAGTAAAGAAAAATCTATGCTTTATTTATATGTATGTGTAATATACTTTTACATTAAAGTCTTCCTTAATTGGATGATATTATAAAGAGCCAGACAAGCACATTTCACTTAGCCAGTGTCTCGTGTAATGTAATTGTAGAATCTAATTATGTTAACTGTTATTTGTGTTATTTGATTTATTTTTAATATTCAACTTTACCCCTTAAATATATAAAGCGGTATTCAGTTTCATGATGATCGCTATCTATTTCTACATTCTATTCTCACGATGAATAGTCCTGACGTATTACGGAGCATTTCAGAATGATAAATTGTCTGAGAGACGCAGGTCGTTAGTGGACGTAGCAACTGTCGAGCTCTCACTTAGTAGCGAGCACTCGTGCTGGAAAACTACAGCCTACTCACATACCTTTTTGGGTATGCTAATTATGGTGAAAATGCTTACTCTTGTTTTGCATATTTATATAATTTACTTGTTTATGTAATTTACTTACCAAGGCGTTTTTGTTTTTAGATATGACTATATTATTTACATTCAAACTAATTCTTTCAGCCGGTAATAAAAGTTTACTTCACAATGTTAATTGACGTTAGATGTCAATATAATTATCTTACAAACAGCAACTTTACGCTTTATCCTACAAAGCGGGGCAGTCACAAATAACCTAGTGTCAAGACACTCCGTTAACTGTTTTCCATCCGAAATTGAGAAAAACTTAACGCTGCGTTTTGTCTTAATAGAGCAGAGAATTGAAAATAAAATTTAAATTTTCCATGAAACCATTTCCTCGAGTGGGAATCGAACCCATTAACAATTGCGTCTTAAGTCAGATGCAGTTCCATTGCGCCATAATGGCCTGTAAAAACATACATATTATAAAATATGTATTAATTTTTATTTTAAAAATTTGAACATTCGTTCAATTTATTACATTAAAATTTTAGAACGTTAGTCTGTTATCAAAATTTTTATTCAAAGTTGATTTAAACTCGCTACATTCTGTAAAAATCCTGGAATTCTTTACGATGGACACATTTATAACTATAAAGCCGTTAATAGCTTTGTTCTTAACTCGATTTATACTGTAACACGTACTTTATATTATTTACATAATGCGATCTATATCCTTGTAGGTAATTTGATTCATTGATTTCATTTCCACTTAGGCATGACAATTAAGGATATTTTAATTAAAAGACGGATTAGTAATAAATGGGGCTGTGTAAGTGTTAATGTGCATTAGTTGATTGGACGTTAAATATTCATACATAAATTATACACAATATTACTATATAAATTCCCTTTATAGTAGATGCTTATACATATATAGATATACAGACAGTAAGTTCTATATATATATATATATATATATATATATATATATATATATATATTAGCTTCACGCTTTTATCCCGCATAGCAGGGTAAGTAGAAAGTACCTAGTGTCAAGACACTCCGTACTTCGCTTTTCGCCGAATTCAAGACATTGCGTGTTGGGTGGTGGAACTCAACGTCGCTCTTTGTCTTTACCAGATATTTTAAATTTAAATCATATATGTATATCTTAAATACTATTTTGCTAGAAATTATGGTTATTAATAAAATATATATTTTCAAAAGAGGCAAATGTTTGTCTTTAAATATATACTCAGTACTTCATTATACCAAATCTTTCATATTTATTCGGTTAATGTAATTTAACGAACAAATTATTAAATTTCCCTTATATATTTTTATACCTACTTAGTTTCTTTTAGGTGAATTGAATACAGGGTATTTTTTAACGTATTTACGAATTAAATCACGATTTAAAACGCTTTGAATTACGTTTTTATTTATTTATTTGCACAAAACATATATTTCATGCCTATACTTTTACACAGAGTTCCATTCACTACGTTCAAACGACTTTTCAATTGCACACTTGTTGTCTTTGTATCAGTAAACAAACAAACTATAAACAAGCGATATATTTATTAATTTAGACATAGGTTGCAGACAAACGCCTGTCGCTCCTTATACATTTTGTTTGTATATTTTACTTGAAATGTTTTCTAAATAAGAAAAGAGCCGAAAACGCTCTCACATTAATTATCCAAGATGAAAACATACGATAAAGTTGCATAATATGTATTGCGAACTAAATACAATAGCCACTTTACTAATGAACTAGGCCGTTACCTGTCCCAGTAGGGACCGGCCCGCACTCCGACCTCTGCGATATTTACTTATTCACACTACTAGTATCTATATCGAAGAGAGAAGCAAATTCTATTCTAATGTTAATAAAATAGCTAAGCCAAGTTATTGATAAGATAAATAAAATTTTAATTAAAGGCATTTTCCGCATTTTTGTTAAGAAAAAGCTGAAGAATTATAAAGGAAATATCGTAAGCTATATAATTTTTTTCGTTGGTTTCGTGAAGACTGAGACATTGCTTATAAAGTTATAGTCTATGCATTATTTCGTCGACCTGGGCTGCGTACTATGTAATATTTATACTACTTCTAACGGGATTCCGCTCTGGATAATATTTATACCACTTCTGTTTTTATTTGAATCTATATGCCATGCTATCAGAAATGTGCTAATTGTTTTAAGTCATTATATCAATACAGGGAAAAGCTTACTATTGAAATTAATCTGTAATTAATTAATTACAGATGACATTAAATGAAATTCAACACATTATAGATAGTTTTAGGCTTAATTTTTGATAAACACGCGATAAAATAAATGTCATAACGCACTACCATACCTGACATATTCTTTTGTTTTAAGTACGCGCCTACGGATGTACGTAGTTGTATGTAGTTATTAGAGAATTATATTAGATTCTGATATTTGAAAGAGAGAAGAACGGAATACAAAATTAGGGTAGATAGGAACATTTTAGAACAAGTGAATGAGGTAGTATATCTTGGAAGTATGTTTAGTAGAGATATGAAATGGATGTGGCATCAGTCAGGGATACAGCGTGAACCCCCAAAAAGGATATATAAAAATACTTAATATAATGCACACAAATTACTTACAATTAATGATATTATTAATATGTGTATCTTTTATTTTTTTTAACTCAATATCATTTTTTTTATTAAGAGTGTATGTTTGTACATTAATTTAAATATTGTATATTTTTTATATAATTATCTGCATTTGTTTTGTTCACAGGTAAGTCGTAATGCGCCGTCGCGTAGCGTTGTCTACGAAACTACTTCATAACAAATAAGTATATATTTTAGATTATAAATAAAACTTTAGTTGATATTTTTTAAATTATATTGTTATGATGTTCTAAAGATAAGTATATGTTACGCATTAAATAATAATTGTTTTGAACAAGCTGTACATATATTTAAAAAAAATATTAAAAACAATATTGTTTAAGGTTGGTTTTAAAAATGTTTCGTAGTGGCGCCATCTAGTAGAAACCTCCTAAACTACGATATAGCTTTCCACTACGTTGTAGTGTTACAAGGGCTCTACGCCATATGAAGTTTGACAAATATTGAACAGATGGCGCTTGGTATACTTTGAGAGGCCCTGAAAACTTGGTAATTCCTGACAAATTATATAGACGTCGCTTTATGAAAATTTTTATATAGGTAATAATTTTATATCTTAGCGTATTTATTCTTCTTACAGTCTCTTTAAGTTTAAATTATTTTACTATTATAAAAATTGTTTATTGACACTTGGTATTAATTAATTATAAAATAAAAAGGAAAACATATTAATATTTACGTAAAATTTTGCTTTAACATAAGGGCTCGTAGCAGTGTCTAGGAATTGACACCATTTAATTTTTGTTTGTCTCTGGGAAATTGTAGTAATATAGTGTCAAGAAACGTTAAACTTAATTTTTTATCAATGCACATATGAAATACCCTAAAAGTCTGTTGCGCTACAGTTTGTTTACTATATGTTGTTGTTCTTTAACTCATTAATTTTTCTTTTCATTGCATTCCTTGGCGTGCCCAAGTCATTTTCATTACTTTTGGGATCTCCTTTCTAAATACATATGTACATATATATAAATAAGTAATTTTAATTTAACCATGCGTTTTGCTTATTTTTTTAAATCTACTGCGTAATAAATATATACTTAAAAATATTTTTGTTGTATCTTAAATTATTTTAACTTGCTTGTGTATACATATGTACATATATCTACTATTACCAATTAAATTTGACTCTAGTTAGACCCAACGCACTTGGAAATGAAAAATAGCACTTGCCCGTGTCTCGTTTGAAAGGACTCGAGTGAGGCACTCCTTTGTCTCCGCACTCGGTGCTTGACGCGCATACGGCACGTGATGTCGTCGTATTTTTGTCTTTGTTTTCCTGCGGGCACATTTTTTGCGTTTGTTTTGCTTTATAGTTGTATATTTATGCAATTATTCTACGAATACGTAGATATTCTTTTTGTATTTCAAAAAGAATACATTTTTTTGGTAAAACTTCGTTCAGTGTTTTGTGCCCAATTTTTAAATATTGCGTATTGTGTAGTGGCCATGACGCCAAATTTTATCTAAGTTTTTTTGTTAATCATTTTATGTAATATTTTTTAAGAAATATGATTCTTAATATTGTATATTCAATAACACACCACGTTCGTAAACCAATTCTGGTAACAATCATAATATTTAAAAATACAGGTACATTTTTTAATATTTGTTCTATATATGTTAGTCTTTGGTTACATATTTTAGAAAAGATATTTTGTTTGTAAACTAATATCTAAACTTTAATGTTGCTTGTGATCTTATAACACCGTTACGTCTTGGAGTTTGTGTCAACATTTTAGAAAATGAAAAAAAGTTGGCAAGTTGTGCTTTGCATTACCTATTTTTTTATATATTTTTGTATTTCATTGTAAACTTCCTTAAGACGTTTGGTTAAGACGTCTGGTAAGAAAAGGTAAATAAAAAACTCATATAAATGTATATTATTGTTCAGTTTTGCTTATTAATAATGTGTGTAATAATAATAAAAATTAAATTAATTGTAATTTGAATTCCGACAGAACTCGAGACATTGCTTGTTCAGTGGCCGAAATCAACGCCGCTTCGCTTTCCATAGCTTCAAAATGATACAAATTTAAATACAATCGTCCCCAGGCTCATAGGGTTATTTTTTTAAATTATTTTTTAGATGTTTTATGTCATGAAAGATGATGAGATGATTAATTTAACACAAATTGAACAAATCTGTAGTAAATGAATCATAACACATAAATAGGAAATACACTAATAAAAATATAAGCAGATATAAAATTCAAGTTAGAATTATACAAATTTAAATACAATCGTCCCCAGGCTCATAAGGTTCCTCACTGCGCCATGATTACTAACCATAAATAATGTTTGAACATATTTGCGTATAGTGGTGTAATAAATAATAGTATTGCCAGATTCCTGGATCGCATGATCGCGTCCCACAGTCCGCAGATATCTATCCTTCGCCATAGGGCTGGGGGCGGGCGCGGCGATATGGCGGGTTTCTCCCATTAAAATTAGTTTCGCGACAAAATTCAATTCCGATTGCGAGCTCCCTGGGGACGCGACCTTTTTTTGTCATGCAAAAACCTTGTTTTTTGTAAACATATTCACTCTGTAAACATATTCGATTTGTACGTTAGCATTTTATTGGTGTTTTGGGCAAAGGTTAATGGCGATGTTCCATATTGTCAAATTATTGTATCATTTTCGAGTTACAAATTTTGTTTTATGTGCGAGTAAGAAAATTTCCATTATAACACATCTTGTATCTGGGTTTGAATCCTACTCGAGTCACCTTAGTTTTATTAATATACTTAATTGTGTAGTTAAAATTAGAAGAGTTTTTAAATTGTTAATATTACAGAAGAAAATGTGATATAAGTACAAAATATTTGTAATTCACATCGAGGCGGTGATGACGTATCAAATGTATTTTTCTTATTTCGACATGTATAATGAATTGTCATTCTCGCATTTCCAAATCCCATGTACTCGACATCTCTAGAAATATTTATAACAGACTGTTATTAAAAAAAGTATGATGTTTTTCATTCAAATAACTCGAATACTCGCTTACATCGTAGAACATTACTTCCAAATGCATAGCATCCGGCTCGTGTAGCGCTGCGCCGCTTTCGCTTTTGTTCTTATGCATTTTAATATCTATCTGTGCAATGTATGTCAGTTGTAACTCGTTCCTGCATTAAGCTTTGAGTTATTATTGTTGCCAAGTGGACAAGAAGAACCCGCAGCAACTGCTGTTTGTTTAACCAGAGCGACATAACTAACATATTTAATTAGTATACTCAAGAATGAAATTTAATCTCATTATAAGTTCGTTGAATTGGGCAGGTTTCCTTAAATTGTAATTTTATTCAACCATTAAAATCAATAACACTTTACTATAAACTATAAAAAATAAATGTAAATCACATATAAATATAATATTGTCAAATATTTTATTATATTAACGAGTTTTTTGCATATTATATGTTTATATGTTTGTATAATATTATGTATTGTTCAAATACAATGATCAATGAATATACACAATTATTTTTGAGTTTGCTTGAGTTTAGACTTTTAAATTAAGTCTTAAAACATACTTAAGTATATTAAGCTTATTATTAGCTTTTTACGTTATAAAGTTTTTTTTTTGTCCCTAGAAGCATGGATATGCACATATTACAGGTACATCAAACATATTACATTACAATTCTACAAACTATGTAACTTGATATATGTATTTCTATATGTGAATACGTAGAAATAAAGCGGTTGACTCCCGAATCCCTTTCGCAAACGTGGTTACTACCATTTACTAGTTAGTATAAACGGTCGACAGTTAGCGGTCGCAGTCTTCGCCTTACTTACGACAAAGCAAATTAAACTTCTACACTTAGAATGTAACTTCATTTAATGGTACAGCAAATGGAACTTGCTAAGCTTCTGTAAGTCCCTTCCGAGGTAAAATATGTTTTGCAACTGCATGAATAATAACAGGTTTTTTTAATATATTTCCATGTTTTGGTTTCAAATGTAATGAAAAATGTATGCTGTATATATTGCTCTTATTCGGTATCAGAGTCAACTAGAGCAGGCAGTGCAAACGAATTGTCATTTTATTCAGTTCTCTAGTTTCTACCCATTTAAGTTACATGGTGAGATGGCGGTGGTGGTTTTTTTTATAGCAAGAATTTTTTTTTATTTTTGGTTGAATTTTTGTTAGGGGTCAACGATGGAAAACTTGCGCGCGGTGATCCCTGCCAGTCTTACATAACATCAACAGTTGTGTAAGGCTGTAACATTCCATCCGCCGCGAGCACCAGGGCGCATCGTGCTAGGGCGTCCCCCCCGAGGCTACGCGCACCATTGCGTCCCCGCTGGTGTGAGAAGTGGCGACGAATGCGGCGTTGGGGACCGCCACCCAGCACGCCATGTTCGTAACGGCGGAAAGTGGAGAACGAAGCTACAAATAGCTACGTGGATTATAAGAGGAGGGATGCAACAGAAGATGAATGAATTATTAGTTGTGATGAATGAAAGAGATTTAGATAATGTTTGTGTGACTGAGACCAAAAGAAAGGGGAATAGCATGACCGATTTGCGGGGCAAACGAGTCGCCTTCTGGGCGGGAGTTCCAGAAAGTGAACGAGGGTGTCAAGGTGTAGGTGTGTTATTGTCATCTCGATTGGTGAGGGCAATGGTAGAATATAAGGCGATCAACCCGAGGCTGCTCTGGGTTCGCTTCAAGCTGGGGATAACAAGAATATTCTTGATAGTGGCGTATGCGCCGATATCTTTAGCTCTATCAAGTGAACTAGAGGAGTTCTGGGAGAGTTTCAGGGAAGTTCTAGATAGTGTACGAGGGAATGAAAAATTAATAGTATGTGGTGATTTGAATGGATAGGTCGGAACCACACGACATGGTTACGAACGCGTAGTAGGAAAGTATTGTGATAAGAGAGTTAATGAGGCTGGTAAGCTCATACTGAAATGATGTAAGAAAAAAGATTTGTTTGTGGCAAACACTATGTTTGATCACAAACAAATATACATGTACACGTGGGAACGGATGGAAGAGAAAAGCATGATTGATCTATTCCTAGTGGATTAGCATATTCGTAACCAAGTTATGGACGTGCGTGTGTTTAGGGGTGCCGACTTGGAAACATATCACTATCTAGTCTGGCGAGAAGTTAGTGATTCTCAGCGTTGTTCGATAACCTGTAGAATGAATGGTGTGCTTTCCGAGGATGGTGAAATACTTACGGAAAGAACACACGTTTTGCAACGATGAGCGGGATTATATAAGAAGATGTATGAGTGTGATGACGCCTCTGTCTCGAGCGACAGCAATATGCTGAGTCTTGATGTAGCAGATGGCGAAATCGGTATAAAAGAAGTAGAGAATGCTATACGAAGTCTGAAATGTGGTAAGGCAGCGGGGGCAGATGGAGTTACTACAGAGATGATGAAATATGGTGGGCCGCGCATCTTGGACCTTGTTCTTTTTTCTATGCAATTTATGCTGGACAAAGGGAGAGGTCCAGGATGATTGACGAGGTGCAGTCATCGTGTCTTTGTATAAAGGCAAAGGTAAAATTCTAGCCAGAAGAATGGAAGAGAGATCCGAAAGGCTTTTATGGGAAACCGTAGGAGGATTTTCACCTGGAAGAGGGTGCATGGATCAGGTATTTTCTCTCCGCATTATCACGGAAAAGTTTTTGCTGTAAACCAGGAAATTTTGTGGATTTAGAAAAAGCATTTGACAGGGTTGTAAGAAAGAAATTATGGGAGATACTGCCCCGGTACAATGTGAACGGACCCTTGTTACGGGCTGTAATATCTCTTTATCGAGATCACTCAGCTTGTGTACGAGTAGGAGCTGGCATGTCGCCTCAGTTTGATATTCAATCGGGTGTCAAACAGGGCTGCGCCATGTCAGCTTGGCTGTTCAATTTGTATTTGGATAGTTGTCTCCAAGGAGTGAAAGATAGTGTCATAGGAGTGAAAGTTGGTGATTTGATACTAAATTGTCTTTTGTACGCAGATGATGCAGTGCTAATTGCATCATCAGAATGCGAGTTACAGGCATTGGCCACCACTCTGAAAGAAGGGTGTGAAAGTAATGGTCTAAATCTGAATGCAAGTAAAACTAAGATTCTTGTATTTGAAAGAGACGAAGAAAGAACGGAATGCAAGATTATGGTAGATAGAAAGATATTAGAACAAGTGAATGAGGTGATATATCTGGGAAGTATGTTTAGTAGAGATGGAAGATACGAAATGGATGTGGAAAGACGTATTGCTGCTGGTAACACTGTGGTTAACGGTGCTCTTGCTGCATTGATGCGACGGCAAAATGTCAGCGTACCTGCACGTCTTGCCGTTCACAATGTAGTACTGGTACCGACGTTGTTATACAGAAGCGAAACGTGGGTGTGTCAAAAGAGAAGTAGAGATGAGATACCGTATATGCGCGGAGATAGGCAGAATGGTAGGTGTAAGCGTGGATGTCACACACAGAATGAAGAAGATCGTGCTCAGGTGGTTTGGGCACGAAAGATTTATGAAGCCAAAGTGAGTGGTACGAGAGGTCGGGGGAGACTTGGGTTGACCTTCGAGAACACGGTATCGAAGATACTGGAGGAAGTTCACGAAAAAAGTATGAGGACCCCCCGAAGGGCGTGCATGAAGAGGATAATGACTGTGGTCGAGGCGAAGAGGTATGCAGGAATCGTAGCATTTGGCGCTCCGTGCTCTCCGACACCCCGCCAGGGATAAAGCTTGAAGCTAAAAAAAAGATTTTTTTTTAATATACATATCCAATATATAAAATGTATCCAAAATTTACAACTGCAATATTCTGGAATTGTAATTATTATATATAAAGTGAAATATTTAACTATTATGTACGCGTGTAAGACTCGCTCGTGCTTCGACACAGCTCTGTGAATCGCGTAATTCAATAAGTGTAAATGGATGCTCCATTATGTTTCTCATATAAAGGAAAAGAATTTGTTTTGTTTTATTTCCCATATAAATGGTAACACTGAATATATCAAATTATTGAACTTTTCTATGATTTCTATGATTTACCAAAATATTTTTTACTCTCGTATATAATCAACAATAGAACATTTATTTTTAAGATATAAAATATTTTTTTGTACTCGTATATATCTTTTTATTTTGAAATGACCGTCTTGTTTTCTTTCATTCTTCATAAAAGCATTAAATAGTGTACTGCACCGGGCAACTAAAGATACTTTTGATATAGTATTTTCACGAAAGGAAATTGAACCCCTCAGTATCATTTACGTTCTTACACTTACAATAGCGACATAGTGGCGTTTAATTCTTGTCTGTGTCCAAACAAATTCTTCTCTCTATTGTACTCGTCGGCTAGATTTCAGCGGCATCAATTACAACAGGGTACCTATTCCCTCCATTGTAAAGAACTAGTCTTAATTGAACAGCGCCCGTAGCAATTCCTTGCCTTCATATTCTTTCAAGAAGCTTTTTAATTATTTCTACAAGCATGCCTAGCTAAAACTCAGTAGTTTGTTTAATTTTGTGATTGTAATTTAAAATTCTTAGAATTACTCAGGATCAGGTTGTTCATAAAGAACTCAGTTTTTATTTTAACTCAACAGCGTATATCTAAAATAGAGTTAATTGAATTATGTAAAATATATTTATTATATATTTAATGTGATGCGAGCGAAATGAGACCCAACTACAAGGAATAGCAAAAAGGAATACCTACGTCTTATTTAAATATAAAATATAACAAGGTCGACGAACCTCTAGTCATTATTGTATATAATAAACTGCGCTATCACACTTTAAAAATATGTTTGCAAGTATGCGATGCAATTTAGATTGTTTTAAAGCATACTTTGAAAGTTTAAAAATTAACAAAGGAAATGAACGGAAAGGAAAAAGTAATTTAACTAACACTCGAATGCATTCCAAATAATGCGCTAAGGATGAAAAAAGTGGGAGGTGCGACGGGCGGTTTTTCTCACGGCTACCAGGGGTGCATAATGGCACAGGAGCTTTAACGTGGCCATAGAATTTTTACACTTATTTTTTAAAATTACTTTTAGATGTTTATATCATGAAGGATGATGAGGTGATTAATTTAACACAAATTGATAAAATATGTAATAACACATAATTAGGACATACACTAATAAAAAAATAAGCAGATATAAAATTCAAGTAAGAATTTATTAAATTTACAATTATACTTACTTACGGGTATATCCGGTGAGTGCTGCAGTGGGCTCCGCTACTCAATGTTACTATAAGTTGTTTAAGTTGGCATATCGTCGACCGCTTACAAATATCTTACTGCACATCGTGAAATCTATCAATTCTTCATTTTTAGTCTTATGTATGGATTAAAAAAAATACATTGAAGTACATTCGTACTTTTAATATTGTGGAACATGAATGAGGACTAATCGTTTTAAAGTTAATACTTGACTGTACTTGTCTCCCGAATGACATTGATCTACGACCAACTGTACAAATACGAATCTAAAAGTCCTCAGATTTTTACTAGGATAGCAACGGCTAAATAGAGATCTTATTTTAGAGGATTCGTTGATATTATATTTCTTATTTGTTTGAAAAAAACTTTCGGCCCATTTATTATTAATTATTCCCAGGAATACCAGGATAATAGCATATACGAAGAGGTATGTAAATAAACAATGCTAGGGGACCTCTTTAATGAAAAAAATGAAACGTCACTTCCTTCGTTGGCGTGCGAGAATGTGCACAAAAGCCATATGGAGGTGACAGCAGTGAAGGGATGAAAAGGGTTGGCATAATTTCTCATGGCTACTAGGGGTACATGAGTCAGTGAGATGTATCTTAACGGGATATTCTTACCTGCCCATGTTATGGCAGTCGCGTTATTTCCGGACGCGACTGGTAGCGACCCTTGATTGTATCGATATAACCTTGAAATATGCCATATTAGGATGTTGCTATGGGCGTTCCCAGCGATACCAGGATAACATAAGTTATAATAAAGTGTTATGACACATTCCATAGAAATCTTTGAAATTGAAATCTGTCTATTTATAAGAAGAATAAAAAATAATATTCAAAGATTTTGAACGAAACATAAGTTAAGATAAAGGATTGTATTTTCTCTCACGTACACTAGGGGGATATAAACATCTAAGAGGTAGCCTTTTTTAAGATTTAAGAGGTTCACGTTTGGAATAGTATATCGACGTTACCTCACAAATATTGATTTTAATTTTAAATTTTGAGTTAAACAAAATATATTTTTTAGCAATTTAAAAATATTTGAAGGTTCTGAGTAATGACCTCGGTATTTCTCGCTCTACAACTTGATTTACGCCTGTTACCATTGTAACAAATTACTGTATAGTTCCATGAACATTGATAAGTTAAAATCGTCATAAATCTCGGGTTATAATATCGTACTTACAAACCTTTCAATTTAATAATTTTGTAGATAGTTAATGTCCATTAGATCTAAAAAACCAGCTTGAAATGTAGGATAGTAATAAATGTAACAATAGTCATAGCTTAGCTCTTACTTATATTGTCACAAATTTTTAATATTTAGACCAACAGTATTTAGTGTATAATGAATATTTAATGAAATTTGATTAACGTTTATTTCAAAGGAAACCAATTCATCTAATCTTTATGTGGAAACATCACTTGCATTTCGGATACCCAGTTGTATGTATATATAACACGACCCCGCTCCGACGTCTACAGTATGCAAATTTGATGCGTCCGACGCTCTGCTCGCTATCGTGCGATGCCTTTTATAATTCATCCTAGAACGTACGATCGCATAACTTAAACTCGGTAGAACAGAATTAGATTATCTAAGTTTGTTTGTTTGTGTGTTGAAAGAGTATGCGTTATGTGAAGAATGTTTTTAACCGCTTGTCGTTTTTGATGTACAGTCGTGTTTTAACAAATCTGGCCTTCAAAATTAAAGTGTTATGTTTGTTTCCAAGAATGGACTGTTTAGTGCTGGTTACAGTTTGTTTCTCTCTATAACATAGACAGAGACAGTGATAAATTAAAAATTAAACAGTCTAATCACAATATTTCCTTATTTTTAAAAATGAATAGAAAGTAAAGAACGAATTGTATTGTCACCAAGTTTTTTCTGCCTAATCTGCTACACGGCAAAAGTCGTGAACTACCCGCAATCCTTGCACATAGTTAAGCTTTTTCAATTGCTACGTGACTAAGAAGCAGAAATTTTTTTTTTAGCCTCACGTTTTTTATCCCGCATAGGAGGATAAACAGAAAGTACTTAGTGTTAAGCCACTCCGTACTTCGCTTTTCAACCGAATTCGAGACATGCGTGTTGAGTGGTGAAACTCAACGCTGCACTTTGTTTTTACCAGAGCGAGGAAGTGAAAATAATTTAAATATAATCACTCCCCGGAGTGGGGATCGAACCCACAACCGATCGCGTTTACAGTCAGACGCTGCCGCACTGCGCCACGACCGGCCCCAAAGCAAAGAAATTTTGTCCATGATTAAATTAAAATGTACTTGTATTAAAATGATCGTGTCTCGCGTGTATTTTAATTAAACAACACAGGCAGAGATTACTTGCTTTTTATGCACATATAAAATGTTCTTAATTTAAGTTCAACAGAAACATGTATTAAATTTGCGGAACAAAAGAGTATCTCTGCGTCGTATTAAGCCCTTTGTTTATAAAAGTGGTGGATCTGAATTAAACTTAATGGTTAAATTGTAATTCAATAACGTTGTATCGAAGTGAACGTTTAAATATCAGCGATCGTCCAAAGCGAGTCTTTGGCCAGTGATTTATTTATATATATATATATATATATATATATATATATATATATATATATATATATATACATATATATATACATATATACATATATATATATATATATATATATATATATATATATATATATATATATATATATATATATATATATATATATATATATATTATTTTCATGCCTTTTGTGTGGTTTTATGAAACAAGAGTACCTATTACATATTATATATGATTATTTACTTTTCATTTCCATAATGACTTCATATTGATTACTAAAAAAGCTAGTTGACAGTAAACGTGGCGTTAAGTTCGCCATTCAACTTAGAATGTCTCGATTTAGGGTCAAAGTAATCAATAGAGTGTCTTGACACTATGTTGTCGCTGACTGCTCTGCTATAAATGTAGCGGTAAAAAAATATTTAGTACCTCTATACAATATAGTCTCAAATGATGAATGATGAGATGGTACTAAGAGAGATAGTATAGTACTAACTGATCTGTATTAATTAATATATTTATATTATATTCCTTTTTATTATTATTTATAATAATATTTACACTGAATTTTGTATAAAAGTTGTCGATTGCTCTTTTATATTTAAAATTTTTAATATTTTATAAAATACCTCACAATGTTTTAAAGCGGACGTTCATTACGTTTATTTACTTATGTTATAACCTATTTTAAAGTTGTCGTTCGTTGAATTTAAATAAAAAATGCGGTTCCAATTAAGGCTGGGATGGTATTTATTCGTTGTTTTATTTTATATTTTATTCGTTTTGTGTCTAATTGAAATTAGTTGATAGCTAAGTTCGAATCACATCAAAGTAAGAACTTATAATATTAAAATTATTTATGAAACTACTTTACATAGCAGATATCTTGAGTATTTCCAAAGAGAAAATGAATATTTACCGTCCTGTCTCTTAAGAATTTGTGAATTAAGGACGCTCGCTACAAAAGGCAACGGAGAATAAGTTGTCAACATTTAATACTTGATGTAATTATATTCCATTTTGTTCTCGTAGCGGCCTCCAATAAAGGACTGATTATTATTTTACAAAGAATATTTAAATAATATTTGTCAATCTATTACATGAAACGGAGAGTGAAAATGTGACGACGATCTAATTGGATTAAGGGCCTTTGAGTGGAGCGTCCTTCAGCTTCCCTTGTCGAGGCTTAGGGTACGTACTGCCTGTTAAAACAGACGTAGGTAATACGTTTTCAATATATTATATGACATTAATTAATAAATGTATTGTATTTATATTGATTTTGCCGTTCTAATAAAACAACGCGCGGTGTTAAGTTCTGCCATTTTGGTATGCAATTCTTCAATTTGGTTTACTAGAAACAAGGTTCACTCTGAATATCCTTAGTAGTGCAAGAAAAAAAGCATGAAAATGGGAAATCATTTTACAACTTAAAAATTAATTCATGCTTGTTTTATTTAAATAGGTATAAACTGTATATGTGACTTGTTGCTCGAAGGGTAATGAAGAACAGGAAAAGTAAATGTCCCATGACGTTGTATGGGTTTTTAATTTGTAAAGAAATTATGTATATTTGTGATATTATCTTTATCGAATAAATTGATCAGAAAAAACGAAACAGTGCTTAAGGCTTTTTCCGGTGAAATTCTAAAAAGCTAATGAAACGTTTTTTACATAAAATATCGTAAGTTTAATGAATATTGAGACGTTTTTATTGTTATAGAGAAGTGAAATTGCTAAAGGAAAATAAGTGAAATTATAATTAAAATTTGAATTTAAAAAAGCTATCCTTCGCCCACATTTATGTGGGAGGACCATTTGTAATTGGCCATACATCGCGTGTTTACGCTCTGCCGTGCACTCGTGACTCGTATCAATGTTATTGGACAAATGATTTATATGTTTTCGTAGACACAAGAGTCTGCAATTATGCTTATTGGATATGTTTACGATGTGTTTTTCCATGTATGTATTGAAAATAATTTTGTTTGGTATTGTTTTTGAATACCTAGTTACTCTAATGTGTGTGCGCGACGTTGAGTTACGCCACTCAACACGTAATTTCTCAAATTTGGCAGAAAGCGGTGTGCGGAGTGTCTTTACTGTAAGGTACTATCAGTCCCAAATAAAAACATTAGTTATCAGGTTACTGGAAATATCTTTTATGTAGAAATAATTATTAATTGTATTTTATTTCTTTATTGTAAGTGATGAATATATTATTATTTGAAGTTAAGAATTAAATATTAATGTAAATCCAGCGTAATTTGACAACTTATAAGTGAAATTTTAATTTAGAATTCAGTAACAAGTATTCCTTTACTCTTCAATTCTTATAAAACAATCTTTAAATATATTTCTAAGTATTGAAACTTATAACCATATATCTCTAGGAAACTGTAGCAAACTCTACCCAACACTGCCTTTTTTCATAACTTTTTATTAAAAGTAACCTCTGTGCAAACTAGTTCATAAAAATTCTTCACGAGCGTCTCTCTGATATTTTAGTATTAGATATTTTCAGTATTTTTAGTTTGGATAAAGTTGCCTTACAATAAATAGCGATATGTTTAGTACGTTTACAGCGTGTTACAGCCGCCGCGCTCAGGTATTGCCAATCGTATACCATACGCGTTCTGAATTTTAATAACGCAACGATTTAACGTTGTCGACTGTGTGATATCTAAAAATATTTTACATCTTATAACATTCATATATTTTTATGTGTTTAACATTTATGTTTATTGGCTTTAGTTTTGACTATGAAATGGTTCACTAAAATAATATTTTTATTAAATCATTATATTTTGTCATTTGTATTCTTTAGTGACTGTAGTCTGTTTTTGACACGATTGTTGTACGACGAAATCCTGCTTAGGGAAATATTTATAGATATAATTTGAATAAATGCTTCCTGGATCTGATTAGACATTAACTGTAATATTTCTAAATTATACAACATATAAATATAAATTACTTTTAAATAATTTCAAATTATTATTTTTATTGCAATGAATAGATATAAAGTAACTTGTAACTTGATAGAGCTAAACTCAACTTTCACATCAAAATATAGTTTCTGATTTCAGTATAATTTTATAACCACCCTCTGATTGTAATGTATTTAAAATATCACACGTACACGGTAGGTGCTGGCACGTGCGTAGAGTGGCAATAGAGTTCGACTGCGGAACCCCTGTAATGGGTTTTCGATGCTTTTTCCTGCAGTGTTCTGAAATAGCCTAGTTTTTTGTTGTTTACGCTCAAAGAACTAGCTGATGTTTCTGTTTGTTGGGCAAGAACGTAAAACATTTATTTTTAGATATTGAATGTGGAAAGGTTTGCTTATGCGAAATGTATACACAAGATTTTTTCAGTTTGATCACTTTGTGCAAACGCTTTTGTGGCTTCATATATCCGACTAGAATAAACTTATTAGTTTTTAAATAAGCAATAGAACAATAGATTTGGAATATTGTATCGCAATCAAATCAAATCCCACAATGAGAGACATTTAAATTGAATATCAGTGAACTATATACCTGCAAACGCCACTTGCAGATAAAAAAATAGACTAAATTGCTTGTTAAAAGCAATGCTTTTGCTGCTATAAAATTTTACACAAATGTCATATTTTGAAGAGTGTTAGAACATACATACATTTCGTCATGAAAAACTTCCGGCCAGATCATCTTAAAACATACAAGGGGAGATTCAATACGATGGAGGACGGTATAATAGCGGGCGGCGTCACATGGTGGTGTCGCGAAGATGAGACGACTGCCAAACAATGAACTTGTCTGTATTATGTAGTGTACATATATATTGGTACGTATGTACGTTTATGCATACGTTTGTCCGAGTACGGTTTTCTAGTTTGAATGTGAAAAATAATAAGAAATTATTGCTTTTGATAAAATCAACTATTAAGCTAATTATTATATTTTCTTACTTTATTTAAAAAAAATAAATTTAGCCTTCACTCAATTGCTGTTAGATAAGCCGCGGTGTTGGGTTCTTTTCATTGTGTGACAATGGAGGAAATTATATAGCAGTGACGTCACTATATCCTCGCTGCCTATTTTGTAAAATGCAGAATATGACTCAAGAGGAAGAAATGTTTTCAACATCTTTTACTGTAACTTTAGCTTTTATGTTAATATTTTCTTATAACGCTAACCTTTGGATGTTTTTAGTTAGAAATATTTCAGAAAATAATTCATACAAAATAGGTCATACATTAATTCCCGTTTCGCTGCGTGTTATGAATGGAAAGGATGAAATACGTAAGCAAACTAACTATATTACCTTTAAATAAGCACCATATTCTGCGAACAACGTTTCTGTAGAATTTCTTGTACATTCTCAATGTAAAGCAGACGTTGTGAGAATTTTGCAGTCTTCTAATGTATAGAATTAATCCTACTTATTATTATATACATATATGCACGTCTGTCTAATTAGATGAATAGGTATAAAACCTTATTACAGTATTTCTCTGTGATGGGACGTATTTGCATAGCCCAGTTCACTGTAAAGCGATTCAACGTTGCGTGGCTCCCGTATATGCTTAAAAGCATCCGATTGGTACACATACATAGTTTTATAAATATAAATAATTTGTTTAGTTATATTATTGTAAATAAGGTGATCTTTAATTTTCTTTTAGAATATAAGCTATATTTGGTTAAAACTGTAAAAATTAATTAATAATATATAAAATAGTCTAAACTATTACAATAAATATATCCTTAAATATTAGCTACATACAAAAAATGTTAATCAGTACCAAGAGAAACGAATTTGTTTGAGAGTGTTGGTAATGTGATGGTTAGACGTAATGAGTTCGCAGCTCCCCCGCTCTCATGAAAGTTGGCCGAAATTTTTAATGAGCTGCACAAACAAGGGTAGACTCACATAAATAATAACTCCGAACTGCGTGCCCGTAATTGAAAAGTGTGCGACATTAAATATTAGAAGCAAAGTTTGTACGTATAGTTTAATACCGCGGACCTTCCGCTGAATTAGATTGAAAGAATTTGAAACTATATAGGAATATATAAACGTGTTACAAAATTATTATTCCAATATAAAAAATATTTTTCATGACTTGAAAAAGGACATCAGAAACGATTTCCGATTTCTTCAACCTATATTTTTAGAAAAAGAGTGGCTTGGAGTTTAACACTCAACGTGCAATCTCGTCTCGGTTTTAGGCATAAATCAGTCAGATGGGTGTCTTAACACTAGGTTGTCTCTTACTATAAAGTTGAATGTTAAAGAACAATGCCAGAAAGCATGATCCTGTAAAAAACAGGTAATTGTGTAATAATTCAATTTAACATAAAATGTCGTAGCGCCAATTAATCGTAGCACGTACAGCTACGAAGCTACGTATACACGGTTACACGTAAACAATCTTTTTTGTTTTCTTAATTGCTTGAAATATAAGCTTTTGTTTTCGAACAACTAATCGTTTTATTTAAGTTATAAGAGATTAGTATCTAAAAGCTTTTCAAATGATTTAAATTTCACAATCTGATCAAATGTTTTGAAGATTTATTTTCTGTCTTATATGAAAATGAATTAAGATCCTACGTAACTCGTTGTAGCATAACGAATCGTATTCACGTACTGTATTAAAATATATTTTGAGTCTCATATTTGCCCTATATTCTCATGTCCGTTTATAATTTGGTTATATCTGAGAGCTGAGGCTACACAGAATTTCCGGGAAATAGATCTACGAGATGAAATCTTTCTTGAACAACGTGGGTGTAAAATATATACGTAGAAAAGGGTTAATGCATGATTGAGCTTTTATTAGTAACTTTTCTCATATTGAGGTAATTTATTATTATATATTGTTTTCTATTATTGGTTATTGTTTGAACTTGGAAACAGTTTACTGTTACCACTTATATTAATAATGTGCTTATTTTAGTTAAGCGGCACATTTCCTATATAGTGATAGCATGACAATATTGTAACCAATACCAATGTTTTAATTGTAAACTTATTGTAAATGTGTAAAGTTAACATAATCTACATCTCTAGTTAAAAAAATCTATATATCACACTAAAAAGCTAGGAACAAGCCGTTTTTAATCATATAAATTGTAAACATGTATGTATATAAGACATATCTTTCATTATATACAACATCGACGAAAAGAATATGAGAGAAAAATATATCAGATAAAAACATTTTATACAAAACAAGCTTTTATTCTTTATATAATTTTATCTTTAAAGAAAATCTAAGTAAATACCTTTTAAGCATTTAATTCAAAGATATCGACGAAAATATTTCTAGAAAGAATTTTTTGTAGTAAATGTAAGCTTTTTATAGACATGTAAAATTAAGACGCCCAGGTAAGGTTAATAGTCTGAAAATCATGCGGTGATCGTGCGTCTGGAATCATAACTTGAAGATATGTTCATGTTTCGTAGGTATACATACTTCATTTATTTTTTAAAATTTATGTAACCATTGACTTGGTCCGTATAGTTTTTATCCCAATTTTTTATGCGTTATATATTATTTATAATGTTAATACATTATTAAGATACTAGGACTCTTTATCTATATTTTTTATTTAGTTAGAAGACTTCTGATATTTAATATTTGCGGAGTCTATTGCCTATCGGGGTATATATTAATATGGAAATATAATTTCTACAATTAACGTAGAATAGCAACTATTAAGACCACCTATTCAAATGCTAAGACCTATTAGCCCTCTGTTGCATTTAGTTCTGCCTCGTGCGAGAATATTTCAGAAATGTACATAAAATGGAGAATACAAAATATATCATTAGAATATCTCTATAGCTGAATTAACGTATTATTACATTAAATCTGTTTACGTTGCGATAGTTTATGGATTTAATGCTGTTGTTAGTTTTTATTTTTACCCTACATTCTACTAAGCTCTGGCTACTTATAGCTAAAACAAATGTGTACGTATCAAGAACATCAACAAATTTATACATTATATTCGGTAATTAATACATTATATTCAATAATACGCAATTTTGTAATGATAACTTAGGTTAGCAAACTACATGGAGAAGAACGTAAATATCAAAAGTATATTGCGCGTTTCCCGTTACTTACTGATTTTTAATTCTTAGTAACTGAATGTAACATTTCAATGATCGTTGATTGATAAAGAATAAGAGATTGTGGCTACCACGCCTGAACGTAACCATGGGGATATCAGACAACGAACTGGTCGATGACTCTCGTCTCATTAACTTTCCCAATAAAATAATTGAGAGATTCTGTTGCGGGGTGTGTGCGGGAAGTGGTGGAGTGGGGGCCGGGGGGTGCCCGGGACGCCTTCAGTGATCAGCCGCCCGCCCTGGCGCCTGCACGCCACCGAAGTAGCGACGACGCGCGTGTGTCAGGACGAAACCTTGCTGTGTTTCAGTTATCCTGTGTACGTGAATATAAAGGCTGAAAAGGTGTGCTTTCTTAGGAATGTGGTAGCCGGTGTGTAGCGTGATTTTTTACTTTTCTAACATTGCTTTAGTTATCTAAAGTTTTTGCTCAAAGCCTATTCGTCATCCTGACAGATGAAGACATCAATGCTTTGCGATGAGTCGGCTCGACCTTCGTATTGCAAAACTTATTTTTAAGTTGTATTCGTCTCAAGTTTCGTAATGGATATTTACCTTTGCTGTGATCTTGGCAAACAGCGCCTACGCCTCGCATTAATACAATAAAGGACACTTCGGTACACGTGATCACAAGATCAAATGGGAAACTTCCAAACTAATTTTCTCGCTTGTTACAGCTCAACGTGGAAAACAAACACGATTACTAATATTCGTCTTCATAGATAATTGAGAAGGTCGTTTATCAACAGGGGTGGGTTCAAAGTCACGTTTTATATAAGGTAGAAGAAACGCCACGCGGAATGATGCCCCGCATTTCTCTGACGTCGTAATCAACTGCGCCTTTTTATTTTTTATTTCATTTCTCCAGAGTGGAGCTAATTGTGTTTGCGCGTGGATTTGTTTGTATGCGGTCTAATGAAACTCCGAACTAAATTTTCTGTATTAAAGTATTGTCCTCTAATGAATATTAATCGCGGGATCACTTTAAATGGTTCGCGTTTGATTTGAATCGCTATAGATGTCAGATAATTGTACTTGCACCGCAAAATGTCCATCTATTATTTATAGGAACACTTGGTATTCATACAGTTTCACCCCAATCGAAGTACTTGACTCTATTCTATTAATTTAGGCGGAACTTTCACGTTTAGTTTGTAGTAAACGTGATTTTGTGACATCTTAATTTTCTTTACTTCATATTCCGTTTAAGAATTTTAGGTTAATTGTATTTTTATCTAAATAAGAATATTTTTTGATTTTCGTAATTCTTACATATTTTAAATTAAACTATTTTAAACGGATTAATCGCGTATAGTTTTGGTATTCGAAAATACATGTTTGAACTGACAGACGAATGCTACATGAGTCTACCTGTGACCATTAAGATATCTATTTTATCCTTAATTGAATCAAATTATTTAACAGTTTAGCGACTTACAATAAAACTGCACATTTTTTTATCAACATACTTTACTACTTGTGTCTGTGTTTTTGTTGCATTTATGCAAAAAACGTAAGTATTTAACAAAAAAAAATCACTGTAGTAGTGTTAGATTACATTAAATCAATCAATTAATGTCAATATTTGCTCAAATCTTAATCATTTTATTTATATTTCACTGTCTAATTTCACTGTTGTGTGTTGTGTTTCAATGTTTGTGTGTATTCCAACTATATTGGATACGAGCATTGTTGCCGAATTCTATTGCGCATGCAGGTAAAACAAACGTTTTGAAAAACAACTTGTTTTTGTGGACCGTTCACGTAATCGATCTATATCCCTCTCGCATCTACATTCATACATATATACATACATGTGTATATCAATGAAGGATTTATGTTCTACGTTAACGCTATATGAAAACACATTACTTTGTTCAACAAATACCGCATTTGTATAGGATTTTTTGCATTCAAATAAGGCTAGTGAATGTAGTCGCGCATAGGTTGAAATGAAAATGCTACGTGTATATTAAATTAAAAATTTCGAATGTATGAAGACTTTTCCATTAACAATATTTAATGTAGCTCTTGTGCGTCTTAGTGTTGCATTTTTTCGTCTCTTATTCTTATGTTATTTTACTTTATTTTACTTGTTGCTTATGATGAATAGAGTTCTAGACCGTAATTTTGTTTACATGTAGTTTAAAATGTAAAATCGTTCCTTCTGCGTTCTCGTAGAAATAGAAAGAAATCTTTTCCTTTTAGAACTTTCCTATTAAATATCCTCTTTCTATGACCAACAGTTATATCTATAAAATGTTGGTATGTCATTCAATGCGGAACGATAGTGTTAATAAATATATACAAATTATTGTATAGAAATTTAACAATTTATACCTAATATTAATTAAACTATATTCTAAGATACGATTATTTACATATGAATGCACATGCTTCGTATTCAAACATCTAGTAAAGGGACATCTCGCTTCGATTTTGATGACAATAGCACATTGTCATTCCCAAACCGCTATCGGGATTGATCGTCTGTCGTATGACACAGACGTATTAATTATGTTTACAACTGTGTTGCAAAAGTAGAATTATTTACTTGGATACCATGTTTCCATCTCCCGGCTTAATGAACACAGAGCGAACCAATCGCTTTCAAAGAGATGCTCTCGTAGTACAATTCTAGTATATTTTGTTTATGTGTATATTTTATTTAGATAAATGTTTGGTATTTAGACTAAAATATGCCAAATCATATCAAATCACTTGGCTGATTATGCGTTTCATGAAGGAGATGTATAAAAAAAGGAAAACAAAGAAAATGATCACTAAATGTAGGCGTGTATTACGTAGTAGGTATATTGTAGCGCAGTCACAACGCTCGGGAGAACCAGCACGTCTTAGAATAAACTACACGACATGTGTTTTCTTGCCGAACTAGAGCAGATGGAGTGAGATTAAGCTTGAAACCTTTTGTTCGCGAAGGCTTTGTGCCCCGCTGCACTAGTCTCGTATTAATGAAGTTGCCTGTTTATTGTTGTTCTTTTAATATATTTATAAAATATTTTAAACTAACATATTTTTATATTTTTTAGCGATACACTATGAGGCAGTAGGTGGATATCTAACTAACTTTATGTTTTAGTCAATGGCTTGCTTAGTTTTTCTTGACAATGGCGGCTAGAAATATTAAATAAAACAGTTCGGGATTTATAGCACAGTAGCGGTTGTTAAAACATTTATATTTAGTTTTTTTATTACAAATAAAATGGTTTTGTCATAAAGCATTTTGGCCGAAATCAATAACTTTAAATTGAATAACTTTCAAAGTGTTTGTTACATGTAGAATTTCAACATGAAACACGAAATCCAGAAAAGTTGGTTGGTGTCAGTTTGAACAGTTTTTACGCGGCGGCGACGATATTCTGATTAATTGCCAATGACACATGACCTCTGGAAGTGACGAGCGACTGAGTTAAACTTAAGCCCCGGGCAATCTTACTTTGCCTTTATTAAGGTGTAAATGCCTTTCGAGCAGTCTATCACCTTACAACTTGAAATATAATATAAAAACAACAAGTAAAAAACAAATGATTTATTGTAAAATGACTTTATATATATTGTTAATAATAAATAAGTAATATCAACTAATATGAAATATATAACATTTTAAAATATTTCAAGCGTAAAATTACTGTGTTGCGCCGTAAATACATTCGAACTGCGTATGTGCAGATGCTGTCACGGTTAATTAAATGGTCATTACAGCGATGTCATGATACTCTGCGCGTGTCAAAACACGTACAAAGCGGGATATCGTGAAACATTAATGAGCCAGAACTCGGTCTATCGTTATAGTTAGCGCTTTCCGTCATTACCGTACCGTGCGCTTTGACTCCACAGCACCGGCACGTGATTGACGGCTCGGCCTCGGCTGGCATCTCGAGCCGCCTGTCCTCTTGTTATGACATTGATACACTTTTAATTGAAAACATTTTTATTCCACACGCTTTCAAGAGTTTTTTAATGAATTATTTTCATTTATGTTCCTAAGGAGGTACGAATTTTATAATTAAATACACAGTTTGGTAATTCCTTTTTTAAACAAGCCGCAATCGCTTCAAAGAACAAGTTTGTTTTAAAATATAACACACGCTCTACGTTTGTCATGGCCTACTTTTTGTGAGGGAAACTTTCATACCGTGAGGACACAGTGATCAATGTGAAGAGCTGTTTAAACTTTTATAATATGCAAAAAAATATGTTCTGAATGGATTAAGCGATGAGATGCTGTCGGGGTATACATAGGAATATTGTGGATGTGGTGTGGCGCTTCGGGACATTTTTTTAGTTAAATAATTTTTTTGTCAACCCTGGGACTCGATGAGCTTAAGGGATCGATGAGTTTTTCTAATTATTCACATGCATTATAATATATTATTTCTGAAATAGACTCGAAATGGTGGACAGATCTATACTATAATAAAAGACATGTATACTATAATAAAGTTGCATGCAAATAGTGTTACATGCTTAATGTTAAGAAATTATATCCAGCTACCCGCAACCTACTTGATCAATTAAATCTTAAAGCAGAGGATAAGACGAGGACTTTGGAACCCATCCATCAATATCATTAGATCCTTTTGTCTAAAATCTATTATTCTCATACGAGAAAAGGGTTCTCGGTATTCGTATTGTGAAACGGCGCCTTCGCTTCGATACATCTGTTTTAAACATGAATATCGATGGAAAGCTATCCGATGCCTCTCGTAATCATTCAGAACAGATTTTTGTATAAATGCTTTCTGAGTTTACCAAAATTTCCTTTATTGCAGCGCTCATATTGACACGGCATTATAGTATGTGTAAAATTAGTTTAAAGCAAATTTTATTAATATTTCGCATTATAAATGTTCGTACGTACTATAAAATGTACGCTATAAAATATAGATTCAATTAGGCGCACTCAGCGCGTACCAAATTACTCGCAACGACGTTTTCAACTTTATAAAGTACGACAGATTGACGTACGCTAGCAGGCTACACTTTGGCGAAAATAAACATATTAAAAGTTCCACTCTATACCTCTTTTTTAATATAAAAAGAAACATTCAAATTATATAATAATTTCGTGCATACATGCTTTCATATATATTTTGCATATTGAAAACATATGTAGAATAAATACTAAAGCAAATAAAATACAAAAAACTTAATCCACAGCTTCATTTTGTTAGGAATTGTTTGGTTGTACCGTAAAATATTTCCCAATATCACATATAAATGATGTTCGCGTCTCATACTGATGTATCTATAAATAAATCATATTGGACGCGAACGAGCTCTTCGTCAATCTGAAATTACCCCATCCTTCCTGTATTTCCCCTTACCCATTATTGTAATGATTTCATTTTATGTTGTTTTCACCTCGTCACTCTCCTTATCTATCAAATTGATTGATCGAATCTGCTACCGACTTACTACCGCGCTATATTTTTTGAAATGATTAATATGCAATATTTATATTTTATATACAAATTTACTGTTATTTAAAAAGGCTCAAATAATTAGTGCAAATCAGATTGTTAATGTTTACTTTAAGAAAAAATTGTCATCATATATTTTTCTATTTGAATTCTTATGTATATTCTCATAAAAATAAAGTAATTATATTTGTCATCAATGGAGCTGGAGCCGAATACTAAGTCAGGTTAATCCTAAAACCTTACTATAAGTAGAAATTAGATTAATCCTGCCATGATCCTTTGATTCTTTTGTATTATATTAATAAAATATGAAAATATAAATATATTTTACGAACGTATTAAAAAGAGTGTTAGCATTGCAGTTTTTTTTATACTTAAAGCGAGCTTTATAAGATATTACATTTTTTTACATTACTAGTGTATTTCTTATACTCTATTAGAATAAGAAATAGGTAGCTAAGTAATACTTAATGAAAGAAATTTAGCAAATCATCTTAAAGGCTGTTACTATAAATTGATAATAATAGGAGACTAAATATCCTTCTCTGACGAACTCCGCTTCAAACAACGTATTCATTACAATATTGCACTTTTAATATGATGAAATAATTGGAAATACCATATGTATTTTCTATTTAGCTACGTCATTTGGTCTTTTATTTATATTAGCTTCATAATACGTACAAAATACGTTAATTTAATATAAACCAAGAGCTAGTTACGTTACTGCTTCTCAGAGCTAACCCTAAAGTAGTAATCGTGGCTTAGTCTAACTAATGGGTATCGCATTAACCGAGGGAGGCAATGCGCCGTGAACTCTGATCTCAACTTCAATTATCTTCGAGATTTGATACACATATATACACTTAGCCTTATTATATATTATTATTTTGATTGACCCAGTTCAAACATTAAATTAAGCCCGTTCAAATTAATTACCATACGAATATGGATGTGTGTCATGATAATTTATTAAGTTCAACAAAGTTTTACAATTATCTATGCATAATATTGACACTCTTGTGATATATTTGTGTTGTTAAAATTAATGCATGAATTGTTTGGTCGAGTAGAGAGTAGTTATTTTAGGTTAAGCAAACCGCGGTGTAGAGCGCTACCAAGAACCACACGATATACTTATATTAACGAAATAAAAGTAGTCAAATATACTATATAATGCTACGAATTTACGCAGCGTCATGATTATAATATGATAAAACAAAAACAACATTTGCGGTTGTCAAGTGAATGATTTGACGATGTCACACATGTGAGGCAAATGTTTCTGACATAGTTAACGGAGACGCGAACGTCTAGAGTACTCGCAGTATTAATCAATTTCCCACAAGCGCGAAGTGTCGAAGTCGGCACTAATCAAGACATCGCGGCCTAACGACATCTAACACGCCGCTGTTTGTTCTGCTAAGAACTTCTTGATAACCATGTCTCGTCTTTTGCTATTTTTAATTGTATATTTATGAACGTTTTCTATAATGTATAGAATATCTATATAAACGTCCAAAATTTTTGTTAACTCTAAGGCAGTACTATGTTCGTCTATTATTCGTATTTTATAGGAAACGTGTTTTCCCCTCAAACGGAGAGCATAAATGAAGTTCTCAATCAGAAGTAGTTCACGCGGAAGTTAAGGTAGTCACTAATTAAATATGGAAGTGTAGCTCGGCGGCTGCAAACTTAATAAATCCGAAGACGCACAAGATTTGAATAGTCAATTTGAATGTCCAACAAATCCGCAAGTTGGAGCAAGTTTTTCTGAGTATCGTCGCCATGGCGCCGGCCCTCTGGCCCTAATTGAGAAAGTTTAGTGGAGCGAGAAAATTTCTTTAAAGGCCGCCCTAACTGATGTCCTTCGGGTGTCCGTCCCTTCGAGATTACGAAACGATGGGCTTTCTCTCGCTTGATGTGGATTCCATTTTTTCACGGAAATGAGACTAAAATATGAATTAGATATCCATCACCGTAAACATTGACTTCGAAATGAGTTCGACAAAACGGATATGGACAAAAATAGATTAATAAATACTAGATGGAAAATATTGTATAGTGCGCTATGTGCTTTAATTTAGATACTAAATTTTTAAAAGTATACTAAAAATCATTTTCCACGGTGTTTGAATTATATTTCAATACTCTCTAAGTTAAACGAACTAGAATATGAGAACATAAAATGTAATCAGGTAATTAAAGCTCAAAGTAATAACGAAATGGAACCATTAAAAATGACGCCAGAGAGGATTAATAGAGGGACGACCGGAAGTTCGGAATGAATTGCCATGATCGATACCCGCGGGCCGCAATGGCATTGCTTTGCGTTTGTTTTTGCCTACCACCAGCTACCCGCTACACCCTCTTCTTAAAGTATGATAGAGGATTATGAATGACGAATGAGGTTGATTATTTTGAAAACGAACATAAAAACAAACATTGATTTCATTTCATATTTCTATAGATTTCATGAATCCTCGTACTTCAAGGCCGAAAGAAACATTAATACGTACGTACGTACACGCAATAAAAAATGGCTTAAGTATTCGTTAAACATTTTTTATAACACGCACAATGTAGATGTTCAGAACATAAAATAGTACTTATATCTTAATATTTAACAAAAAATTTAATAACTTGTACAATAAGTTACAAAATGTAAAGTTTTTAGATATTCATTTTTTCTACTTGCCTCGGGTTTCATAGCGAGGACTGTGGCATTTCCCGGCTAAGCGAAGCCTCGCTTTGAAGCCTTTGTGACTGATTTTAGTGTTCCTGCCTTTAATTACGTGTTCACAAAGTATGTCGGAGAACGATTAGAGAAATAGCTTTTTGAGTGACATTTTGTTTTTGTAAAAAGAAAGATTTTTTTAATAGAGTAGATCCGATTTAATATTTACTTTTGACCTTAATTTACGGCTGCGTGACCCAATATTCAGCTTACTATGAAAATATGGTATCTTGTAAATCACAGTCAAATGAGTTACTCTTGGCCTATAAATTTTTAATTTTTGCGCATGTGCTTAAAACTGATGGCACCACACTATTTAATGATCAACACTTTGAAGTGTATCCATTATCTGAGAAATAATGAGGCCAGATAAACAATGTTTTCAAGTAATATAAACTCCGAAAGTTTTTTATAGTAAAACTCAAATATAAAGTGATAGTTTCATTTTTTTTAAAGCCTAATAGAAAGAAATTGTTTCTGCTTAATCAATTTAATATAAGTTATACTAGATTATTGCCTAATGTCCCGTGTAAATACCACGTTACTTTAATGCTTATTATCTGTAACTAAATTCGGTACTAGAGAAAATACCTTAAACCACTGTTAATAGTCTCCCTATAATGGTATTTTTATATGTACGTTCGTTCAGGTTGTACAGTCGTGAGCGACGCCCACTCTTGTACGCGCTTTCATTTGTCTCCTACAAGTACATTAATATTCCGCTACAGACATACCGCAGCATGTTTTAATTTATACGAATTGGAGACAACATCGATACAGAGTGGCTTGTTATTTATTTTAACATAGTATTATTGTGTATCGTATTTTCTTCTTTACTTTGTAATCCGTGCTATGAATATTGAGTAAATTAATTATAACTAGTTTATCTGTTCTGCTTTACGTGTAAATATTATGATACCAAATATGGAAATATAAAATAGAATGTAATATTGTATAAAGTCGACTATTGTTTTTTGTTGAAATATCTATCTCCTGTACCCACAAGTATTTTATTTACTTATATATATATATATATATATATATATATATATATATATATATATATATATATATCTATTTGTTGGAAATTCCTTCAGCCTGAGATTGGAAAACTTTGTCAAGGTAAAGCTTCGCTTTATAAGTAGTCGCGATGCACTTTAAAAATTGGCAGGCAAGTAATAAAACTGTTAATGAGATAAGTTTATCGAAACTTAAGCTAACTTTTATCATAATATGTTTATGTAATGCCTTTAGATGTACGAGGGATTAGTGCGCCTTCTACAGCCTTCTACAGCACCTGGTTACAAATCAACAAATTCTTTTTGTTAAATTAACATTGTTTGAATATTTAACATTGCTATTTCAAACCTTATAACCAACCACGTGTAATATTATACTAAAATTAGATATTTGATAGCGGTTAGCTTTTAATTTAAACAGTTTTATAAAGAACAATATTAAATTTTGTTAATTTTTTTTAAGTATACTTATATATTATAAGAGCTCTGATTTTCACGATTTTTACACATTTTAAATGAACCTATTTTAAAAATTTAATACAAAATGCTTATATATTTTTGTACATATGCTAGCGGTTTATTCGAAACATTGCTAGTGACAGGAGCTGTTGTAGACAGTTCATCCATTCCAGACTTACATCACACCACCATGACCATGGTCTTCAGATACGATGATCGACCAGAAAGAGAGAGATATATATTTTTACGTAAAGCAATCGACGTCTTTATACTTTGATCGGATCCACATAAAACAGACATTCAGATGTTATCTCCACTCAAAGCGAAGCCCGTACCTCTACCCTAAGTATAAGTTACCAAAAGGGTACCCATGATTAATTCCGCTGGAAGGTCAAATACATATACACAATAGTAACGACCGTAAGATTGAAGTCCTTTCGGTTATTTCACATTTTCCTCGGCTCGGCCTTTATTTAGTGGCTCTTTTTATTTGTCTGCCTTTTTTTGTTATCTTACTTCGCTATTTGCATGATATTACAGTAAACTTCATGTCTTTCTCGTCTGACGTTTACGCAGAAACTTCACGAAGTTCAAGTATTACTATTATTAATTGATCACTGATAAGTAATAACTTTAATTAATAATTTATCCCTTATTTTATAAATGAAAGGGACATAACAATACAAAATAAACGAAATTTCGACTATTGTGTTTCGAGCTGAACTGTACAGTACTGAACAAAATCAATCTGCTATAGTGATAGGGATTTTCGATCCACAGAAACGTTTTAGAGGAACTTATCAGCAATTCAGGTTTCATGAAAGGCATCGGAATGAGTTATTTGGGGCGGCTGTCGATAATTTGATTTGTCGTACAATGGCGAGCTTAGCGGCGCGGCCCGGGGTGAATGCGGGGTGAATGCGGCGTGATTGCGTGGATCGGAACAATGTGGCCAATCAGACGCCAATGAGCTTGTTACTCTTCCGGTGGTCTAAGGCTACTGACTTCACATTTTTGTAGTAAATTAAGGTGATTACCACTTGATTAGAAGATTGCTTGCCAATAGTATCGAGTGATATGTTGTTTTCATCTCTAGCTTTCATTCTCGTGTCAGGAAAAAGTCATCATATATATTCAAGTATACATTTAGGCTGTGCTTTAAAGTCATTAATTAAGTTACTTAATAGTTGAAACTTTTCCATTCTTTTAGTTACTTCTATTTTGTATTTTTTCCGTATACAGAAAAATAAATATTAAATGATTTTCGTCTCATTAGTGCTATTAAATCTAACCCCTTTGTTACTTAAATTAATACATACACACAAATATACCAAATAATAAATCCGAGCCTTTTACCTGTGCCTGAAAATAATCCCCGACTAAGTTATGCTGTATTTATTATGAGGACATATTAAAAATATCTAATTAATATCATTGGCAGTCGTGGCTCTTTCAAATTTTAAAGAAAGTTATTTTAACTATATAAGTGAATTATACATTTAAGTACTAACTGTTGAAAAGCGGGCGAAATATAAGGTTTGCTACAATATTGTTTAAATACAAAAATCGTATTGGATAAAATTTCATTGTGTGTTTAATGGCGGAACTCAATGCCACACTTTGCCGTACCAAAAGGATGAAGTGAAAATAATATAAATATAATCACTCCCCCGAATGGGAATCGAACCCACAACAGGTCGTGCTTACAGTCAGATGCTGTCACTGTGCCACGACGGGCCTCTATTACAAATTGTAGTCATTAATAGTCTTTTTATTTGCCACTCAACACATATTTTTTGTCGATGAATGCGTGAACAATTGTACATATGTTTAAACGTGCAATGGTCAGCTTCGTAGTGAATTTATTATACAAATAATAAATATTTCTGTTCAGTCTGAACCGCCAATTCCCTCTCACAAAATCTCCACTAATAATATCGTACAAAATCTATTTACGTATTTCAACATCGAATGCATAAAGTACCCACTATTGTATGAATCCACCAATTAGTACACGCTGAATACTCGATTGAATATCAGTCTGCGTCCAGCGTATTGAGCTCCCAACTATAATAGCTTTCATTAAACGAATTTTAGGGAAAACAATTGTTGTCGGTTGGTTGCAAACTCTTCACAACTTGTTTGCCTAGCTCGCGATGGTGAATTGTAGAGCAATAAATTATATCATTACTATCGTTTTCAGCTATTTTTTTTTTATTTTTAGCATGTTTGTACTGAAAAAATAAACTAAAGTAAAAGCGCTTTAAATTAATTTCTTGGTGACCTGTGTGTTAGTTAATTTTACGTGTTTAATATTTCTATACGTGTGGACTCTTGTAAAACGTTTACATAAAATATAACTTAAAATATAATCAATATTCTCTACAACGTCTAAGAAGTGGTATGAAAATATATGAGTAGGTTAATTAAGGTAAATATCCATTACGTAAATGAGTTGTATATATATATTTGCTATAGCAAATATTTTTAATATAAATCATGCATTGGTTTCTTAATAGATTGTTAAATTGAAAAAGTGCTTCAAATGTGTGCCAAATAAAAATAAGTAAGAAGTTTATTTAACATCAAGCTATGTAGATACTTCACGGTGAAAGATGGAAATATACCTGATGATAGGGATGGCGGTGCTCGTCTATTCTTTCGTGAAACTCCTGATGAATAGCGAATGCTGGAAACAAGCAGACGAGAAGTGTCGATGCGAGGAATGTATGAGTCTATGTGAGAGTGAGCAGACTATCGCGCCGTCTGTCGTGTCGGTCTCGTCTCGTATCGACGTCTTTGAAACTTAACTTATCCTAGCTGCACATCTTCAACATTCAACCTTTAAAACTAAGTGCCAAATTTATCTAAGAACCAGCAATCTACAGACTGCGTCTAGACTATATTTAATGTACGGATTCTATGCTAAACTTATTTATAGGAATTTAATAGATCAGGGGTGTGTTTATTGACGTTTTGCAAAAAAAGGTTTAAATAAGCCTACATTGCTCAAATAACGATAACTTTGCCTATATTGAAACTGCACTCACTAAAACGTATTAGTTGGCGGTTTATCCATATATGTGTATATGCCATAACAACAGAATATAGTTATAGAGTGCGTCAGTGGCAAAGTAACTATAAAGTGTGTGAAGTGAACGATGAGTGTGATACGGTGTTAGCGGGCGATGGACCCGCTTGCTCGGTTGATGGAGGGCGCGCCGTTGCCCGGCGTGCTGGGCGCCACCAGGGACGCGCGGCCCCGCGGCGCACTAGTGCACGCCAGCCTAGCCGCCGCGCCACATCTCGGAGATAAGAAGGGTAGACACCTGACAGGCACTTTCTGTCTCACTGGTGACACTATGGAGGGCATTATACAGTGCCTCGTCTTTCTCAAGGCATTTTCGGTAAGTTAATTGTTCAGCCCATTGACCCTACAATGTATTTTTTTTATTTTTAAGGAAATATCTTGTAAGCTCTAACGTGGAAGCCCTCTTCTTAATCCTTTACATTATAAGAACACTATAAGAATAATATAGAAAAACTTTACTGTGTTACACAAAATGACTAATTGTTGTATCTTATCTTGGTCTTTCTCCGGTACAGATTTGAAATGATATCAGAATGAATTAAAATGTTATTATTAGAAATATATTTACCATGTATATATCTACCTATATATGTGATGTAAAACATCTTCCTATTTCTTTATATTCCTTAAATTGTCATCCAAAAAACTCAAAGATAGCTCGGTCCATCTTTTCATAGTACATTGTTATTAAGCCTGAACTAGTCTCGCGGGATTTACAACAAATGTAATATTTCCAAAGGAACGAATTGATTGAAAAGCAAATTTCTTCTCTGCCCCAATTATATTGCGACTATCGAGACTAGATTACTTCAGCTTTACTTCTTTTGAAATATATCGTAGAGATATCTATTATGGTCGGTATCTTACAATACTCAATAGATTTGGATAAATTGTTTCTTTTTATCTTCGTGCATCTACCTTATTTTGCGGTTGAGTTGCAGATTTTTTTTTGGCTTACACCATGTTTTGTGTACACATATCGGAAAATCTTTATTTCATTATAATTTTTTTAAGTTATTTACTTGTATAATTGATCCAGTTATTAATATAAAGTCAGTTAAAGAAGCATCTAAATATGTAGTAAACGGAGTTACTACATTATTAAATTTACTCCTTTATTCTTTAAAATAATAGCTGCTTGATATTTTAGAACTCATAAACATCACGTTCTAGCATTTTGTAATAAAGCAATATAATGATATCCCGCATCAAATTAGTATATTTATTACGCAACAAACGTGTGAATTCATGTGAAGATCATTGATATTGTCGCATCGGGGACCTGATATTTATTGTCTTATAGAATTATTATTTCTATCTTCGGTGCACGCGTACACGAAGTGACAGTTGTATTATATGCGCGTATGTATATCTATGTAAAATGTAGTATGTATGTGTTGTGAAGCATGATATTTTCCCTGTGGGCGGACGAGATAGAATACAATTCCTCTACTCCCGGGAAGCGTCCCGCAAGAAGCGTATATCTTACTAATTTGGTGGTAGGTGGTAAGTTCCTTCATTGGCTCGCGATCACTATTATGACAAAAGCGATCTACTAAATATCTAATGATGTATTTCGGTTCGATGTTCATGTAAGCCAGCTTTCCTTATTCCTACATATTCTTTCCCTCATCCCTTTCATTTCCCTCCCAAGGCCGGTATCTACAACTCTAATATTGTAGATGTCAATGGGTGAAGGTGACCACTTACTATCAGGTGGCCCTTCTGCTCGTTTGCCTACTTTTTCTAAAAAATATATATATAAGCTTTCGGTTTTGTGTAGGCCATTATTACCCTTCCTGAAGTTTGAGTTTACGTAATTTTGTTTTGGTGACTTCATTATATATATAAAGAACTTCTACAGAATATGAAAGTGAAAGTTATGTTTAAAAATTTCTCTAATTTTGTTAATGTTATTGTTGTTATACAATACAAGACCAATTGTTATATAAATATTCTATTAAAACTAATTATTACAATTTTACATAATTAAGTTAATCGTAACAAGTTTTAATAATAAATCTGATGAAAATCAGTTTCACCACTATAGTAATACTCTTTTTCATAAGAGTTGTAATTTTCCTGTTTCTATCCCTTGAAAACTGACCAAAGGTTATTTTATTTACCCTAATCGCTTATAGCGATCCCAAAGCCAAAGAGTTCGCATTCGTGAGGTAAACATTCAATAGAATGTAATTATGTTCAATTTGAGCGTAGCTCCGCGGCCTCAGTGGCATTCACTCTTCCCTGATCTCATTTAATTTGCTTTGCGTCGACACGAACGCGGTGTATCGATTTAAAGATTCTCCACCGCTACTTAAAACGTACTGAAAACAAGAAATGCTCCAACAAAATACTTGTATTAAAGTAAATATAAATTCTAATTAAGTTAGCTCTCAGCAACTTGTAGAGTTGGTATATTTGTTGTTTCTTTGAGATATAATCGCCTTTTGGTCCGAATGCTGTAATTACTTTAACGTTCCGGATAGAAATTACGTATCAGTTAAGTTTTTTTTACAAAGTGTTACTTAAATTATGGATATTTTTAATGATATATTTTGTAAAATAAGTAAATTGTTACTAATTATATTAAAATGTACTTTTTGGTTTTTCAAAATATTACACTATATTAAGGATTTCTTTTAAATATTCTGTTGATTAATAAATGAAATTGTAATAAATACAGGATACTTTGCCCTTTTAAAGATATAAAATTCTTTGCAAAGCTTGTAAACAAGGGACGTGCAAATCAAGGTATTTCATAATTTTTAACTTCCCCGACATTTAAAAGTTGTACATAATTAAAAGCCCTCTTGAAGCTTTCAAGGAAATTTCCAGTTAATCAAACTCTGTTAATTAATGAAACAGTAAAATTTGGCTAACTTTGTTTCCTGCGCCCATATTAGCCTTATTTAATATTGTAAATGCGCAAAACGAGTTTGTTTATTTCCTTGTTTGTTACATCTCGACGCCTTAGCTCGTCTACTTACTGTAACGAACGTATGGGTATCTCTCGTGCAAATTTATACAAAGTTCCTGTACCTATGAAGTTGATTTTAACATTGTTTTACATTTATAGGTCAATTAGCGATAAATGGTTAATAATACATGATTATTATTATAAAGTAGTTAGTACAATTAGGAAACTTGGCTAATCCAACTATTATTACGAAGTACATGTGCATAAAATAAGTTAAAATCTGATTGTATGTATATATATATATATATATATATATATATATAGTATAATTAATAATAATAATAATGGATAGGAGATGTATGTTTCTTATTTCACTGCATTTATACAGTTTCTTCCGGAACGGAAGTTTGAATAATTAATTTTTAACTCGCAAAATGTGCTACACAAGAAAATTTTTTCTATTAATTCTTTTAGTATATAAAATGTTTCAACTATTTCAAATATACCCATCGCAACTTTTACAACATTGAATACTTTTCTCTTTGTTTCAAAATATTAAAATATTTTAATATCATAAAATACAAATAACTTCCACGAATTGTTTGACTTACTTGAATATTTTCAATAGATTTTTGAAGCTTTATATTATACAGTAAGAGTTATAGGGAAAGAGGAGAGCTCGGAAAGTATCTCCCGAGTGTCAACGCGTATATTAGAAGGTCGCCTTAAACATACACTTAGGTCGCAAGTTCAAACACTGTTTCAAGCTCCTTACTCTGTATAGAGATGAGGCATGCACCCACGTGTGTAGCTTTAAGCTTTTTTAGATTTAACCTTCACGCTTTATGTCGGGGTAGTCAGGGAGCACGAAGCGCCAAACGCTACAGTCCCTGCATACTTCTTTCGCCTCGTCCACAGTCATTATCCTCTTCATGCATGCCCTTCGGGGGGTCCTCATACTTTTTACGTGATACGTGACCTTCTTCCAGTATCTTCAATACCGTGTTTTCGAAGGGTCAACCGAGGTCTCCCCCGACCTCTCGTACCACTTACCTTGGCTACAGAAATCTTTCTTGCCATTCTTTCATTGCTCATTTTTTCAACGTGCCCAAACCACCTGAGCACATTCTTCATTCTTACTGTGACATTCACGCTTACGCCTGCCATTCTGCGTATCTCTTCGCTGAATATACGGTTAGCTAAACTGACTCCGCACATCCGACGAAGAAATCTCATCTCTACTGTATTCTACTCTATTCATCTTTCTTTCATTCTTCTCTTTTGACACACCCATGTTTCGCTACCGTATAACAAATTCCTATTATTACCGTATAACAAAAGTGTGTGTTTGTGTATATATATATATATATATATATATATATATATATATTATTACTTTCATCGCTGTAATGTTTTCTTATGTTAAGTTTATATAACACTATATAAATATTAACATATAAGGACAGTATTAGTGTTTTTCTAGATAGTATTATCTACTTAGCTTTAAAAAAATTAAACTAACTTAATTTTCCTTTTTATAAAAGTTATCTCGACGTCATCAGGCTGATGCAACACAAAAGTATTGTCAACATATCTCACACTTCTGCCAAATTTTAGGTAAACCCAAACACAAAAAACGGGTTGTCAAGAAATTTTATGATATTACTTTATTTAAATTTAAATAATAAAGGTATACTACACAAGTAGAAAAAAATATTTAATTTATTGTTTTCATAGGATATACTCCGTTTTATTATTCGCGAAGTATCTGAATTTTACTCTTATACATATTTAATCACTCCCCCCCTGCTTCGGTGTTGAGATACGCTATGTAAATACGCTCCGTAGAATTAATCGTCCGTCGTCAAATAATATAATTGCTGAGTCTTCCCAAATACTACTTACGTATTTGAATTTTGGTTTTCTTATATTTAAAGAGATTTAGGTGTTCTCTGTGATTAAATTAACTGAATTTGTTTTTAGTACAAAATTCAATTGTAATTATGTAATATTAATGAAAAAATATATTTATTTTTGATTTTCAAAACGTGTACTAAAGAAAATAAGAATTATTTAAAGTCGTCGGTCATTTTTTTTTTATTTGCATGCAGAATGTTTTGTTAGACAACACAACACAAGACAACAAGAGATAGTTAAATAGTTATTGTATAGAATTGCCCAAAGAGGTCGGTATTGTACACAACAACCGAGTTGTACACAATAACTATGGTAAATTCTCAATATATACAAAGTTACATAGGTAAATTGTACTTCAATAATCTGAGCTTATTATCTGAATTCAGTCTGTCTGCTATTGTTATTCGCTGAGCGGACAAAGTAAGATTAAGCATATTCGGCCTGCATTGTAGTTTGCTACTTTTATAATACGACGAGTAATACCGAGCTTTGCGCTTTGCCTCCAACAATACCAAGTTATGGACTTGTCACAATGGAGATTACACGCTGCTTATGTTATTATACTGTGTTTTACAAATATTTGCCTTCTTGTGTGAAGGTTGAAAAATGCGTTTTGATACTGTTTAAATATCGTCAACGGGTTTTTATATATTTGTTTTTTTGTTGTATTTATTTTTAAAAATTAACCAGTCAACGGATTGTTGACTGCTGGTCATTTTTATTAAATTTTACCCTGCAATGCGGCATTAAGCGTGAAGCTGCTTTTTTCAAATAAGAAATGTTAACATTCAAATGAATGAATTATCGTGTCGGTAATATTATTAAATGTATTTTATAAATTAGTCAAACAGTTAAAGATAAATGTAACCAAAAAGTATTTTCGTATTAAATGATTTATCTACTCCCATGCCGCTACAATAATCTTAGTATTTCTATTATATATATTTCTAGTATATATATATATTATTCTTTTATATGAGAAAATTTCGTAAACTACAAAGTTCCTACAATACCTGTTTTCTTTTTGTTAAACCAGAGTGACATATTTCAACGTGTCACACATTAAGAATAATAAAATTTCTTTACGTAGGTAAGTTAAGATATATTTGTTCTCTTACAAGGCTTGTTCTAAAATAACAGTGTTACTCCTATTTCGTTAAACTTTATACTAAGCTTTTGAAATGCTCGACAAGAAATTCTCAAGTTTGTGTAATTAAATGTAATGTTAGCCGTGACCTTATAGACGATGGTTGGGGTGACGAGAGCTCGCTGTGTACTTGCAAATAAGATGTTTTTCATTTTTCATAATTTTCAGCTCTCATGATTCTTCTGTTCATTACATCTAAATACAGAAAAAAAAATTATCTAAATCTGTTAACAATATGTTTCAATACCCGGTACCCGTTTAATATTTAACAATGCCCTGAATTGAATCTATTACGACCGCCTATTATCTTCGGCACTGTATATCCGATCCAACACTTTTATACAGAAATATAAAGATGTATAAAGACGACTTTACGCTTCATCCCGCAAAGAAGAATTCGCGGCATTACCAGGCATGGCATTACCATGGCGCAGAAATAAAATAAAATATATACTTATTTCGCAGCGTGTATCGAACCCGCGCCTCTGGGATACCGTCCAAGCGCTCTGAGCGCTAAGCCATGCTTTCTACTACCAGCTGCGTCGAAAATTCTTATACAATTGTTACAACTTATTTATGTTGTGAGCATCTGTGTAGAGAGATTTTTGACAAATTTCTTCTACTTAAAGATTATTAAGAAATAATCGTTTAACAAGAGAGATTGCTTATTTATTTTAATATTTACTATTTTTAAGGTGTTGTTCCACACTTAGCATAAGAAAACATTTTGGAAAAGACCTATAAAAAAATATAATCATTTCTTCCAGTCGGAATTGAACCCACAACCAATTGCGTTTACATTCAAACGACATTTCGTCACGATCGCCTCATGTTAACATATTGTTATATTATTAATAAATGTACTTACGAAATTTGACCTTTATTAGGAGAAAATCCCGTAGGTGTGTGCCCTTTTCACACCTGCCTACAACGTTGACATTAGCGCTATTGAAATTCACTGTGGCTGGATTTTAATGGACTTCAGCAAATCGGTGTTTTGGAGTCTCCTGCTTAGGTTATGAATAAAACATGCGATTTGAATTAGAGCGTCGAGGAGAGGCAGGGTGACGCCTATGATGACACGTTTACCAACTTTGTAATAAAATAAAAAATTTTTAATATTATAATAGCTTAAATTGTGAAGGTACATTTATGATGTCTTATGACGCAGATGATATGTCTTCTGCGGGCTTTTTTTATATTGTGATTTTTTTTATTTTTGCTTAATAGGATGAAATGAACCACTAAACACGTAATGTCTCGAATTCGGTGGAGAGCGAAGTACGGAATGTCTTGACACTAGATACTTTCTGTCTAACCTGCTGGATAAAAAGTGTGAAGCTAAAAGAAAATAATAATAAATCGAAGTGTGGCGTTGATTTCCGCTGGTATTTTAAGGAAAATAAAGAACAAAGTAGACTATTTACTTGTTCTTGGCCAAACCTGTAAAATGTACATATATGTATAATACGTATGTAAATTTATGTATATTTTTTTTACTTAATACACGTTCTTGTATGTTCTTATATAGTTATAAATAAAAAGTGAAAATATCTACAAACATTTTATTTAAAATTGTATAAAATTTGATTAAAATATTTTATGGCATGGCTCGTTTAGTTTTAAAAAGAGCATTCTAGTACATTTAGTGTAAAAGCTGTGAGACTATAAGAAGTTTTTTATATATTTCTAGCAAAGCTGCTGACTTACAACAATATTTACTACTTCGCGGAGAACGCTAAATTACTGTGCAAATGTGCACAGAAATAAAAATGTATTTACAATATTGCTTTGAGGCGAAATGTTTACTGAGTTCGTTTTATATAAATTTGCTTTATAGTATTTTTTTATTTAAAGTCTTTTATTCCGATGGCAGAGGGAACCCATTTTCCGTTTTATCACTTACTAACTATATGGAGTGTTTTATATTTTAATAAAAAAGATATTTGAACACACGGTTTTTGTATAAAGCTTCATCATACATACACTAGATGTATACTATGATACTATTATTAAAAAATATAATATATATTTTTATACGTACATTTGACTTCCTTAATAGAGCTCATAAGTTTTACGATACCATAAAAGCCATCAAAATGCTGTTAAATTTTAAACGAGCATTATTACGTGCCCATATAATATTCAGTGAATGTTCGGGAGCGGTGTTTTATTGAAAGTAAATCAGACTCCCTCGTTCTGGTATTAGGTAGTCCCGGCGGCTTTCAGGCCCCGCGGGCTGCCGCCAGGGCTGGCGAAATCGCCAATCCATTATTGTAATACGTCCGCCACATTACAACTATTGTCTTCTTTGTGCTCTCCACTCGACGTAAGCTGACGTAGACCTATCACAAGTATTTTACTCGAGGGATGTTGTGTATTTTTTGCAATTCATGTTTTGTATTCGTAAAGTAAAATATGTCAAAGGATTACAGTGATATTTTCTTTTGTTATTTTATTTTTCACATACATGTTTGTTGTTTGGATATTGAATAGTGGAGAAAGAAAATGTTTGTTCTAATCTATTATGAAAGATTTACAATTTTATTTCATTTGTACCATAGATATTATACATTGTGTATTTAAACACGATGTATTTTCAGTTACAGTTTGAAAAGCTCACAAATAAGCCTAAGGCGCTATTTGTGCCTAAAATCTACGCACGCCTTGTTACACAGTTTGACTAACCAATGCTTTAATTATGATTAATAACCTTAGGATGCCTCCATTAAAGATCGTAGAGTAAAGATGTAGGGCAGTGATATAGATTGGAATTTGTTTTTTTCTTCATTACAGTCCTTTCAGAAGAAATGTATAATTAAAGATAAATAAAGTGGAAAAAATTGAAAGCCTATTTTAATATCTAATAAAGTTTAACAAGTTCAGTGTTCAGACGTTCAAACATCTATTAACAGCTTGCTCGTCGTAGCAGAGATAAACCAATCTATCTTTTAGGCCTCAGGGCAAGGCATAACAAGCGCCCATCGCCGCTGAAACTGAGTCTTGTAGCTGGAGCGAGTTTGATTAGTTTGTCGAATATTATAATTTATTTCAAAGCAATAAAAGTATTTGGTATTTCTTGATTGATAATTTTCATTACAATCACTAAGTAATAGATCAAGAATTTATGTTGTTTTATTTGGTAATCTACAATATAATAATTATTTATGCATTTTTATTCCAATAATCCTTTACAGCTTTTAAAGTATATGTTGATACAAGCACAAGGACGTCGTTTTTGTTTTGATCCTAGCGTGATTGATGTGCACACATACATTAATTAGCAGAGAGACATACTACTCTACTACATATGCAATATGTTGTATGATATATTTAAAGCAGCATTAGTCTTTTATAACTCACGCTTACCTGGATTGCATTCGTTAAATTTCAAATGTTATCCACGTACCTAATAGTTATAGCAAGTTTAGTTTCAATAATTAAAGTACTCGTTAATATACTAATTTTAATTTTTTGAGTAGCCATACGTTTTATATAACATTTAAAGCAAAAATATAGCCTTGTTTAAATTGACAGTATAAATAAATATTTATTTGTTGCAACTCTTAACTCCTTAACTCTCAATAATCAGTATTGTACTCAACTGTAATCGCCGTTTATTATATTATAATACTATTAATTAATTGTACATTGAATATCTTTTAAATAATTAAAAGAAGAATATTGGCGCTTGTTACGATTCTAAATAATTGCAAGGGGAAAGGAAATATAAAAAGTTCTTTCAATTAGTATCGTCTTTCTCGATGTCCTGCAAAGCGTTTTGTATAACTTTCTTTTGTAATTTATTTTAAACTGAATTTTCACTGACTTTCATTATTTCAATTAATACTTTAAAAATATTTGAGGAGAAGAGGCAGTATATATATATATAGACTTTAATATTTGCTATTACCTGTATGTATTTTAGTCTTTACAATTAAAGTACGGAGTGTCTTAACACTAGGTACGTTCTGTCTACCCTGCTATGCGGGATAAATACGTGAAGCTAAGTATATTTGTAAATATAAATATATACTACAATAGCGTATAAATAGGCTAAATTCAAAATGATCCCATCGCCAATTAAACACGCTGTTAATGGTTCCAATTATAATGCTTTCAATCCGACTCGTAAGTTTTAAACAATTTTCGCATCACGGCCCATGAAACTTAATTTACTAAAACGAGGAGTTGGTGCTCGATTTTAATTCCGTCCATTTGCGGCTACCGGCTCCAATCCGTTGTGAGCTTGTCAAATTTTGTGATTGCAAAATAATTTAGGCATCTCCAAACGAAATTACGCCGCGAAGTAGGGTGAAATAAATGTTTGCCGCTACCACTCACCGGGGGTGACGGCTCTATGGCAGATCGTTTCTACTTGTCGGAATATCTGGCGCGGAGATCATGATTGTTGACTAATAAGTTAATTGTTGTACCAAAGATTTTTCTTATTTAAAATTTTATTAAACCTTTAGTATTTAAGAAGGCTAGGCGTGGCGTGACTGTGGTAGGTAAACGTTTCGGGTGAGCTAGTTTAATATATGTATTGTGCGAGTACGTTGCACGGCGTTAAGGTTCAACATTTTAAAGTTCAAAGTCTCCAATTTAGGCAATCCAGTAAAGTTAATTTAAAAGAGTTACTACCGTAACTAACACTTTAAAGAAATCATTAACCAAATTTGCAGCTCCCGTAATTTACTCAACATTGTTTACTCATAGCGTAAATATTGTTTATATTTACGTGTGTTATTCTATAGGCATTAGTTAGCTCGATACTAATTAGTACCAGATTAATAACAACTTTACCGTTTTAAAAGCAAATTTATTGGCATTAGATAAGTCAATCCAAAATGGAATGCGTTGTAGATGCGAATTACTAACTGCATTGCATTTCATTATAAATTTCGACAGCTGCGACTAATTGCTGTGATTTTTTTAAATGTTAATTGGTTTGTATTACATTCTTTTTATCGCTTACCACTATTATATACTTAAAAAAGCGTGAAGCTGCGCCGTTTGATGTGTTTTAGAGGTTCCAGCTGCTATGCCAGGAGACGTGGGTTGTTATGGTTGTTGTTGTGGTGGGTAGATTAATCTATAGGATTGCACTTCTCATTACCAGTTTTTAGGTTACAAATATATTTTCTACTAATTTTGTCTTAAACTTTTATAATTTAAATTATAAAAATAAGTAAAACATTTATAAAATTTTAAGAGAATTAACAAACATAAATGATACTGACCAGTATTTAAAAATGAATGCAAAAAATTGAAATGAAGCTTTCCGCTTAGGGCTTAATATTCAGACCAACACACAGTTGGTCCGCAGTTAAACGTCCAAAGCTCAGATGAAATACTTAACTTTAGGAGCACTTTGCATATTCACTGAATAATTCACTGCGCATTTTATGTGCACATGTGCTTAGACAGTTGCGAATAAAGATCAACATTACTGATATTATATGGGGCAAGTGGCTTAGCTCCTGAGAGTGCCAGCTGTTTATTTGGATACTAGGGTATTGTTTTTGTTATAAGCATTTCACTTTTATAAGGTTAATGAATAAAAGTATACATTGTGACGTCTCTTTTATAAATTTTGAAATCAAATTTATTCTACTAAGAATACAGGTTTATAAGTCAAATAAGGCTGTATAGAGTATGACATTAATGATATGATACTTAAAGGAATTCAATATATTTTTAAAGAAATATTCGATAGGAACAATAGTTTAATAAAAAGTTGATTTGTTAGAGAAGAATCGGTTTCATATACGCAATTTGTGCGCTAGCATCATAATGTACTGTGTTATTTGCGGTCGCAATTGAAAAGCTCCGCCACGTCCGGCTCGCGAGTGTTTATTAAGAGCCGAGGGCTCTCTGATACTTCAAGGGTTAATGTATGTGATATTGTTTGTTTCACTTTGTTTATTTCTGTAATATTGTTAGATATATTTATATTTTAAGTGTAAATTTAAATGCAAATAAGAGTAATTGTGTGAACAATTGTAGTAATTAGTTATAGTAATTAATAATATTACAATTTGTTGATATACATATATCTTATAATTATATAAATGAAAACAAACGACTGGATAAAGTGTGAAATGATATTTTGACTTTATCTTATGATGAGTTTTCGGGTATTTTAGTATTTTCTAATTGTTAGCTTTTCTATTATTTTCGACAATATAAAGTGAAGGATTTAATATTAGAGATATTTCATAAATGTTGTGTCTAGTTAATTATAATACATTAAAATGTGTATTATTCTCTTTACTAACACAACATGTCATGTAAAGTACCGAAAGCGAACACCTTATTCCATATTTTAAGAAGATCTTTAATTAAATTATATTTGTCATTGCCTTTAACGACGCGACTCCGGCGTTAAATTATACTGCAATAGTAATAAATCTGTATAAGTCTATATAATTTAATAATACGAGTCTAGCATGTCGTATAAAAATAATAATATTTTCGTAATAAAATTCAGTTATAAGAGCTTTTATGCATAATTTAACATTCGAGATGTAAAAATGAAATCTCGTTACGCATTCGTAAGTTATTACACGTATCGTAATCTCCATCCCTAATTCGATTCTTGCCTCCAGGCTCCCTCACGCATGTTATTGAAGACGCCAAGGACGCAGAATGGCTTTGCTAAAATGAATTTACACCTTGTTTACGCATTTGCATGGTAATAGCTGTATTTTCGGTGAGAAATAATTTATATTTCAAAAGAACAAAGTTGGTACGTGATTGCAACTCCTATCTGCTCCTCATATTTTTTTATTTAAATAGATTACAAGATTTTTTAATATGTTTTGTAAATTGTCGTAAGGCTTCTTTGTATTCACTACCGATATTATAGGGGTAAAAAGTTAAAATGTTTTTATTCTGAACATATATTCGATTATGATTTTAACCTACAGTCACCGTATTCAGTCACCCTCGTTTCCACTGCGCAGCGATGTCACTACATTATTTATTGTGTAAAAATGGAGTTTATTTTATTGCTATAATTGTATGTGACACACGTCGGTTTCCAGATACGTGTGATCTGATTGCTCTGTGACCTTTGCATCGAGCCTCGCTACTGACAAAGCCATGATATTTAGAGCCTCATAAAAATTATTGAGTTGATGTGAAATAAAATATCATGTATATTAATGAATTTAGATACATGTAAGTATATGTTTATATAGTTTATGAAAAAGAACAAATAGTAAGAAAACCAACGTTAGTGAACGATATTTGTGGGTTTGTTTCCCATTTATAAAAATGATTGTTTTAATATTGTCATTTTAAGACAAATAACTACTAAATTCTTATTTATCCAATAACATTGGAGACAAGTGTAACATAAAAGATAATGCTCCCTTAATTGTTTACTCTTATTAAATTATTATTAGTATGATTTTTGCTGAAATTTAATTTGTATATTAATAGTTAAAAATATTAGGTAATTTATTAAATAATATTCTCGGTTTCGCAAAACAATACCCTTTACAAATTGAATAATTACGTTCCACAAGTTAAAACCCATCCTAAGACTACAATCTACACGTCATGAGATGTAATTAAAAAAAACAGACAGACTTTAGATTTGCTATTGAAGTTCAAAATAATGACGTACAAACATAATTAAATATTTTAATTATACAGAAAATTCAAATAAAAAAAAATAAACCTCGATTAAACAAAAGGTTGAGAAGATGGTTGTAGATTTAACTCTTTAAGTTGTAGTACAAAGAGGACAATTTGAGAGGTTTCATACTAGAACTAGCAACATTTACTTACTATAACGAGGTGGATTTTCGCCTAAAATGGTCGCATATAAGGGTTTACTCATGCATCAAACGCAAAATTTGGGTCAACGAATAATCATCACCGTAACAACGCCTTGTCGCCGACGCCGTAAAAATTAATGGTTTTACGGTTAACCAAATTTTAGCATAAATAATCATTTGTAAGGTTTACGTATATGCATTTAAATAAATCACTTGTATTCCTATATCACAACTGGTTTCTAAGGCAACCAAATGCTTATTAATTATAATAAGTTACCTCGTTTTTATTTAATGTACTAGTGTTTTTATTAATACCTACTTGTTTTATGTACCTTGCATACAAAACGGCCAGGAGTCTTGTCACATAAACAGTACCTTAGTGTCCTCAGCGGTCGTACGTTCTGCGTAATGTTGCAGTGGATACGTGAATGCAGTGCAAATTGAATCTTGGCGACGGCTATTCATTATTTTGGCAACTGCCGGCGCCGACTGCCGTCTCACATCTGTCCAATTAGAATTGTGTCCCCTTTAGACGTACGTATATTCAATATGTGCTCAATAGTGTATATATCAATTCCAAGGAAGTTGCATAATTTTCGAACACTTATTTTCTGTCGAATTGGTTTCGTACCAACTATTGTCATGTATCCCTTTAAAATGGTTGGACAATTCATATAATTGTGCTATTTCTATCACAATGAATTATATGTGACATTGAATCCGCACATTACTTTCAGGCACAATCAATATCTGACCGTTGCGTCTGGTCGGTCGGTCCGGGGTCGATCCGTCACGCGCCGCGTAATTGGCCACCGACCGGTACACGAGACGGATGGCAGCCATCGCTTTAGCCAGTAGCTGCGATGGGATATATATTAGCGCGGATGTCGATTTAACATGAGTACCCGTACTTTGGAAGAGTTATGTGTGACCCAGTTTATGTTGACTTTTTTATTTGAAGGTTCGATTGAAATGCTGTCTAATTTTTTTTGCGTTATTTTCATATAGAACAGTTCAAAAAACTAGATATTTGCGCGCTTCTGGTTTGAACATTGATTTCCACGACGTTAACACATTATTAGATAGGGCATTCATTTTGTGCCCATTAAATCAGTGTCAAATCAAACTAATGTCACCTTCGAAATTTATATTAGTGGTATAAATAATAGAGTTGAGCACGTAATATCTTATAAAAATCCATTTTCTATCAAAAATCACATGTTTTTAAGTGTATAAATCCATACCTTCCTTCTTGTACTTATGTATTGTGAAGTATGAATTCACTTTTAGTCTGCCTCAGCGAACTCCACGAAAGCCACATAAGTAAGTTTAAAGTAACTTGGTAACTCACGTCGTCGTCATGTTATTGGAGTAAGTCAAAAGTAAAGATCCAGGTTACACGGCCGAGTGCTGACGAACAGCTAACGTTACTCTCGGGGCTTGTTATCACGTCTTAATTACCTCAAGCTCTTGGCAGTACGGCTTTGTCTCAACAATCAATTTGCTGTATTTTCCCAGTTTCATAGAATTTCCTTGTTTAAACTAGTATAATTGGCTCTCGAGGGAATAGTGATTTAAATGGCTTCGTACGAGTGCAGCAGATCCACTTAGAAAGCTTGAAAAGAAACTGTATTGCACGAATTTTGTAAATTATTTGAAAAAACATTCTCCATGACTTTATTTTTAAAGTTACGTTCTAGACGTGTTAAATTTTACTTCACGTTCATTTTTGGGAAGGCGTCCCTTAAACATGTGAAGACAGATGAAATTAATGTGAATAGGGAAAGTTGCAAATCCTCCAGAGGCGCGTCGTCGACAGGTGATGGACGGCTCTTGTTTTACAAATTTCGCTTATTATTGGTATTAGTTACTATATTATATATAAGTTTATATTTTAACTATTCTAATTTACGTTTCGGCACTTGTAAGCTTAGTTTTTTTAAACTTCTTTCTTCAATTTCCGTTGTTTCAAATCTTATTGTGTGTTTTTATATTTCAATAGACACTTCGGTTGACACGTCCGATGTGGTATTTGTTGTATCATGCAAACTTTAGTACTGAAATCTCTATTCTGCAGTATGTACAAACAAAACGTGAAATATTTCGCCATCAGATTAAAAAATAAAATTTACATACGTGTAAATAAATTTAAACTGTCTCTTTGTTATTTTGATATATATACTATAAGTCATCGTGCTTATCTCTAATGAAATGTAATAATTCGAAAGCAAATGCAATGAACCTAAGTTGTGATGGCGACGATAATAATGTAAGAAAATGATTTATTGTTGCGTTAACTCTATCGTAATAAATAGAAGGCGGCACATAGCGGAGTAGCTCAAATGTCACACATTCGGCCGCTCCGTGCATTAGCCGCCCATCCATCACGTGGCAACTTGCGACGACGCCACTGTCCTGATTCCCTTGCACTTAATAACTTATTAAGAATGGGAATCTAATAAGCTGGTCAATATAATAAATTATTATGAAAGTCATTTTTTGTATTTCCCAAAAATTTTAATAATAGTTGTTTTAATAAATTATATTATGTGGCATATCACTGCTCTCGAGCATTTTTTTAATTTAATTTTTTGATTTAGAAGTATCACTAAATAAATCTTTTAATTAACAGGTACTAGTAATTATTTATAACTTTTAGTATTAATATTATAGAAATTAATATGAAATGTAATCTACTAACATATTATTCTTCACTGAAATTATATTATATTCACTTTGACCATTAACTACGTCATGTTTAAATATGTGCAAATGTTTCAACCTCATGACGAGAATGGGAATTATTTCAACAAAGCAGGCTTTATTGTTTAAATAGCGTTGCTTTGATCCTACTTAAGTCAGTGTAATTTTGGTACAAAGTCAGGTGTGGTCACCGCGCAAACGTACACTAAGTAGTGCCTGTTATATTTTTGCACGCAAATGTCTCTTTAGATCCCTTTATGACACATGATGAGGGTTAAAATGAGGACCGATGATGTTTTAAGTAAATTATGCGCTCGACTATCCTTTAAGCTTCTGCTGACCTGATGCTGGATCACGTGAGCAATAAAACCTGATTAAACGGATTTGTGTTGCGGCAAATGTGAAAATGCTGTTTCGATTCGGAGCTTCAGCATTAATTTATTTCTCGTGATCTTTATCAAATATTCTTATAGAAAATATCAAATGATTTGTGCTATCAAGATGAACTAATTTGGAAATACCTTAAAGGCTCAAGCAAAACCTAAAGTAACATGTATTATTTATATTTTAGCTGGACACCTTCAGTCATTTCAACTCCTGTTAAATAACGTTTGGATTAAATGTTCTAGAATTTTAATCTTTCAAATGTTGAAATTAGCCTGCAGTGTACACGGTTTCACTTCAAACCTAGGACATGATTCAATTGAGCTGTCTGTAAACTTGTGATTTAAAGCTTAAATAAAGTTTATTATAGTAAAGTAGCAGAACGTTTAGATAAATCGTTCTGCTATTACAAGGGGTTATTTATTAATACAAATATATTACAATAATGATGATATTTTAAGAAGTATTTAGTACTACGTTGATATCATTGGCACGAATTGTTTGTAAAACAAAAAAAAAGTGAATTCCTTTTCATGTAACTAAAACATATCTACAATGTTCTCGTATAACATGTGTAACGACTACAAGCTCGTTACAGGGATATGGCCGTTAAATCAGCAATCCACTCGCACACAGTGGTCATCTTGTAGGCTCAATTAGTCACTATATACCGACTCGGTGATCCATCTCGATCTACTCTCGTTACGACTATATGTATCTACTTGACGTAGCTAGCTGAAATTGTATTAGCCTCAGTGTCCATTTCATTATAGTAGCATTGACGGGAGCTATTGAAGTAACGAAATTGCTTGGAGAGATTTTTGCTTTTATACTGGAACTCATATTATTTTATTTTTATAAAGAATTACTTGATATTACTTTAACTTTGCTATTGTAATGTGTTTTAAATTTTTACTCCATTATTCCCAAGGAGGATACTTAAAATATTTTGTAGGTACATATTTTCGAAAATTATATATATATATATATATATATATATATATATATATATATATATATATATATATATATATAATGTACGCTGTATGTAGTTCAATATACATTCAAACATTTCATAGATATTTCATTACACAAATGGCTTACAAGTCGATACACTAAAATGTAACATGGAAAATGATTTACTCCAATAATTCGACCCTTTAGTCGATTCATACAATATTGATATTTTTTTGATATTGAAGTATTTGTGGCATCGCCCATGTTCATGTCGGCTTGTTGGCTTGCGTTATTTATGAACAAGCTCAAGCTTTTTGCTCTGATACCGTAAGATTATTTCCCTTCATCTCTTAACGTTACGCATAATAGATGTTACATCTCTGTTATGTGGTAATCCTGCTTTTATTATATTTTTTCGTTTATTTTTACTCACTTGCAATGAGCTGTAGCGCTGTTGATAAATGCTAAATTGTACATATGGTGGTTCTGGGTTTGATCCCCTTTCCGAGGAGTAATTTTATAATATTTATATTATGATTTCTTTGGAAACACGTTTGAGTAAATTTTCATTATTAAATGATTTTTCACTTAAAATCAATAGCTCCCTACTTATTAATTATTATAAATAAAATTATTGAATGCTTGTTTAAATTTAAAGCTTAAAGAATGTACATTTGCTTATAAATATAATCTATACCTAACGAAATAACCATATGGGATTCTATATTGCAGAGCTTTTTTATAAGACCACCATTTAGTTAATATAAATATTTTTCTATAAAAATAAAAAAAATCAGGATAATTAAGTTGGTATAACTGTATTTCTATATATGTATGTAAGTATACAAATGTATGTATGTTTATTTTGTTTAGTCAATAGCGACAAACTCACCCGAGCGTTCAATTAAAGGCGCTCGGGATGAGGACTCTTCAGGCGGGCACTTGTGGTCCGAAAGTATCCGTTACAATGAAACAAACTCATTCTGTATACTATTTTAAATAATAAAATAGTATATATATGTATAGGGCTTAATACTTTTTTCCTGACACTTCGTACTTCACTTTCCGCTGAAATCGAGACATTGTGTGTTGAGTAGCGGAATTCAATGCCGTGATTTGTCTGAACAGAGCAAGGAAGTGAAAATAAATATAATCACTCCCTCGAGTGGGAATCCAAGCTACAGCCGATCTCGTTTCGAGTCAGTGTCAAGACACTCCGTACTACGCTTTTACACAGAATTCGAGATATGCGTGTGTAGTGGTAGAAATCAACGCCACACTTTGTTTACCTAGAGCGAGAAAGTGTCAATATTTTTTTAAATATAATCGCTCCCCTGAGTGGGGATCAAATCCACAGCCGATCGAGTTTGCAGTCAGACGCTGTCACACTGCGCCACGGCCGGCCTCAAGACATCTTGATATATATATTTATATATATACGTGGAACTAAATCTTTATTGTCTCATAAATAAGTTGTGTGCTCAATTTAGACTTAAAGGTAGCTTTATAACTAATAATGTAAGTTTATTTATGGAAAACATTAGAACTGGAAAGGTGAGAGATTATTTTTTCCACATGAAACTCATGGTGAAATCAAACCTTATGCATTGATATCGTAGAGCCTTCAGTAGGTATATCTTAAATATAAACATTATCTTTTTCAATCTATTATCATTTTATAAAATACAGCATATCTCTGCTTGAGGTTATATAGCAGTTCATATCCTTAGTATGGTTTAAGAAAGCTTGCAGATAGCTATAAAATGACAAGAAAATTAACTGAAGTAAGTAACAATAAAACAAATATAAATATAAAAGTTTTTATCAAAAATAAAAACGTTTTGTGAACTTGTAACGCTTAGGTATTTTATAATGTAAAAGGACTTTACTTGAGACTGCCATAAGCGGATAAATGAAGATCCTCTTTGCGTCTCTCAAAGTCCCGCAGGACTTTAAGTTATTATTTAATTAATTGAATACAAAATAATATTAAAACAATTTGTGTATCAAAGGATTAAATATTACTTTAATATCAAAACTATAATAATATAATGAGTAGTTATTTTTTAATTTTGATTATATTTCTATTGAACCCTTTACGAATAGATGATCTCTCTTTAGTGTTTTATTGAATAATCTGTTGTTCGGGGTCTGGTTATTTACTGTATATAATATAGGTTAGTTTAACCTTTACTTGCTTTATTAAAATGTCATTCAGGACAGTTGTTCATAAACTAAAAGAGTAAAATTAGTTTTTTCTTCAGGATATTAACATATATCTGCCGATGATATACTTGGATGTATCATTTATTAGAATACTGTATGTTTCGTTACTTAATATATTTTTTTAAATTCTATAATTCTCAAACATCTCTAAATTTTACTCTACCTGTACTCTATTTCACCTATATTCACTTATTTATTTAAGTGAACTGATATATAGTTTTGTTTTTATTTTATCATTGGATGCCTTTTCGACAAGAGGCCATTATTTAGATTACACGGGCAGTTTGCAGGTTCAGCGATAACGTGCGAAATGTTGCGTGCGCCGCGTACAGTTAACCCTGTCCCGCTACGCTATACGCCGCCTTACATTTCTCTGATCCGACTGTAACTGCTACTAACTAATGGAGCGTTATGTATCGACTGTTTTATGTATGTACTTGTACTGAACGACTTTGATATATTTGAGTTGAGTTATTTATTAGTTTTTAATATATTAAATAGTGTGTAAATATGTGTTTCTTTTTCAGAAGATAGCCTGCGAATTAGTGTTCGTTTGTCGATACTATTTTTTCTTGTTTTATATAACATTATTACAAATTGTAGATATTGTTTATTGTTAAACGGTTAGAAAAGCGATAAAGGCTTTTTTTCCTTCTTGAAATACACACACACACACACATATATATATATATATATATATATATATATATATATATATATATATTTATATATATATATTTATATATATATATTTATATATATATATTTATATATATATATATATATATATATATACGGATGGGTATTTTAAAAATGAGTTTCTGTTTCTGATAAAATATATCTGGTGTACGTATATAGAAGTGTAGTAATAAAACAATACAACGGTACAAATACACTACACAAATTATTATATAAATGATGCATCTTCGATTTGGCAAAAAAGTGTTGTAGGTATCTATTGCCTTACACATCATTTGTCCTAAGTAACTGGCAAATAGATCATACCAGGAAGTACAAAAATGAGAACATGAAGGTGGATGAAAGCAAGGTTTATAATATATTTTGATTTCTACGCTAAGAAGGTCGTGGTGGTGGCGCAGTGGGACAGCGTCTGACTCTAAACGCGACAATTGGGTTCGATCCCCACTCAGGGAGTGATTATATTTAAATTATTTTCAGTTCCTCTCTCATTCGGCGGAAAGCGAAGTGCACTTCTATCTCATCATTAGTATCTTGACACCAGGTACTCTCTGTCTACCCTGCTATGCGAGGTAGTTTTATTACCTCAAGACAAGTTAACAAGAGAAAGTGGCACGTCACGAGTTTACTTCGTTTGCGGGTTCGCGTCTTCGTGAAAATTAATATTGTTTTGCCTAAATTATGCGAAAGTACGCTAGCGCAAGGTTACCGGAAACTTCACCCGCGCGTAACACGCTTTGTGTGTCAAATTCATACGCGGAACTTTGTTGCATAAAATTTATTGTGTAAAATAATAATAACATGACCCGACTGTCTTCTATTAAAACGTAAATTATACTGATGTATTATTGGGCTTGGGTAACTTTTCCTAAAAGTTGTATTAATAAAACGTAATATTAAAACTACAGGAGACATTCATATAATATTTATTGATACAAATGCGAGATCCGATGAGAATTACTTGCGAGTTTTTCTACTCACTGTACAAGTAATAAAGTCTTGTCAAAGTTTTTCTTTGATAAGTTAAAAAGTTGTATTATAGGTTTGCCTCGCTCAAGTTACACTGTAACTCGAGATAGTTCTATCGGCGAATTACAAATTACTTTGTTTTATTTATTTTAAATGGGATAAAATTAAATCTATCAGTGTTGCTAGGGATATCACGTTTCGAGAGTAACAGGAGAGTGCAGCTACTTTTTCTAGTATGAAATACGTATTTTTTGCATCTGCTGCAGTTTCGGTGAGAATTAACACAATGTTTGCAGGCTTGAAACGTATTAGGGTTAAAAAAATTGATATTAAATTCTTTACTATTTGTACTTATTGATAAAATTAGCCTTAAGATTGTTTCAAATTTCTATGTTCATCCAATTAGGATAGTTATCTGGTAAATATTTATCTATGTAGTAAACAAATAAATAATAAGAAATAAATAAATAAGGTACATACAAAGTCAGTCTTCGTTTTCTCCCGACTTCATAGTGAACATGACACTAATGTAACGACACATTATACCAATAATTTCATGTTGCTCGTTTCCTACTTACGTCATGTCTGACAGTTTCTATTATGGCTTAACTACAACATAGCAATAAGTAAAAATATAGAGGGAAATAAGATGGCACAGATAATGGGAGCACGACTAACAACGAGGAAAGAAAACGGAGCCAGAATGTTACCTTGTGCAAAAATATAAAACAAAGCATAATTTCCCCTCGCAAGAGAAATGTGCTTCATTAGCGTAGCGGGCGTCTCGTGTAAATCAAACCCTTGGAATATTATTGTATTTGGTGCTCATGTAATTCGCTTACATAATTTGTCCATTGTTTGACCAAAGCTGGAATCAATTTGGGAGGGTCGCGATGGAAATAAATGTCAACTTGTATTGTACGAGTACTTTAACCGATTATTACAAATAACTCCTTTATTTCCTTTATTACTTTTATGCGGCTTTTCTGTAATAATTCAATATATATTGTTTAATAAATAACTAAGATTCTGATATACAGAAGTATTATTAGTTTATTATTCTTATAAGGGAAAATATATTGTTTGTGTAAGTTAGTGGATCTTTTTGTAAACCATATTAACGAGCAACGATAGCCAATAAATTGTAAATGTCGATTGAAATTTCAATTAAGTACACCGGTATGACGACTCCCAGATGCACATCTACCCTATAACCCATTTTCCTGCCAATTCCAATCACATGTTCTCGTTTGTTTGCGAACGGGAAAAGATATTTTCTCTTGCTATTTACATTTTGTAATTTATATAATGTTTTATTTATTCATTTTGTCATATTGAATGAAATGTTACCTTTTTTAATAAAATGGCTGCCGTCTTGTGTGTGGTTGGTTGTCTCTTTATTTTTCATTTCATATTCTCTTATTGTAATGAAAAATTTTCTCGCCCCAAAATGAAGGTTTTTTACCGAGTATCATTCGTTGCCAGTAATTGCTTCATTAAGCTTTGGTTTTGATTTGGAAGACTTATTAAATAAGACATTGCGTTTTTGATTTTAATTATAGGATATTCACAAAATTGACTTTTAAATCTGATTTTATTGTCATATTATCAATTCTAATTATTTTTATAAATAGTGAAGAAAGAGTAACTTTTGATATGTATATTACAAAATTAAAGGAAGATTTATAAAGCAGGAAGTTGAGGAAGACCTCGGTTGACCTTCGATAACATAATATCAATGATACTGAACTTGGGTCACGTAAAAAGCATGCGGATTCAAAGCGCATGTATAAAGAGGTTGATGACTGTGGACGAGGTGACAGAGGTATGCAGAGACCGCAGCGTAGTGGCGCAACGTTCTCTTTTTCTACCCCGCAAGGGATATACATACATAAGGGATATATATAGATATATATATATATATATATATATATATATATATATATATATATATATAACGTTATATATAATATAGGAATCTTGAGCAAAAACATTTGAATTCTAGAATTGGTGTTCTCTCAGACGTAACATTCCTTACATAACGAACTAGTTGGTTCCATTTGAAATGTTCTAGTCTCCAGTCGTCGTCAGCTTTATTCTCATTGGCGAAAGATCAAAGCGATTTAATTATACATTGAATATGTGTTGGACGGTCTGTTGGAAACTGCTTTACACATTGTACGGAATGTCTTCTTTCGTGTTTACACTTAACTGTCTAGACCACAAGATTTTTATACGTCAGTGTGAGTGTGTTTAGACCTCTATTGCTTCGTGGTCTTTGTCTGTCTGCTTAAGATGCATATTAATTGATAATGTATTATTATTTAACTCTCACGTCGTCATATCAAAGATTTTACTTTGCTTACTACAGGAACACAATAATTTATGGAAATTATTAAATTCAAATTATTATATGATTAAGTTCTTAACATGGAAAATTTATATGTAGACGAACATCAAAGTTCTTGTTGAAATCAAGCTGAGATTATAACTATATCTCAATTCTGAAGCTACCTATGTTTTTGCATGTACTTTTAGCGCAGATGTTGTTGCTCCCATCGGACAGGTAATTCAACTTAAGCAAACTATCAACGGCAAAGATCCAATACTTAGTACATTATAACTATGCATGATACATTTTAAGATAGTATTATCGTTGTATCGTTTCTGTCGTCATATGAAAAGTCTACTTTAATTGTAACTCTGAAAACAATACTCCACAGATTCTGAATGATTTATTAAAAAAATTAAGAATTATTGCTAAGCTTTTTATTTAGATATCTTTGCCTCCAATGTGAGTGAAATGAAGATGTCTATCCGAAGTAAATGAGTAAAAATTAAACCTAAATTATACAATGTGCGTTGTATTTAATACATATCATGTAGGTAATAAAATAATAAAAATAAATATTTGTTTTATTTCTTTAATGTACATATCAGTTCAATATTTATTCGTACATTTATGGAGCTTAAAAGCTTATGAAAATACTGCAATGTTTGCACGTATTATATGAACGCTTTTAAAATGTTACTTGGAGTTTAAATCGGAACTATCCGTAATCCCCTGAACGGGTGTACATTATTGATCGCTTATTAAGCTTTCGATTATTCAACATTAGCCTCCGCGAAGGATCAGCTTGAACTTTAAACTTTAACTATTCTATGTTGCGTCTTGGTGGTTGTGTCGTTGAATATTCACTTACATTTTTTTTCTAATTTGCAAGAATTGTATAGAATAGCTTGTGTTTTTCCTTGAATCAGACTTATTTATGCAATATTCAAGTTATCAATGCATTTTATTGACATAATAAAAAATCTGTCATATTAATTTTGCTAATTTTTTTTCTCTTCTTGGTTTACTAAAGTTTTTTAGTTTATTTTTTAAAATCATTGCAACACTATTCTAATTCAAAATAGAAATTTGTTTTTTTAATCAAATCCCCTACTGTTTTATAACTAGGCGTGTGATGTTCCTCAATTTTCGTACACACAAGTCGCTGTAATGAGACATTTTCCAAGAAAATATTTTCTAAATCAGCCCAATTCGTCTTTTCACAGTGTCATAACGCGCTGCTCATTACGCGTGCTTCGCTGGTCAGCGTCGCAAACTGTCGCTTCAGCGCCTCCCCAATAGGTTTTTACGCCTGACATCACAGTAGCTACTGTAACTTCAAGTTCATGACACACGTACATTGCATCGCTGCAGAGGATTTTTGATATTACAGATGACTAGAAGTGTAAATAGTTGATGGGTCATTAATAATTACGTCAATAAAAATGTATAATAAAAATACACTATATGTAGGAAAAAAAAAATTATACTTTATATTATAGTATCTACTGTTTGGCATCAGTTTTCTGTCGATTGCATATCGGCTGTCGGAAATTGAAAGCTTGTCTGTGATTAAAAACAAATTTCAAAACTAGAAATACTATTCTAAAGTGTGTAATTATTTACAAAAATAATTACGCACTCGTACACGTGTATTACAAGCACAAAAATAATCTAACAAGTTTATTGCGTTTAGGTGATATTTTAATATTATATGTATATATTATATTTGAATATTATAGTTTCAAAGACATTTACATAATCAATGTAAATGATATCATCTAATCTCCCACTACAAGTGATCGACATCCAGTACTTACTACGTGTATGTACATGTATGTACGAATATAACGCGTGTAACGTCCCCTTACAACGCGATTAAATCGACTGAGCCGAGCGCGCTGTTCTTATTAAAGTTCCGTCGTCAGCATCGGAAAATGGCTAGGAGTATTCGGTTTTTCCAATTTTCTTCAATTTATAGCGTTTGTGGAAACTAGTGAAGGTTGAAACCTTAGCTTCATTACTTTCTGGTCCGACGCTGCTCGATATGCATTTTATTTTCAAAACTGACATGGAAAATCGACTTGTTAACTTTCTATCACGGTGTACTACTGTACATAAATTTCAATGGTTTATTAACTTGCTTTAAATTATTTTACTTGTTTAAACTATAAACATTTTAAAAGCTTATTTTTTATTACTAATGTTATATTTACATCACACCAAGGTTGTTGGACGTACTTAGTTTATCATTTCTACGAGTTTCCGTACACGTATTGGTTTTTTTATTTTTATATATTTTAGATTTTTTCTGTATAAATTAAGATAAAGTAGGATACGTTATAATTTTTTATATTTTCTTTTTTTTTGTATGTAAAATGAGATATCTGTAACTCTTAATTTACAAAGATGATTTTCCCTATCTTTAAGCTATAACACATAAATATTGCGCAGTAACGAGGTAATGTAATTGCAAATTGTAGATTTAAAGCTAATAATGGTGTTCGATAATGTACTCTAAAGTCGAACGAACTCGATACACTGCGAGCCATTTTACGACGGCGGTAATCCTGTAATGGGAATATCCCGGGAAGGCCAATTCCGATAAGGCCGTGCTGCTGTCTTTCTTTTTGTTTTACTTTACTCGTCGCTGATACTGAATGGAGCTTACATACATTTTCTATTAATATCGTTTTATCTTAAAGAGAATTTAAAATTATTTAGGGATATGAATACAGCTACTGCGTGTATTTTAAATTTAAAAATTATTATTGTGTACAGGTCACTATTAGGCACATGGTTAATAATGAAACAACACACTTCGATTTATGACGGACACGTCTTGCTCGTACGGCGAACTAACCGATAATAAACCGATTATAATACACTACATATTGGATAATTGATTTATTTAAAAATAGATTTTATCCGAAAAGTTCTTCTTCAAATATTTATAGAGGACTAATATTGTATGCTTAATATTCGATAAAATATTCGATTTATATAAACTACCTGCAAAGTAAAGTACTACTCTTATCTTTTTTTGCCTTTGATCACTGTTCTCTAATGCGGTTACGCCATATATTCACTCATTTTTAAAAATGCATAATGATATGTCTCGATAGGTCGTGGCGTTGTGAAACAGCGAATGACTGTAAACGCGGTCGGTTTTGGGTTCGATTCCTAACTAAATAATGATTGTATCTAAATTATTTTCATTTCCTTACTCTTGTATGACAAACCGCGACATTGAGTTTTGCCGCTCAACGCGCAATGTTTCGAATCCAGCGGGAAACAGAGTTGGAATGTCGTCACACTAGGTACTTTCAGCCTGTCCTGCCATGTGGGAAAATGTCGTAAAACTAAAAAAAAATCTCTTGATCATTAGATCCCTTAGTATAAATCCTAAATTTTAATTTTATGTATATTTGAAATAATTATTAACAATTATATAGTATATATTTTAAAAACACTACCCTATGTTGTATGTAGTAATGCTAATAACGTCATAATTATTATACATATCTAGCCACAATCAGCCTCGCTAATGAATACGTGACTGTATATATGTAGTGACGGTAAATTAGTCATATTTCACTATAACACGTAGACACTATTACGACTGTTAGAAATGACATTAACGTACGTTAATGAGTTGCTTAAGTATGCCTTTGGATATATATACAACTTATTATTGTTATATCAATAATAGAAGTGTAAACGAATAGGAGTATAAACGAGATTTCGCTCGGGAAGGTAATGTCGTGATACTAGGTTCTCTCTCACTATCCTGCTATGCTAGACAAAGCGTGAAGCTTGTATATACTTTTTATTTTATATAAAATATACAACTACGTAAATAAGTAACTAGCATTAAAATGTACTTTTGTGTTTTGCTGTGCTGTGTGTGGAAAACCCTGTGAAAATATAGATAAAGATTTTAAAAAAAGTTTTTGTTCTTTAATTCTGGAACTAATGACGGTGTTTTGTTATTAAGAAGGAAAAAATGCTTCGCACAAACTCATATTCGTAACCATTAAGACTAAGCATACATACATACATACAAACAAATACATAGATAAAAGCGATACCATAAAAACAATTGCGATCAGATTGAAATTGTTTTAATAAAGAAAACCAACAAAAGCTTGTATTGTATTATAAGAGAAAAATATACACAGTTTCTATTTAACTAAGCCTATCGATGTGTGTGTTTGTGTGCGTGTGTATGTGTGCCAGCTTTATTGAAGCGACTAGGCTTCGCATCGATGCTATGCAAATGTAGTAGTCATCGAACATGTGCTCCATTATTGTGATGGAATTCTCTTTACGTCCCCTTTGCCTTTGTAAGGTACAATATAATAGAACTTCGGCTTTTCCGTCGTTATATAAATACATTTATACGTTTTATTTCACTCTTAAAGGAGATTTCAAGCCATCGGTTACTATGGAACTTTTATAATCTTACAGATTTATTGAATCAATATTGTTATTATATATTAAAAAGGTAATGATTCCATTGATATTCGGGGAAATGTTTATATTTATGATTTGTTCGTACCATGACAATAATAACACGGTACTAGTAAAGTACTACTGACATGTTAACTGAAGATTCAAAAGTGCTCATTTGGGCAAAAGGCAAACATTTTTATTTAAATTTTAAATGTTTTATATTACAGATGGTACCTTGTGCGTAAAATATGATATAGATATGATAATTTTTGTTCGATTTAACTAAATTTGAGCACGAGGAAAAATATGAATGTTATCAGCTTTCATTCAGTTTTTCTAGCTCGATGTCTTCAGGAAATTTTCCCTTACAGTATCAAGTTTTTTGTGGAAATTGGAAAAGTTTTATCATCGAGTGGGAACCGAGGCGGCGCTTATCACGATTTGCCGTCGCCTGATAATCGTCTAACGGCTATTGATGTTTCGATTGCTGCAAGATGTTTTGTTCTCAAAATGAAATTTTACTTTGTTAAAGTTATAATTTGACGGATTTAGTAAATTGATACATACAAACATACAATTGTCAGAGTTATGTTTAAAACGTTCTGGTGTTAATTTAGTTTGTAAATATCTCGGAGTCATTAAAATATGGAAATTTAGGTTCCGGTAAAAACGAATTATTATGTATTTCAAAATGTATTGAAATAAAGATTAGTGTAAATAAATAAATAATATTACATAAAATGCAATGCAATTGGGGCTACTTCTATTGACATTATGGTAACTGTGTCCGCCGGTCCGCCACGGTCGATGCAATCGAGAAGTTAAATAACTATTCCAAACTACTTATTGTGCAATGTAGAACATATTTTGTCTTAACTTGTATTTTGTTTTGAATTTCATATGTTTGTTTCGTGTTCCTGGCTGTGGAGTTATGAAGTTGTTATACATTATATCGTCGCAATATTGTTGTTTGAATTTGTTTTAGACTAATGCAAATGTTCACAACTTATGAATTGTATATGGATGGCAAAGGTCAGTGGTATGAGAGGTCGGGGACACATCGTTTGGCCTTCGAAAACACAGTATCGATATCGAAGATATCGAAGATATCGATACTGTGTTTTTGAAGATGTTGCCTTATATGAAGGAAGGTCAAGTAAAACTCATAAGGACTCCCGAAAGGGCGTGTATGACGAGGTTAATGACTGTGGACGAGGCGAAAGTGATGTATCATAGTGTTTGGCGCTCCGTTCTTTTCGACTGCTCCGACAGGGAGACAACGTGTAAATAAAAAATAAATAAATAGATGAAGAAAAAAAAGATTAAAGAAAAATTATAGATAGATATGAAAATGAATGTAAAAATGATTTTTTAGTTTTTCAAACGTCAATCACAAATGAATATTTAAAATTCATAGATCTACAAATAAAACGCTGACATAACGATATCGAAGCTGATGGATACTGTCAGCTGCAATGCGGTGCCTTGCGGGAGGACTGAGATAGTGCACCTATATTGTTCCCAATGCTTCAACATAACTGTGTAATTTATGAATAAATACCTAAAATATTAACATTTTATTTTTAAAACCTAATATTTTAAAAAATAGAAACAGCGTTACCTTGCACTGTCAATTCAATAATTTTCATTTATCCATAAGAGAGAGAGAGAGTACCTAGAATTTAAATAATCTAAGGCAAATGAAAGATCACATGTTAATGATACATGGCATTGGTTTAATTAATTCAAAATAGTAAAATTATCTTTATCTCTATTTGAGTATGTATAGATCAGCCTCGTATAATAATGTATTATTTGAATTACCCGCCGTATGTAAATTGGAGTCACGTGCAGCATTGTACGCTCAGATGTAGGTGAATCACGACATTGAATTGTCGAATTTTCCGGTTGCCCGCGCGGGGACCAACTTAGATGAGTTTTTCGTTGCGCGTCGACTGGTTATAATTGGAAACTCGGCGTCGCCCGCTTTGCTTGCGTGCTTCCGGTGCGTCGTTTTATTACAACTCTTGTCGTTTTGCTATGAAATATGCATGTAATCCGCTACTGCGGTCGTTGTACTATTTTTTTTTTATTTTGATACATGTTTCGTAGCAGTAGTCGATTTTATTGGAATAATAGCTAAAAATAATAGCAAGATTTTAAACTACTGCAAAAAAATTATACTGATTTTCTTCTTGTTGTTTCATATGCATATAAGAGTTAAATTAAATTAATACATACAATTAAATATAACTAACTTTATCTATAAAGTTACTGGCATTTTTTTTTATTATTTTGAATCATAATAAAATTTTAGGCCCGAAATGTCAAAAGACATATCAACGTGCATACGTAAACGCCATAATAATAGAAACGACTTTCCGCAGAATATTCCCTACATAATTTGTTCTAGTATTGCAGATCTGTGCGGTCCCGGGGGAGCGATGTCCAAACAGTAATAAAACCCGTAGCCCCGCTTGAAGGGAATGAAAGAATTCCATCGCCGCGCCGTAAACTCGCGCCTTATTAATTTGGAGATCGTAAAATAAAGGCGTTCCGCTTATTAATCTACCTAATCAAGGGGGAGTCCGCGGCAGCAACTGTCGATATAGAAGTGCGTTGGAGCGTTAAAGTGTTCAATTTTTCTTTAACTTATTTTGGTAATTATCTATATTTTGTCTTCTTCGTACGCGTCTCTCGCTTATCTACAGGATAAGGTTATTGGTAAACTAAAGTTAGTATTCAATTTTGTGTAAGCCTAAATAAGAAATATTGTTTTTAGCAACTTTCTTTCATCTTAATAGCTTAATGATATTTATTACTTAAGTATTATAAAATTTTTAAATGAAACTATTTTAACCGGATCAATTGCGTATATTTTGGTATTCGAAAATACATTTTGGACACCTGACGTTTCGAACACTTTACAGTAGAGTAGTCCGTGGTCACAGGTAGACTGAGGTGGCATTCGTCTGTCAGTTTATACAAAAAATTAATTATATCAAACTACCGCCATCTGTTTCTTAATTGCCTCGCGTACTGCCCTGGATTCTTGCAGAATGAGCTCACTATATCTTTGTCTCTGGTGTGGTGGATTTGAAACTTTAAATTTTTAATAAGTGGGTCCCAGGTGGTAGATAGTTTCCAACCATCTTCTCTGTTGAAATTTTTATGTTTTTGAATTTCAATAGCCTCGCGGATCATTCTAGGAACATATCTAATGTTCCTGTTAATCTTTCCCTAGCGAAAATATGTGGCTTATCAAACTTGATGTAGTGGTTGGACTTATTCATTGTATGTTCACACACAACTGACTGCAATACACGCCCATTCTTGACATCGGATATGTGTTCTTTCACCCTAACCCCGATGTTCCTCTTGGATTGGCCAATGTATGACAAGTCACAGTCTAGTTTATATACGCCTGCACACTGCAAAGGAATATTACATTTCACGGGTCTCAAGCATTGCTTCACTTTTTTATTAGGCTTAAATATGGTTTTGATAGAAGCTCTTCTTAAGATGTTGCCAATCCTGTCTGTAACTCTCTTCACAAACGGTAGAAGTGCTGGCTGTCTCTCCACTGTAGGTGGCTTGTTGGTCTTCATACAACGCTGGCGAGGAACTGGCAGCTTGTTCTGATGAACGACACCCTTCACCTGTCGAAGCTCGTGCCCTAGGTGTTCAGCGTCGTAAAGATGGTAAGCTCTCTGAAATAAAGATTTGCCAACGGTAGATAACTGTGTAGGGTGATGGTGGGATTCGCCATTGAGATACCTGTTGGTATGGGTGGGTTTCCTATACACTGTGTGGCCTAATGTGCCATTAGGATTCTTTATTACTAGTACATCAAGAAAAGCTAAAGAGTTATTTGCCTGTAATTCTATTGTAAATTTTATGTTGTTATTAATAGAATTCAGATGGATTAGGAATATATAAATATTATCCGTAGGTAAAATTGTGAAAGTATCATATATGTACCGCTTATATATTTTAGGTAGACATGGTGTAGAGCCAAGAGCCATCTCCTCGAAATCCTCCATGTATATATCTGCTATTACAGGGGATACAAGCGAACCCATAGCAATGCATCACTTGCAAATAGAATACCTGATTGAACACTAGATATCCAGATGTAAGGCAGTGTTCTAAAAGTTAGATAATTTCAAGATATTCAATAGGCATCTTGTTTTTCACTAGCTTCCGCTTGACAATCCTGATGCAGTCCTTTATAGGTATACTGGTAAACAGCGACTGGACATCAAAACTGACCATGGTTTCATTGCTAGCTAACTTAAGATCTTTCAGTCCGCAAAATGGTAAGAATCCCTGACATAAGACGTTGTGTGACCACGCAGGGGAGAAAGTACCTTCGCGACATATAGAGCCAGTTTATACGTCGAATACCAAATAGTTCGAATACCAAAATATACGCGATTAATCCAGTTAAAATAGTTTCATTTAAAATGTATAAAAATCGCAAAAATTAAAGATCTTATTATGTATTATAAAAAGTTATTATTTTGTAAGTTATTTGCCATCAAAAGGTTGAACGATGTGAATGACAGGTACATTAAACGCAACAATATTGTTTTAACCGTAGTTTGTTTACTTATACGTCATCACATATAAATTTATACGTGTAATGACATGACTACCAAATAAAATTAAATTTGTGTAACGAAAGGGCTGTGTGGCTATATTATAGAATTTGGCGCACAGCAGAGTAGACAGGAAGTGTTAAGACACTCCTTAATCCGCTTTCCACCGAATTCAAGACATTGCACGTTGAGTGGCGAAACTCAACACCGCACTGTGTCTTACTAGAGCGAGGAACTGAAAATAATTGAAACATAATCACTCTACCGCCCGCCCCTATTTACTAGAATTTTGTTGTTTTAATAATTTCATTTAATACGACTATAAAGATATTATATATTTATTTTTTTCAATTTGTAATAAAGTGCAGTTATACAAAAAATGTATTATACATTCGTTCTTATATTTAAGTGAGTATTCAGCATCTGATTTAAATTTGAAGTGTTGGATGCAAAACGGATCCAAAATGAAAAAGTAGGTTGCCCGGCGCAGTGCATGTGCGGTCTGCACTGCGGCACTGTTACGTGATGATCCCCGGAACTATGGCGGGAGTACGTGTACCACAACGATAATAATAAGGCTAGCCTACATCACAATGAACTGCGCAAGCTTTGTCATTAGGATTAAAGTGCCTTGTTCAAACAAACGAGTTTTTTTAGTAAAATTAATAGCAAGTATATATATATATATATATTTAAAAATATAATTTTAGTTACTTATATAGGTCCAGTAATATAGTCAGAGCCTGCGTATTCAGTAACGTCGGATGTATTTAAGTGTCGACACGCCGACTGCATTATGAGACATGAAAATAGTGTAATAATAATTAAAATATATTGCATGCCGTCACTATTAATAAATTGTTAACACTATTCCTTTTAGTTATTATGTTTTGAAATTAAATATATTCATTCTCGTGTATAAGACACGAGGATGATTATATTTAAATTATTTTCATTTCTTCGCTCTGGTAAGATAAAGCGTGCCGTTGAGTTCCACCACTCAACGTGCAATGTATTGAATTCGGCGTAAAACGGAATACGGAATATATTGACACTAAGCACTTCCTGTCTACCCTGTTTACCCTAAAAAAATAATAACCTATATTTTTTTGATTTATTTAAATGTAAGCATAATAATAATAGAAAGCTTGCCTGTTATTTATAACTATATTGACACTATTATGGTGTAAGAGTACAGTGGTCGGGGGTTTGATTTTCTGTAGTGCCTGTGGGCTCGGCTTGTGGCAGTCAGGAAATAATCCCGTGAGGTTTTAAAGAGTAGTCCGACGGCATCCATATTCCGACTTAGGAATCCCACATAACTCGCTCGAATCACCGTGCGGGCGGGTACTCTTAAAGGAGTTTCTTCACAAAAAAGGGAGTTTGATTCTCATAGGAATGATGAAATGTTGTACTATTTTTAGCTTTACATTTTGGTATCAGTCCAAGTTCATTGAAAACGTTTACTAGTAACAAATGCTGTGACGAATATTTGTTTAGTTCCACTGTTTTTTCTTTTTACACTTTTTCAAACGCCTTTCTTAATTTTTTTGTATTATTTCCAGGTAAGTCTCACAACGTCACGGGGCTCCGCCGAGTGTTTCTTATTTTTGCAATAAAAGTACCAGGAGAGCATAGATGGTAAGCAGTCGTACTATAATTTTGCAAGCACCCTCGCAGCAGGGGTGCGTTAAGGGTGCGTTGGGGAGCAACTGCTCAAGTGATTGAATTGCAACTTATTCTTTAGTATCGAGTTAAATTATTATATTACAGTATTTCCGGTTTTTTATATAGTATGGACCAGAGTTTTTATGAATTCTGTGGATTTCAATTTTATATGTCAAAATAAACCCCATGTCTAACTTAGAAAATGAAACGATTTTGTAAAATCTGCTTATAAAAATAAGTCTTGAGGAAATATTTTTATTGTGCATATAAATGTTAAAAGAATATTTTATGCTAAATACACACCTACATATTAGTGTTTATACTTAGAGCGTTAACGCTGTTTTTGTTATTAAACTTCCCTTACAGATATGCCTGCCGAGCACAACAAAGCCTTTATTTAAAAAATCCAGCATGTTATAATTACCTGTCATACAAACAAAGACTAGTGTTATAACGTTTTTGTATAGATATGTACCATAAAAACTATAATTATAGTTTGACTTACTTCACGTTTTTTCTTGTACAATGGGGTAGGGCAGGGCGAAAAGAGGTACACACGTCTTTCTCCATACACTATTTTTATTTTAAATATTGTATGTCAAATAGTTGAAATCGTTTTGATGTATCTTTTAAGAAGTGGAGTTACGAAAGTAATTTAAATATTTTCTTTCACTCCTATGGGAATCAAACCTGTATCTATCCTATTTATTCAGTCAGACGACGCACCACTACGCCAGATGGCTTCCGGGTTGGCAAAATATTTATTCAGAGTATGAAAGTAATTCCCGTTGTCTCCGCGCACGAGTGCTTACATATTTGAGCCTCTCATTCCCTGAGAGAATACGAGAGCAGCTGGACGACGTTGCTCACTTAACCTAATTATTAGGCTTACGTTATAATGTTATATTTTACATCTAAAATATCCTACTCTAGTATAAAATATTAGAAGGAACATTTTCTAATTTAAAATACAAATTGTTCAAAATATATATTTTAGTTAGAAGTTCAGAACATAACGTGAATTAGCTCTTATGAAAGCTTCCAAAAACCTTTTCCTTTTGTTTGAATCGGACACAATATCCGCGGCCACCTTTGTTATGACAATATTACTCGACACCGTAATTAAAACGAGCAGTTCAAATAAAAGTCCTTTCAGTAGATAAATAAGTAAAGTGTATAAAATACCTCTCCGACACTTGTGTGGCGTCATAATGCAGATGAATCTGTAGGAGCGTTTCAGAGCAATTTCATGATTTTCAATGTGGACCGATATTGAAAATAATAGCCAGAGCCAATGGAAGATAATGTGCCAATAAAATTATGAATAACGTCATCTCCATTTTCACTGAACGGGAGGGTATCGGGAACTTTGTTGGTTTTACATTATAAATGTTATTACAGTATTATTGTAATTTTGGTCCGCTCACCATTTTTGTATTTTACCTAAATCTTTCTGTTTACGTTAGATTTTGAAGAAATTTTGTACACATACGTCTACCTACGTATTATATACGAGAGACGTAAAAGATAAGTGACTAAGTTGTCACCTCTCTGCTTCTTTAGTGACCTGCGTTTTCCACATGAATTGAAAAACTCTATAGTCTTGTATAATAATAATAAATTTAATTTATATTTTTTTCAGTATATAAAAGTTTTACTAAGTTGAGCGTAGACTCGATACTGAAAGTGATATTAACTCCATTAATCATTCAGTCGTGATCCTTTTAAGTTACTTGCAGAGAAACTTGCATCGCTATCGTTCTTTATTAAACCTACGTTTTTATTTGTTTCATTTATTTATTTTTTACTCCTTGAGAAGTTTATTGTTGTAATAAAATAGAAGTTGTCTTGTTATAGTGAAGTTGTACACTGACTCTGAATCTTTTGAAATTTGCACAATTTTATTGAAAATATTCCTATTGTTTAATATTTCTTATAGACAATTACATGTAGACAATAATCGCTTATTTTTTCATTGGCCTTATCAACATAAAAAGAAGCTTTGACAGTCAAATTGTAGAATATTGGAGAGCAAATGAGCTGCTAAAAGCCGTTAAATCATAATTTCTATTTAAAATACCTGCAATACATATATATAACCTATACCATGTTTTGTAATATTCAAAATGTCAACGCTGTGAACATCAACAATATTAAGTTTCTTGGATTAATAAATTGCCAGATTACTAGAACAAAGAGATTACTAGAGTTAAGTTTATAATTTAACTATCTTTTTTCTAATGTATGTAAATATCATATACCTGAATGACCTAAAAATACCATACCTTTCTCTATTTTTAACGCTAATCTTATAAAATTTTAAATTTGCACTGTTTTAATATTAATTATTATTAAATAATAGATTTGTTTTTGTATTCCATATATTTATTTTATATTCACCGTGCTCTTCCTCTCCCTTCAATATGTATAATAACGTTCCCATTTGCCAGCTAGCTCCTCTCTCTACCTATCGCAATTTAAAAAGATCTTATAAATGTTCGAAATATGAGGTAGAAATTAACAGATTATAGTTCTAGACAGGCCGAAATGTAGAAACACGAAAAAAATTCTTTTCGTATATTCTTACACATAGACAATTTTAGTTTATATATAAAGTAAATTCTGTATTCGTCTTGTAATAAAGTAAATTGTTTAACGCATAAAACGGATGTTAAAGTCTAAACGGTACTTTTATCCCCGTACAAGTTTAAGCGTGGAGTCTTTGTAAACCGTTGACGGTTTTGTGCGATCGTAACCTTGTCGCTAGAGTTTAGAAGTACTGTGTGTCATAATAAAGAAAGGAATATTTTTTATTATTTTAAAGATTATACAATTTATTTAAAAGGTTAGTCGTGGCGCACTGGCACAACGTCTAACTATAAACGCGATCGGTTGTTAGTTCGATTATCACTCGGGGGAATAAATATATATAAATAATTTTCATTTCTTCTTGGGTTCGTAGACCAAAGCGCGACTTCTGGCGAAACTAAACACGCAATGTCTCGAATTTCGTGGAAAGTGAAACACGTAGTGTCTTTACACTTGGTACTTTCTGTCCACCCTGTTACGCGGGATAAGAGTGTGGAATTAAAAAGAATATATTTGTAATATACATTTATAAAGTAAAAAAAGATGTAAATGGAATCTTTTACGCATGAATTTCAATCATTAAAATTAAAAATATGTAGACTAACTTGCAAACATAGGATAGTATATATCCCAAATATAGTAGGTTTATAACTATAATGATAAAGCCACTCCGCGCCGCGCTCCGACTCCGATTGTTAATTTACGTGACAAAAGCGTTGACAGGTTTGCAGGTTCCTCGCTTCCCGGTTATGTTCTATGACTAATACTTAGAGGTCGGCCGTCTTAATTATTATACACGTTATTGTCGTTGATACACCTTGTTTGCTGTTTGTAAAAGTGATAACAGATATCTTTATGGTGCAGTAATACTTAGTACTTTGATTGTCTTAATATCCAATATTTATATAAGGTTAAATATTTTTGTAAGAGAAAAATAATGTGAATATAGGATAGATTATCTCTAAAAGAGATCTCTACCAGAAACCCTTGAGTGTGACTAAGTTTATAGAGAAAGGAGCGGGGTACATAAACTACGTATCTTGGCATTATAATAACCCTAAATACTAAAATACTTAAGATAATTAAACATATATGTACATATAAATAAACACGTATACATAAATTTATATACATATGTCCAAGAAAAAAATAGAAAAAGGAAAGATAAAAAATAAAGATATTACGTGATGTTAAGAAAGTGCAGTTTCAATCTAATTTTAAAGGTGCTTATTGATGGATTGCCAACCAGTAAACAATTGGGAAGTGAGTTCCATAATCATGCTATGTGAACTGTGAAAAATTTTGCATAAAAAGAGGCGTTATAAGTGTATATGGGACATTGAGTTTCCTAAGAACAACCTAATTGTGTATAGGTCTTTCGCTTGGAATAGCCAAGTAAAAACGTTCTTTCAAATAGGAAGGAGTAGATGATTTTTAAGATATTGAAAAGTGTTGTGAGAGTATGCATGTTATGGCGGAAGCAAACCGGAAGCCAATTTAGTTATCGACGGAAGTCTGAGACATGGTCGAATTTGCGTAAGCCGAAAGCAAAACGGATGCACAGGTTCTGAAGTCGATCCAGTTTATCAAGAAGTTCATCCTTAGCATCTGTATTACAAACCTTTGCGTAATCCAGTATTGGTAAAAGTGATTGAGCAAGAATAGTTTTAGTACAAATGGGAAGAAAGTTTTGGAGTCGTTTTAACGAGTGAAGAGATTAATGCTGGCGAGGAATAATTTTATTTATGTACGTTGGCTTCGAGAAATTTTTGTCAAATATAAGACCCAAATTCCTTGCTGAATTGGAGAAGGGTATTAAGGATTTTTGTAATTTCGTTAGTAAAAATCAAAAAAAAGAAGAGGGGAGAGTATTCCTCTTTGATCTACACCAGTTTCTAAATTGGCCCGCTCAGAGTGATGGTCAGCCGTGCAAACTCTCTGCTTACGATTCCAAAGATCTAAATGAAACCAATCGGAGGCAACAGGAGATAAATTAAGAGAGGAAAGAATATCAAGTAATTTAAAAGCATTACTAAACTAGTATGAGAATCGTCAATTTTTTATTGTCCATAGCGAGACGAATGTCATCTGTTACCTTAATTAACGCTGATGTGGTGCTGTGTAAAGGACGGAAACCTGACTGTACTTAACAGTTTATTATTGAACATGTAGTTGAAAAAGGTTATGCAGTTGCAAGATAGTTAAAAAGAACAATAATTGCAAGTCACTTAGTTCTCTCATTCTTCGACTAATTTTGAGGTATTGCTTATTGAGTGATATAAATTAAAAATTATCTTTTCGCCAAATGTACCTAAATCAAACTCTCGACCAACCGCTGCTTTATATTAATTTTAATTATGTTTTTAAAAATAGAGGGAAAATGGAGGCTTAATGATGTCGGTGTGTTTGCTGAGTTTTCTCAGTTAACTAAGCAAAAGAAATTGTATGTGAGGCGGCGGATATATGAGTATAGGAGGTTAAATGATTTTGTATAAAAATGAATACAAGCAGGTGGATTCACATGTCCATATCACATTATAATGCACTTATATTATACAAGGGTAAAGCTATCTGGAAATGTTATACATATATTTACACATGGAAATGTTATAAATATACATTTTTTAGTAAAAATATTAGATATGCGATAGTTCGAATATAAGAAAATAGTTTTTACGAAAAGTCCAACACGTTAAATTGTAATACTTTTAGTACTTAATAGTATTAAATCCTACATGAAAGTTATCTTTATAAATGGAAACTGAAAATATTTTCAAAATAATAACAAAATTTAGAACAATGAAAATATATATATTAACCATTCACACGTTAGGTATTGTTAGTATATTTGCGGGCTTATCACAGCCGCATCGTTGTTTATACTATTCAGTTACAGTTACAGTTAATATGCGAGTATAGTTGTTCCGTTTGTTACAATATATTAATATTATAATTAAGTCTATGATTCATTAGTTTTATTAACATTGTTACTGTTGTCGAATCTGGTTTTGCAAAGTGTACAAAATTAAATCAATATCAAAATAAACTTTATTCAAATGGGCTGTTATTAGTACAATTCCACTTTAAATCGTCAATTATCATAAATGTGTTAGTATTATCTGTCGTACTAGAAGCTACCACCAGTTCGGAAGGTTGTTCTATAAGGAAGAGCTGGAGAGAGACTCGGCAGTTGCTCCTGTGACTAAGCACCCGTGCAGACTAACATCAGCATGGTATTCTCGTATAAAATACTTTCTATAATAAACGATTTTCAGCTTGAGTTTAAATTGATTAAAGCCGGGTTGGTAATTATTTTTGTAATTAATTTTTGATAAGTAATTTTCCTAGGAAGTATTCATTTTACGATATTAATTGTATCAAATTATTATCGACATTAAAATAAAAATTGAAATAATTATAAAAAATTAATATTTAAATGTACATACTTAAATTATAATATATTGCATTGTCTAATTTTAGTGTTTGTGAGTGACTACCGCTATATAGTTACTGAGTAGTGTGAACATAAAGCTATGTAAACATAAAGATCATAAAGGTACGTCGGTACTCATTTCTTATAATTTTTAGAATGATATTTTAATAGCTTTATTGTGTGTTATTAAATACACTGAGGCGTAAAATACGGGTTGTCCTAGCAACGAAAAATGTTGTCTTTTGCACTCCACATTGAAAATGTATACAGATAGGTATACCATTCTAAATTAACATAGTAAATATACCTGTTTACATATTAAAATAAAAAAAAAACTTCTACCATTTATCGTTTAAAGAAAAACTATAAAAGTATAAAATATACTTTATTTTAACAATGAAATCACTTTCGTGTTGGGCTCGTAAAGGGATGTCATTTTCATTCATTCACAGATTGGTCTCTTGATCAAATAATCGTTTAAAAGTGCTGATGTATTTAAAAAAAATTGAATGAAAGGCGTAAACATGCGTATATTAACGCATCCCTGTTCTATATATATTTTTTATCTATACTAATATTAAAAAGAGGAAACATTTGTATGTTTGTAGTGTTTTCACGCAAAAACTACTGGACCGATGTCAAAAATTCTTTCATCATTGAAGAGCAGCATTTTCACTGAGCAACATGGGCTGTATGACATTTTCAAAATAAATGATATCCCTCATAAAAATGTAATAATGTAAGACAAGGTGTGAAAAATGTAGCTATAAAAGTTTGGTATCGCATGCGGTGCAAAAATCGGGATTCAAACCCGCGCCTCTCGGATACCGTCTAAGCGCTCTGACCGTTAAGTCATGCGTTCTACTACCAGCTGTGTCGTAATTCTTATACGTTTGTTAGAACTTATTTTATGTTGTTAACATCTCTGTAGAGAGATTTTTACAAAATTCTACTACCTAGTTATTACGAAATAAACGTTTAACAAAAAAGATTGCTATTTTATGTTAATATTTACTATTTTTAAAGTATTATTTGTCACATAGGATTAGAAAACATTTTTGAAAAAATTTGAACACATCGGTATTCGAGCCTGCGCCTATTAGCGCAGGCCGCGAGCGGGTCTATAGTAATTTTATAAAGAAACTGTTTTTTTATTAATAAATCAGCTACATTCTTCATCCTGCATAGCAGGGTAGGAACAAACTAATGTCAAGTCACTCCGTTGACTGCTTTCTGTCCGAATTGGAGACGTTGCATTTTAAGTCACGATCTCAATATTAATATTCGATATATTATATCATAATAAAGTAAGTAAATGAGTATATAAGCTTAGCCCTGGTGCAATTATAGAGGGCTTATTATTGAGTAGTAACGACGTTTTATAGGAATTGAACATTATCTCTAGCATCATGATATTGGCTGATTTTATTAATTTAGGTATCACAAACAAAAAGTAAATATTAATTTAGCTAGTATCATATAAATCCGTTTTCTATTTACTTTTTATTTTGATCATATATAAAAGAATAAAAATCAGGCTTATATCACATACGCCGGTGTCGACATTAGTGACAATTCGAGCGGGATTCTATAAAATTGTACACCCCGGTGACACTGTAAATCAATTTGGGATGCTCTGGGGCCAAATTCGATTCATGCCCTGGGACGTATCCTTCTACGGAAACCTGGCGAACACGCATCGGCGCACCGGCGCGACGCGATGACGACAATCCAATCAAATTTAGTGGGAAATATTTTCCAAAAGTTGCTCTCTTTGCTTAAATATATAATATTAGGTTATGAAGGTTATACGGATGAGCGAGTTGTGATGTGAAATCATACGTTTTTAAACATTAAATTATTTTGTTGAGATAGAAAATTATTTGGTTTATCTATACATTGTAGTGATTCTGATCTTTTACATGTTTACCGCATGCACCTGATTATCTTACCGGACTGCCATATGTGTGTTTGTATATATATATATATATATATATATATATATATATATATATATATATAACTGAACTGAGGAGGTAAACAGAACATAATGAATAATCAGTATTCTATCTATGTAGTAGGTGCGTCTTCACTCCTCCCATGAGACTGGATTCACGATTAGCAAGTTAATTAATTCTTGATTATCAAGTTAGATTTATAACTTGAATTTTTATACAGCTTTTTATACACCTTCACGCTCTATCTGGCATAGCAGGGTAACTGGCATAGTTATAGGTATCTAGTGTCAAGACACTCCGTTGTCTGCCTCTCACCCGAAATCGAGGCATTACATACTGCGAGGCGACTCAATGCCGCATTTCCGTGACGAAGCTCAACGTCACGCTCTTTATTATTATTTATAATTATGTTGTGAAAGAAAACTTACATGTAAAATAAATAAAATGAATGATGACAAAAGTATATTCACTATAATATTACAGAACCCTCATAACTGTCCGTCCTAAAACACAAGAATTCTCGAGGAAGCAAACGGTATCCCACATCATCCTAAATCCCTGATTTCCGTAGCTGCATGAAACTAAATATGTTTTCCTAGCGCCCAGTTTACTTAGGATGGGACTGGCAAATGAAGGCAAAGTCCGCCAGAACAAAAACAATGATTCGATTAACATTAGAAACGAACGGACTACGCCGAGATGATAAACACGCCTGCACTGAACTGATTATGGCATCAAGAAGTTAACTGGCCGTTGTGTTTATCAATTATATATATTTTCTCTTTATGTAGTATATAAAAAGAGGACTTAGTGTCCCTTTATTCCGATTTTTATTTTTTAACTAGTGTATACTTATTCTCAAACATTTAAAATATCATGAACGTACCAGGTCATCATTTTAGTAAGATAAATATACATTTCTTTGTGATAGTCACATTTGGAAAAACGTAAATAAACTTGAAGGCCGTGAAATTCGAACCCGCACCTTTTGGATACTGTTCAAGTGCTCTGACCGCTAAGCCATGCGTTCTATTTATGTTTTCTACTCCTCAGTGTAAAATAATAACATTAAAATAGTAAAATATAGCGATAAATCATTCTTAAGTCTCTAATTTTGCACAAAGATGGTGTCAATTAATGACTATTCAATTCGAGATAAGACATATACATACCTCTGAGCGTTGGACGAGATTACTATCAAATCGCTCGGTAATTATCCCATTCGGTGCCCATACCTTCATCTTTATTTGCTCTTCACTTTTCCCTGTACAATCTTAATATTATCTAGCGAATGCGATTAAGTAATTATAATTAAGTCCTGAGGGAGCTTCAGCTATAATAACAATGTTAAAATTTTGTTTACATTCTTTTTAAGTGCGACCTGTGTTCTTCTATTACATCATATTTTGAGCCTATGATATATATCTATATATATATATATATATATATATATATATATATATATATATATATATATATATATATATATATATATATGTATATATATACATATATATATATATATATATATATATATATATATATATATATATATATATATATGTATATATATATATATATATATATATATATATGTATATATATATATACATACATACATATATATACCCACGATTGAGAATCAAACCCATTGCTTATTACTCTTAGTAGTAAGCGTGATAGTAAAAAATAATTTCTTAAATGGGGCTTATTTAGTACTGGTTCTAGTTTTTTTACTTAAAGATAGATAGATATGATAAAATAATCATTTATCAAAGTAGAAATTTCCTACATTTTCCATACTTATCTAGTAAATCTTAATGCTTCAACAATTTACAATAGAACTGCTCTCGAACTCTTTAAAGGATAATACTTGGAAGTACGTGAGTGAAAATTCGCAAGTATGTCGACCAAGTCGCCGGCTGCTTCTCAACATTGTTCGTTGAGTTATTTCATGTTATAAACTTGTACGTTACCTTGATGTATTAAGATTGGATGTTTAGCTTTAACTTTGCTAGAAAAGGATCACTCGTTTTTACCATTATACCAAGTTTCTATTGAAACTTTAGTTCTCTCTTTATTCAGTCAATAGTATCTGTATATCAACACGGCACAGTCCCAACGTTGAGTACACATGTCTCTGGGTCTTTATTCTAAAATAAAAGTAGCTTAGTTTATAACATCGGCTATCTGACAGTGAATGTATATGTACCTTTAGTAAAAAGCAATTATTCTTCTCTTTACAAATTGACACTCTGATTATGACACTCTAATATGTTTTAAAATAAGAAATAAAGATCTATTTCCAAAAGAAGTAAATATAAAAGCGATATAACTAGTTTTAAATTTAAAATTGATTTATTTGATCTGACCACGAGAAATTTTTCATACAAACAATTCTGTATGGGAGTCATCCATCAATTTGTAGCCATAACTACTGTCTAACATGTATCAACCGCACTATGATGAATATTTTCGTATATCTGTATAATATTGTTGCCTAAGCAATCCCAGGGTCTAGTTTGCTAACTATGCCACAAGTTAAACGAAATTATTCAATATTAAACGATCATATATTAGAACGTTGCTAGCAAGTTGGAGCGTACAGTTGGTGTACTGTTAAACTCTTAATAGTAAATATTATTATGTTAAGGTTTCGAAAGTTCGTACATAATTATTTACGCAGCATTTATTTTACTTTAAAAGTTGAATTTTAAATAAAATTTTAAATATATATTTCTACTACTATGAAAGTTTTTTTTTATTTATACAAATTGTTCTCTGCTTTCAACCCCGTGTTCAATAAATTGACTAGTACCAGGAGAGCTGAATGCAATTCAAAATTATAATATATGTATATATATTTAAATATATCGTATATTAATAATATATACACAACGTGAAAATAAATATATAATGAAAACGTTATTATGGTAACGCTACACCTCCAAGAATAATATGCTTTATTAATCTTGTATTATAGCAGTAATCCGTAGCGAACCCTTTATTACTTTCCAAGACGAGCAATAATAAATTAATATGATATACTATACGTTGTATTTCACGTCCGGGGCTGAGAAACGTTCCACAATATATTTCTAATGCTCCAAAGGTACAATTTCCTGGCGTATTATCGGTGTAAGCCTCTTGAATCATTCCGCCGTTATCGTACCGGCCCAGTCCGTTTGTACCACTCCAGATGGTACCGGATCGTGAATCAGCTGCGGCCTGTTGTGATAACAATTTGACAAAGCTGATCAAATGTGGCATACATAATATTGTTTTACTATTGATAATAGTTGTGGTAATTAAAACCAAGCATTAGCAGTACAGTTGGATTTACATCTAGGCACTTTCGATCTATCAATGTTAGATGTTTTAGTGAATATAATTAAGTAAAAAAAATCTTAGAAAATGTTACAATATTTAGTATTAAATAATTCAGAATGTTTCGTTCAGAATGAATCCTTTTTGAACAAGATTTTTTAAATATATTTCCTGGACTCTTATCTTAGAGCTAAATCATTAAATTATCGATTTATGAATATGGTTGTCGGCTCTTAAATTGTACCCGAACGGGATCGAGTTTTGCCATTCCAAATAGAAAAAAAATTAAGTTCTATACTCTCTATATTACATATTGATAGCATGTAAAGCCAAAACACTATATAACTGCACAAATGTTTGCGAAACATAGCTACTGCCAATTTACTGGCTAAAATGGTACATCGCTGGAGATTGGCGCAGTGAATTATTAAGAATTGGATTAGCCAACAGCGCGCCGCGTCGATCACGCGCAAAGGATCCTCACAAATTACTAAATCAATCAAATTTTAAACGAGTTGCTTTTCTTTACTGAACTTGGTCGGTTCTCCCATCAGTGTTGTAACTGAGCCTAAAAAATTTTCTTTGTTTTTCACTTTCCATTCAAATTAAGTGGATTTTGTAATCGGTTGTACAAGCTTATACTTTACAAAGTTTGAACTCAAAATATATTGTGAATAATAAATATTGATACTGTTGCTTTAGATGATAATTTGAACGCAGATTCGAAGATCTACATTTTTGAGTTAGGTTCTACATTATATGAATTTGAAGACGGTCATGACGCAGTGGGATAACGTCCGACTGTAAACACGATCCGTAGTGGGTTCGATTCCCGCTCAGGGGAATGGATATATTTAAAATGATTTTCATTTTCTCGCTCTTGTATGACAAAACGCGGCGTTGAATTCCACCACTCAACATACAATCAATCTTAATTTAAGTACGTACGTACGTAAGTGCGGAGTGTCTTAACACTAGGTACCTCCTGTCTTCCCTGCTATGCAGGATAAAAGCGTGAAGAAAAAAAAAGAAATTATATAAATTTGAAGGGAAGAACGGTTCAAGCCATTTCTCTACTCACGATTTCCCAGTATATATTTACATATAATATTTACATATTACTATCGTAGATACCTTTATCTTCGGTATTTTAGCACAGCAAGAGAAATATAAAATAGAAGAATGACATTAGAGCCATTATGCTATATGATGTTTGTGTGAAATACATTTGTTACAATTTCCTTTGTGACATTGCGGGTATGTGATGTGATTACATTTAATATTTTATATTAAGAATGGAATTAGAAAAGAGTTGTTTAATATTGCTTATTTTATATTCTTTACTTGGCGACGTTATTATATATATTAAATAAATGTTTTAGTTAAAATTAATTATCATTTTATAAACAGAAAGAAAGGTTTTTCTTTGTCTGTCTGTCTGTCCATAGAGAACATAGTAAGCGTAATGCTTACATCTATACCTGTTATACAATTACAAAAATTTGTTAATTCAAAAATAGTATAAAACATTTTAATTTTATTTTGCCTTAATATAAAATCCATCTCGATAACGCTTCTGTATACTGTCACATGAAAAAGAGCACGGATCTGATCAAATAAGATTGCTCAGTGAGGTGTAATCGCTACATAGCGCCTACCTCCTTGTACGGAGTCGTCGCTGTCGAACGTGCGAGTTGCTTTGACAGACGACTGCGTTTTGAGACCCGGCACGCTTCGACGGATGCTTATAGACTAAAGCTATAATCGAAAGTAGAAACGTACCAAATATATATATACCTTTAATATGCTTGTTTGTGATAGATATACTTATAATAGTAATGGAATGAATGGGGTTTATATGGTTGAAGCGCAATTATTGCGTGTATAACTGAGATCATCGAGTCCTCTAGGTTAGATGGAAAAGTAAATAACTAATAATAATAACTGTAAATAGAAGCAAGTTATATATTTATTACTATACTTTATCCGCGTGAAACCCAATCCATATTACCAGACAAACAAACTTTCATCCTATTTTAATCTTTTATGGGCTGATTTTTTGAAAAAAATGAAGCCTATGTTTGACCCCGGCTCCTTAAGTATTTTTATCTCAAATTTCATTCAAATCGATACGGTGGTTTGCCCGTGAAATCGTAACAGACAGACATCAGACAGACTTTCACATTTATAATATTAGTATGGATACATGGTTAATTAATTTCTCATACAAAGGTTTAAATTTACAATGAAGTCCTTAATGAACATCGACTCAGAAAACCGACGCGCTGCCGACCACTTTAATAAACTATCGGGTGATCCGTTTCCGTTTCCAGAGCGCAGATGATACGAGTTCGGTATTTTAAGTCATCAAGATAACCCAAACGGAGTTAAACTCGTGATTAACGGGCGGCTAGGTGGCGTGGCGTTGGTGCGGCGCCGCGAGCCTCATTTGTCACGCTGCGGCCTCAAACCCTGACGCCCGATATAAATCATCTCCCGACACTATTTATGAAGATAACTCGCATTTCCCCCGGGACGCTCATTTCCAAGGCGAACGGTGGATGATTCTCTTTTATTTTTTATCGTCGGCCGCACTTTAATTCAGAAAGCGATATTACGTGAAGGATATCGCGATGGTTATAATGAAATCCCGCCCCGGCGTCGTCGGCCTGTAATGTTTGATTCAGCAACTATTAGATAAGAGCCAGAGACAAATTTGTTCCGCTAAATCATTGCTCTATGAGACGTGCAGAATGGAAGCCGGTGAACCGAGTTTTCAGACTTGCTCGCTTATTTCAAATTAATGTTAGATTAAAAGGTTTTAGATAGTGTATGTGTCGTTTGACAATATTTCGTTTATATCAAATAGTTTTTTCATAGTTAGCTAGTAGCTTTGTCTTGCCTTATTTTATTTATAGTCGTTGCTCTGAGTGGGAATTGAACCCAGAACCATTTGTGTTTACAGTCAGACGGCGACCCACTGTGTTACAATAAATTGCAGGTGTATTATTGGATAAATTAATGGTCCATTAGTTCTCTTTACGTTATTCTTTGAATACGAAAATTAATTAATCGAACATATCCCATATCCCACAAAGTTGCTTTTAACAACATTTTTTAACAACAGTATCGAAGTCTCTTTAAAACTAGATAAATATACAGTTTTGCTAGCTTCAGAAGTGAAAATATATTCTATTAAAGCCAAATTTTTATATAAAATCAATATATAACTGGTAAAAATGAGCATGTAAGTTATGAAATACCATCATGGAATGTTTACATAAACAGAAATAAATACGTCTGGCCTACACAACTGTAGCGACTTATGCTACATATAATTTCTCAGTAGACGTTAGAACCACGGCATTCTCGATAAAATGACCATTTTTACAACCCGTTCATGGCTCATAACGCCCGCCACTCTTTATTTAATGTCCCTCCCATCCACGGATTTACGGGCTTAAGCAGTTTCATTGTGATTTCGGTTTTATTCCGCAGTTTATTTTCTCTGCAAATTGACGTTGTTTGATTGCTTCCGAAGGTATTTATTTTGTTTTTTTTTTTATATTAGAAGGTTACTACGTTATGTTTGTTTGTTATTGTATATATTTTTTATCTACTTCCACTTTTCATTGGTGGTTTTTTTTTCATCAAAAAGTATTTTAACTATTGGCCCTAAGCACAGACTTATTAGTATTCGAACTAGAATTTGGTTTCTCATGGCATTTACTTATTTGATAAAAGATAAAATTTTAGAAATTCAATAAGCGTCAAACTAATTTTTCGTTTAGAAAGCTAACATAATTTATAGTAACGCTATTACTATTGTTCAGCCATTTTGAAATTTATTTAAATTGTATTGGAATAGGAGCTATGTATAAATTCATACTTAAAATCTATACATTTTTGAAAATAGGGATATATGCCAATCAAGATTGACAGCGTCTGACTGTAAACGCGACCGGGTTCGATTCCCACTCGGGGAATGAATATAAGACATTGGGCGCCGTTGAGTCCCGACACTCAACACCCTGCTGTGCAGGATAAAAGCGTGAAGCTAAAAAATTAAAGACAGACATGTACTATCTTAGTTTTATTTAAATGAAACATTAAAGTTTGTCTTATTGCATGACATTACGTCTATGATAGGTCTTTAGTATCATAATAAAACAATAAGTGTAACGTAACATGTTATTTACGAAATAAGTTCTTAATGTTAATGTTATTGAAAACCATAATTTAATCCTTTTTCATTATATTTTACAAAAAGTTAACTTCTTGTATTTTACAAAACTTTTTTTAACATTAATTAACAATTTAATTAATTTATATTTTAAAGCTTGTGATTTAATAAAAAAATCGGAAAAAATAATTTCATATTACGAATTTTTACATTACGAAAATTTGAAAAAAACGTATAAGAATTTGAACGATTTGAATCCACAACTCTTGGTACGACGGACGGTGTTCAAGAGTCGCGGGTTCGAATCCCGCGGTGTTTAAATTTTTATACGTTCTTTCAAAAATGTTTTCTTAATATAGAAACATTGTGTGTACACTCGATCTGTGTGACTATATATTATATAGACTACAAAAGTCATTGTATAGCATCTGTATATGATATAGAGTACAATAAGTCATTACATCCAAAAGCGTATGAACATGTTAATCTCGCATTTTCTACACCACACAACACTACATTCCTTTGTTCCGTAATGGAAAATTTTAGACGTTGCTTTCGTTTTACTGTCATGTCTCATATTATGAATACACTTGCCTTTAATACACCTCAGAATAAGGTACTGCCTTGAAATAGCTTTTATGAAATGTTGAATCTTATACAGTCTATCTTTATGGTGTTTATAATATTAAAAAAGCATTAGGTTATTTTTAACTTAAATATATGTCTTTCAAATCTTCGGATTTCTTTACGGAAATACGGAGTGTCTTGACACTAGGTACTTTCCGTCTACCCTGCTATATGGGATCAAAAGCACAAATATTGGCCACAGTGAGTAACTAATATTAAACAGCATTTTTATATAAAATGCTTTGAACAAGATAGATTACCTGATGTGAATCTTGTAGGTTTCCAAGATTTCTAACCTTCTTTATCTGTCTAATTTATGAAAGAGGATTATGTTGTCTCTTTAGTTACAATGACGGCTCACGAGTATATCTTTAGCTTAGTAAACTAAATTACATTTTACATCAAGATCTTTGTGTAAAACCTTTCAAGATAAAAGAACGATCTTTTTAGTTTAAGCTAGTGTGCCTTTGGGGTCAGTAAAGGTAACCTAGTTTGTCATTCCGTTCTTTTCTATTCGTGTTTTGGGAGATATTAAAGAATATCAATTGAATAATATTTGGCGAGATCCATTTATTGTACCGATTTGTATTAGCATTTTTCCCCAGTACTTTATATTTAAGCTGTTTCCTTTAAAAGAAAATGAATTATTCAAACTCCCTTTATTACCCGATTGTTAAACATAATAAAATTGTCCGAAAATTTGAATGTAACTGTACAAAATGAGCTTCAATAAACCCAGAGGCGTAATTCTCCAAGAAACAATAAGTCTTTCAAGTTGAACGGCGCAGACTGAACTGGCAAAGTTCGTTACGTGTTAACAAACACTACACGAGCAGGAAATGGAGAGATGAGAGGTTTCTCTTAATGAAAATAATCTTGAAAGTTTTTTAATTACGCCACCGGATGTAGCTGTTGAGCTCCTGCCAGAGTGATTTACTTATTTTGCTCCAGGGTAGGTGTTATTCATACTAAACTTGTATTATAAGAAAAAATGATCTTTGACCTTCAATTTAATATCGATAATTTATTGGGCTTTGGAACTATATTATACAGCATGCTCGTAGGATGCAATAATTTTTAACAATAAATTTAATGTAAAAGATTTTTTTATTGGTAAAAAAAGTGATTTGTACTTTTTTAATATAGATAACATATTTATGAAATATTCAACGTTATTTGAATTGCTTTTAGAAGTGGATAGTAAAATGCACCCTGCGTTGTATGAACAGTAGCGAGTGTACAATACTATTTATCTAAATTATTTTAAATTGTTTTTTTTTCAGGTTTAGTAAGTCATGCTAAAATTTTATAGTTATCACTTAAGTTTTACACGTAAATACACTCACACTTAGAGTTATCACATCAAAGTTTAAGTAACTATAACGCAGCAGGATTCGAACCCGCGCCTCTTGAATACCGTTCAAGCGCTCTGACCGCTAAGCCATGCGTTCTACTACCAGCTGCGTCGAGGAGAGGCGCGGGTTCGAATCCCGCTGCCTTCAAATTTTTATACGTTTTTTCAAAAATGTTTTCTAATCCTTAGTGTGGAATAACACTTTAAAAACAGTAAATACTATTAGATTATCTGTCAATCAATTGGTAAGACGATAGGTTCTCTTCCATGTAAATCTTCGATGCGCACTTCGTTATGTAATAGATATTTTAGTATGTACTTCAAATATAAATGGTTAAAATTACCAAAATAATTATAATAAATATATAAAAGGGCGGTTTAATGTTATATAAAATACTTATAAGTGTACATACGTGAAACCGCACGCGGTGTTAGTGATCAACAGCGTCTTGAGACGGAAGCTCTCCACGAGACGCTCCCGCGACTTGAACAAACACGCTAAGAGTGCCTCGCCGCGGCAAACATCATTACCACTCCATGTTGCTATGCGTGCTATACTGTGTGCTGTACTGGGCGTTGGGAGATTTTGTTTTATACAGTTATTTATTATAAGTTGCCCTTTTATTGAGATTTTAATGAGGAATTTGACATAAGAAGCATTTTAATAAATTGTTAATTATTGTATTGCATAACCAAAGTCAAAAATTATATATTATTTTATAAAACTCAAATCGTTACTGTAAGTAATCTATTTGGTATTATGTTTATATGTAAACATGGAGTTGGGCATAGTAAAAAGATATTATATTTTGCGAATTATCGGTTTTTACTTCATAAAATCAATTATTAAAATAAAATGATTGAATATATATATATATATATATATATATATATATATATATATATATATATATATATATATATATATATATACGTATTTACAGGTAATAGTAGGTTTCAGTTTTAGACGACATTTGACCCGCACCGCCCCCTCGCAAACATACACGATAAGTGCCCCGCTCACATTCCAGACAACCACTTACGTGATATACTGAAAAAAATACGGATTACGCCATATGTACCAGTCGTGGGTGAGTTTAGTTAGTTACCTTTGAAGTGGGTTATTAGTTTTGATTTATTGCAATATTTTAGTAATAAAAAATCTATATTAAACTAACAAGAGCGCTATTTCCCTTGAGTAAAGCCCACTCTAGTTAGATATTGATGAGTATGCACATCCTATACTCATATGCGCTTGGGAAGATATTAAATTAACCCTATAATAGTATTAGTTAGTTATAATGTCTTATCTTTTAGTTGCCCGAAAATCTGTATTCATCGTTTAAATTATAAATTTTCAATTTAAACTACTGTGAACGAAACTTTATCGTGTCAAGAGCCAGCCAAGTAGAAATGATTGACTATAGCTCTAGGTTCTCAGAAGAAATCTATATAGTATTGTTAATATCTTTAATGTATTTTAGTAATTTTAAAAACATCAACCTTTATGTCAAACATGACATGTATGTTTTTATCTAATTTCAACAGGCATCCGATAAATCGGTATAAAATCGAATTTCGCTATTAAAATGTTACCTTATGTTTTTAGTGACATATTTTAATATTTCATGTCATATTAAGTCTTTGACAAATGAGTGACGTTCTGTTTTATTCGTCTATTTTTTTTTGTTTTATAAAGTCTCGTTCGTACAATTCAGTTCTGAACAAAGCGAGAAATAAAATTATTATCTACGAACGCATACAAATATTATTGTTGAAGGTAAAAAATACAATTTAGTTAGTGGAGTTAATTACTATAAGTCGTTTGGAATTTAGTGCCTTTTCAGTATTGATATGTATGAATTTCATACATTGAAATTATTAACTGTTTTCCAGAGCTTACGTAGCTCTTAATAGAATTTAGGGTTAATAAATAAGTTAGAGGCCGGTCGTGGCGCAGTGGGATAGCGTCCGGCTGTAAACGCGATCGGTTGTGGGTTCGATCACCACTCGGGGGAGTGATTATATTTAAATTATTTTCACTTCCTCGCTCTGGTAAAAACAAAGTGCAGCGATTTGTTCCACCACTCATCACGCCATGTCTTGAATTCGGTAGTAAGCGAAGTACGGAGTGTCTTGACATTAGGTACTTTCTGTCTACCATGCTAAGCGGAATAAAAAGCGTGAAGCTATATATAAAATTTAATAAGATTACCCATTGTTCAACAATGTGTTTTATGTTAATAAAAAATACATTTTAATTAAAGTGGTATTGTAGCATTGTGTGTTTTATGATAATTGAAAATTCGTAAAGCTTGTAAATATGATATTCATTAAATTATGATTACATCTAATAAAATTCTTTGGGTTATTTGCAAATAAATACAGCGGTTCACTCTAAACACTTTAACTACACTATAATTGTTGCCTGGAAAAAACAAAATGGAAACAGAAAATACTTCAGTGGGTACGGATCCAGGGCAGTGCCCACTGTGCGTGGTTCTGGCGCCATCCATAAATATGGATGGGTCACTGGAGCGGAGCACGGTTATAGGAGGGGATAGGAGGGTAAAGGAGAAAAGTGAAGTGCCACCTGGGTAGACAGCCCAGCCGGGTGAGACTCCTGATTACTCTGTAGAGGTCCAGCTTAGGCTTGTCCAGCGACTGAGGCAGCCGAGTCGATAATATGATGATACTTGATACTAGTATTTGAAATCTTTTTATATTCTACAAAATTAATCAAATCAGCAACTATATTTTATAAGTACATCAATTGCCTAAAATAAATTTAATTATTATCATTAAACACTTTAAATAATATGAAGTATAATAAATTAGCAACAATTTATTATTACGAAGTAATAACTAAAAACTTAATGCTAACACAAGGAATGTTATTAGTTTTACATTTTCACAACATCCGTTTAGTAAAGGCCATTTTTATAAAGAAGACATCTACAGCTGTACGCTGTACATTTAATTACAATTGTATATTATTGTCAAGAGAAAATGAATGGGAATGTGAGGAATGCGGAAGTGCCCACTTTCCTATTTCCGGCTAAATTATTCGTTAGAAGCATACGCCGAAAACCTTTCAATCATCTGTCATATGTCATATATTATTTCCGGAAAACGGCGGCCTCGTGAGGTTACCTTTCAATGGAGGGGAAGATTTGCCGATACAAGTGAATGTCGCGTGAATAAACGTGCGCGCCGGTACGTGTCGCCGACGCTGCTAAATAGATTTGCGGGGATTCCCATCCATTTGCTCTTTTGCGGATTTAGAATCTATAATCTGTGGTTTTTTTATGTTTTTTGTTTTGCCTGTGCTGCCTCTTCTTCTATTATTCTTGTGTTTATGTGCCATATATTTTTTTATGTTTGCAAGGCGCTGCTTCCGCGACTTATTGCGCGTGGAATCTGAGGTGTATTATAATTCTAAATTAAAAGTTATAATTGCCTTAATTACTCCTTATTGTATCAGCTATCTGTCAGTGAAAAACCTGTCAAGATTAGTCCAGCCGTCCCAGATGTTAGTTGGAGCAAATACACAGACAAAATTTATAAAAATATTATTTTGATATGTACATATTAATTAGTAAAACGCGATTATTTTAATATAACAAACCGACTGTAATTGTCATTAAGTTTACTGATTATTTTAATGATCAAGCAAGCCACGTAATGAAGAAATGTTATTTAATATTTTACTTTTAATTATTTGTAAGTGTAAAACAATCTATTAGATCAGCCTTCAAATAAAAGTTCGTCTAATGGAGCTTCATATTCACAGTGTTTCACATATTTACGAGTTTCCAAACTGAGTGTAAGTCGAATATTATTTAAATCCAAAGCTGCGCGGCTCTCAGGCGAGTCACATGCTTTTGCACCAAACTTATCTTTCAATATGTTAATGGACAGTGCCGCTTTTAAATTTTATTAATCAAACTGATTATGCTTTTATGTTCCTTATTAAATATATGAAGTAGGTAATGTTTGCTTTGCTTTATTTTAACATTACTACTGGTCTTCAGAAAATGTTTAAAAAACGAGTGTATGTTAATTTCACGCGTATGCCTGCCTGTACCTGATATTTTAAATTTCTTTCGTGATATCTTATATCCTGCGGTTTGGGATAGGATCAAGTTTTCGATTTCGCATATAAGTAGTCATATAATAAAACCTATCTTTTCTGATTTTTAACTATTAATTTGATTTCATTCTCTGATTCCACTTTCTGGTTACACAAATCATGACCTTCAATTCTACTACTCAACACGCAATGTCTTAATTTTTGGCAGATTATGGAGATTTAGAGTCTTGACACTAGATTATCTCTGTTTACATTATCATGCAGTTACAAGCGTGAAGTCTAATGTCAAGACATTCCGTTGTCTTCTTTCCGACCGTAATCGTAATGCGTGTGGATTGACGAACTCGACGCCGCTTTTCGACGTATTAGGCGAGGCGAGAAATGAAAATAAATTTTAAATACTATTCTTCCTACAAAGAATCAAAGCTATACAACCAATCGCGTTTACTGTAAGAGACTGTCTCCCCGTCCCACGATGGATATAGTTTTTATTTATATAATAACTTAGAAAGTAGCTAAATAATTGTTTAATCAGCGTGCACGTTAATTAAAAATTTATTTGCCGACTGAAACATCGAGTTCCGCGGAACTGAGTAAGCTAGATAATCCTGTTAGTGGCAATGCGGTCGTTTTACAGCGGCAGTGAAAAGCTTACCTTCGTTAAGTCTAATTAGCTCTGTTTCGGCTTGTGTATATTTAAGTCGCCTTAATCTTACTCAAAATGCAAGTCACAGGCGATATATGTACTTTGCTTGTTTAAATGTAAATAATTACTTTATCTTTACATATGTACATATTGAAGCTGTCGAGGAGCAGGTGGGACCTGTAGAAGTAACTGCAAAAGTTTAGGGTTCAAACCCGCTGGGGGAATGTTTATATAAGTATTTTAGCAATCTATTCCCCAGATTCCTTTATATAATGCGGTATAGCGTGTATGGGCAAAGAAATTAACTAAGCAATCATAAATACCTCGGAATCTTAGCACACTTGTCTCATTTACAATTTTCAAAACAAACAATTTATTTTACATAACAACATTTTCTTAGAAGATTTAAAAGTGTTACAATTAGCAGCTTATAACCTATTACGAATATATAAGAAATATTATTTTCATATTTTATATATATATATATATATATATATATATATATATATATATATATATATATATATATATATACTTTGTCTTTACCAGAGCGAGAAAGTGAAAATAATTTAAATATAATGACTCCCCCGAGTGGGGATCGAACTCACAACCCGTCGCGTTCGCGCAGTCATACGCTGTCAGGCCTCAATAACATTTCAGTATGTAAAATAAATATAATAAATGTAAGAAACATAACAAAAGAGTATGAACTTCCCTAATCTCTGAATGTAAACATTTCACTATATAACATTTAAAGGGAAATTCTTTTACGAAGTAAATTTACACTAAATATGCAATAAAGGATATTGGGTGCTATCCAATAAACTGAACGTATCATAATAGGTATACATTACAAAGGAGCTCGGCGTGCTCTTGGTAAAATTAAGTCTTTTGTTTCATTTCAAAGTAACACCGTTCAATTGATTACTTTTCTTTTGTTTGCAAATTCCTACTCGACGTGGTGATCCTCGTTTTGTTATAATTATCCATATGGTCTGATTTTGACTCCATGGATATGGAATTAACACGTTTTAAATAATTGATGAGGAATAAAAGATTTATTTTCAGGTTGGTTATTTGTACATGTTTTTAAATTAAAAAGCATTAAAGTATTTTTTTTAAATGCCATTTTTTTACTGTCCGAATGTCTCTAACTGTACATGACTGCACTTGGAGAATTGTTCAAATTTAATTATTTTTCAGATCTGGGTACTTTTTTTCGTGAGGAATCCGTTATTGGGACTTTGGACGTTATCCGTGTACCCTTTAAAACGTTACAGAGCTCCGCCTGTACCTCCACTAGCATGACTACGGGAACATCTGGGAATGTATCATTTATTCCAGAACAGAATAAAATGGGAAACGGAATATATTAATTTATTTTCCTAGTTACTCTTAAAAAAAATTAAATATATATGTTTAAGTATAACTTGCGACGCTCGCTGTCTTTGATAAACAAAGACGGCGAGCGTCAAGCCGAGCCATTATACGAGTAGGTAGACAATTTGAAGACATTCGTACAGGCCACAGGTGAACTTACAACTAGAGTGCCGAGCTGGCTTTGTGCATCGTAAGCTTGTTAACCTATCGATACACAAAGCTGTCGCCAATAATCCCCTGTCCTAGTGGAACGGATATCAGGTGCTGGCGATATATGGAAGAGCTCAGCGAGTCACGTAAAATATACGTACATGTATGTACCTACATTTATGACTATATTTATAATAATAATCTCTTTGATTTACGCGATTTTAACACATTTTAATAAAACTATTTTAAACGTATGAATCGCGTATATTTTGGTATTCGAAAATAATATAATAACTCCAGGTCTACCTGTGACCTCGGACTACCGTGAAACGTTAAATTTTCAAAAATGTGTTTTTGAATACCAAAATATACGCGAGTAATCCGTTTAAAATAGTTTCATTTAAAAACTATATTTATCTTAGTTTTAGGTTGTAGAATGAACTTTTGATGTGTTTTACACTGACACTTATCATATCTAAACAATGTTGTTTTAAATGTTACCGTTAACAATCAGGTTAATATAACAATTTCAAAAAAATACCATCTAACAAACAAACAGTAGCAAATACACTATATTTCAAACGAAGTAAACTTATTTCTCGAATATTTCCACACTCCATTTTCCCACACTCGAAATGGAAACAATAAGTTACGATACCAACATCTAAGTGGGAAATAATAAAAGTGTAAAATTTAAAAGATCGAAGCTCACGATGTTAGTATCTGAAAGGCATGGCGTCGCGACGGCGCGGCGTCCTGTGACGTCACGCCCGATACAGCCGTTGTAGATATATTGAAAAGGCTGAGATATATTATTATATGACGAACATGTTATTTTATTAATTTAATGATTTTAAAGATTGTAAAAATATTAAAAAAAATACATATAACTCAAAACTCCCTAAAGATTCAAGTGTTATCCAAAAATTTTAATATGACTAGCCTGTCTGTTAAAAAGATCAAGCTAACTTGTACAGGGTATAATACATATTTGCGTATATATCCGTACTAGGCGTGACTAAGTTGATATGTAAAAATGTTATATTTTCAGAGCAGCCATTCCAAGTTTTAAGTTTGCCATTAGTAAAAGGGTTATTTAATAATTCACGGGTTTAGTCTAGTTTGCGCGGTATAATAGATTTATCGGCTTAGTTATTTATTCACCTTATAAATATTGTAATCTTGATGTCTATTGTGATTTTAATAGAAATGTACAAGTGGATTTATCAATTTATTCACTCTTGATATGGATATTTTGAGAACCCGTGATAGTCTCGGAATATTATAAATATCATCTTTTGATATTTATAATATTCCGAGACTAACACGATGACTATTAAGATGAAAAAAGTGCAAAATATTAATATATGTAATATATATTTTTATGCAGCCGGTCGTGGTGCGGTGTGTCAGCGTCTAGCGTAAACCTGACCGATTATGGGTTCGATCCCCAATCGGGGGAGTGTTTATATTTAAAATTATTGTCATTTCCTCGCTCTGGTAAGACAAAGTGTGGCGTTGAGTTCCACCACTCAACTTGGAACGTGAAGCACGGAGTGTCTTGACACTGGATACTTTCTGTCTACTCTGCTATGTTGGATAAGAAGCATAAAGCAAAAAAAAATATTAGAACCTATTGATTAATTAAACATAAACAAAGTACTAAAGCTAAGTAAGGCGCTCAACTTTTGATTGATTGTCTTACAATAACAGGGAAATCAGTCAAATGCTTACAATTTTATTAAGTAAGAAGAACGATTTCATAACGTGAAGTGAACATTATGATAACTAATTCATCTAATAAATATTCTAAGATATTATTATACCTCAAGAGTATGGCTACATTATATAGTTTATAATAATTTATAAGTTATTATTAGAAGTTCTAGAGTCTTCCGCCACCTGCCACAATATATATGAGACTTAGAGCTTGAACAGCGTTAGTAATTTTGAAGCTCATTTCAAAGAAAGTCAAATTTATGCTACTTTGCATTGTTACTTAAATTAATTGTGGTAAGAGTTTTAAGTACTAAATATTCGTTCCTGAATCAAGGAACATATTTAATGTAACTCTTTTCCCATTATTTTGGGGAGTGATTATATTTAAAATTATTTCCATTTCCTCGCTCTGGTAGGACAAACGCGGCGTTGAGTTCCGCCACTCAACATGCACTCAATCTCGATTTCGGCGGAAAACAAAGTATAGAATGTCTTAACACTAGATACTTCCTGTCTACCCTGCTATGCGAGATAGAAGCGTGGAGCTAGAAAAATGAAATAAATCGAACTTGCAACTGTATTATGACACTTTAAACATAAAAAAAATAAAAAAAAGGCCTTAAAAAATTATTTTTCACTTTTAAAGTGATTATCTCGGGATAAAGTTATTAAAAACTTCGAGTCTGATCACAGATTACACAAATTTAATTTATTTTTAATTTTTATTTTTCCGAACTTGAGGGGGAACTTTTAATATCCGTATTAAAATTCACACAAAAATAAAAAAATTTGCACGATTCTCTTATTAAAATATTTAAATTGTGTTTAGCGTTGGAGTTAGTTAAGAGTTGACCGATTCATTAACGTTTCTCCGGTGTTGTAAGAAAAGCTTGTAAACTCTTAAATTTCAGATTTCTATTTATATTTTTAAAATCGATTATTTGTTATTGTAATTTTTAAAAACATAAGTATTTTTTTTAAAAATGACCATCATGGCGCAGCTGAACAATGTCCGATTGTTAATGCGATGGGTTGTCTCTTTGGTTCCCACTCAATGGAATGATTATATTAAAAATTTATTGTCATTTCTCCATTTCGGCAAGTTAACACGCGGTGTTCAACTCGACACGCAATGTCTTGATTTTGGGTGGAATTAATTCAATGAAATATTGTCTGAATTCTATCAAGCTTATTGACTTCGGATTGTTGCTGAAGTCATCAAAGCCGAATATAATTAATTTGATTGTTGTCTACACTAAATATTTTTTGTATTATATTTCATTTATAGTTAATTTAATCATATAGCACATAATGTTTTGTATGTATTATCTATCAAAAATGTTAATTATGTGAAATCGAATATAAGTTAACAAAATATTCAAGCTGAATTGCTGAATTTGATAGCCGCATAAGAATATATAAGTCTAAATATATATATATATATATATATATATATATATATATATATATATATATACAGGGAAAGGAAGATGAGCTTTCTACGTACCGGTGTCGCGGTAAGAAGGCAAATTAAATTAACATAAGGGGTGCCACTAACGACACCCGCGAGTACATATTTCACAAGCTGTCACCAATGTTTGCACCCCTCGCTTCGCTGAACACGGTTATTATGATAAACTTTATTGAATACGACAGTACTTTATATTACTAAATATGACAATTTGATCTATATTCCCTCGCTCCATATAAAAGCATAATATGTCAAGAAATGTAAACCGGCCGCATATGGCCGGAAGCGTCTGACTGTAAACGCGATCGGCTCTGAGTTCGATTTCTACTCGGGAAATGGTTATATTTAAAGCATTGCCATTTTCCTGTTCTGGTAAAACAAAGCGCGGCTTTGAGTTCCGCCACTCAACACGCAATGTTCTTGAATTGCGAACTGCAGAAAGCGGAGTACGGACTGTCTTGACACTATGTACTTCCTGTCTACCCTGCTATGCAAGGTAAAAGCGTGAAGCTTAAGAAATAAATAAAAATAACCATTTGACTCGATATAGACTAAACAATCATACCAGCAAAGATATTTTTTAATTATTAGTACCAACTGTACCACTATAGTCGTTGATTTAGTACTACATTTTAACGTAATTACTTTGAAAAAATCAATCATCTTTTATGTCATTTACATATATCTATTGAAATAAGCTATTTTTATAAATTCTTGTAGAAATTACTCGTGCAAATCCACAACGCCAATTATATTTGGATGTTAATGTATAATACTGCTAAAATGTATATTATAAAAATGTAGAGAAGCGATTATTTAATCTTCTAATTGCAGTAGCAATGCAATAAAAATGTATCACCCAGTCTTTATCAAGTTAGAGTGGCATCGCTGCGGCAACCGGCCAAGTAATAACGGTAATCCAGATCGAAACGATTTACACATTGGAATCATTCCAGGCGGTACAAAATATAGCAAAAACTTTGGATATTTTTTTAGATATTTTTGTATTATAATATTTTTTATCATGTGGAATAAATAGACACTCTCTCTACTTAGTAGTGATGTTACGAAATTGTATGAATGTAATTCAAATTAATAAAATATTGTTGATTGCTTTATTTTATTTAATACATAAATAAAATATGAGTATAATTTGTGTAAATTTACTAGTATAAACTAATCTTGTGCATTTTTGTATCTAACTCCTTAAAACTTTATACAGAATACGAGGATACTTTTCTACAGTAATATTACAGTTCCTAGACTAAATTGTGATTACATTACATCAGTGACGTACATTCACCTAAAGATCACATATTTTTGATTAATGACTAAAATCTATCAAGTATTTTCTAAAACTTCATATTATACTTGTATGCTCAGTTTCGCAGTTCGCACAAACAGTAGAACTCAATGCTTTAGAACAAACAAGTTAATATTTTGTTCCAGTAAATAGAAATGCTGTTAGAAAATTGTCTTTCATTTTGAACTGCTTGGAGCAAATATAAAGGAAACCGATGCAATTTTCTCGTATTCGATTGCGGCTCTTCTAATATTCGCGTGTTTATGCTCGCAGATGTTGCATCGGGCATAGTACTTCCAATTTATAGAAGAGTTCGAGCAAGGGTTTCTTGTACTATTACCTCATTTATATTTATAAAACTTAGTTATCTATACTAATAGTTATATAGGATATAAAATATTTAGTTGAATGTAGCAACTACTTTAAAATATTTTTTTAATAATACAAAGGAATACATTATGAGCATAAAAAGTTGTTAGAACTCCCATGGTGAATGATTTCACAGAGAGAATGTATCCATATATGTATTTCAATAAAATAATTTCAATTGTATTACATTTGCACAAATTTACAAGTTCTTGTATTATTTTTTAACAAACAGTTTATTTAACTTTTGTAAATAAAATCAAAAATGTAAAATACAATATTTTGTATTTATATTTTTATGATAGAATCAAATTTCAAAGGATTATATATAAAGTAAACGTATACTTTTAATAGTTGTGTTAGCAAGTTGTCGCCTATAACAAAAGCATACATGTATATGCATGCATAATGTATTTACACTCTCTCTCTCTCTCTCTCTCTCTCTCTCTCTCTCTCTCTCTCCTTTTGTCGCACGTCTTCCTCCGCTTGTCTGTGTATATATATATATATATATATATATATATATATAACAGGTGTTGCAACTGCTTATATTATGAAATAGCTGTTCCGGCTGATAGTATTCGAATTAATAGCTTACAGCACCAGAGGCATGTGAACTCGGCGTCCAATACTGCACTGGTTAATACAGGTCAAAGACCACACCTTAGTCATGCTCAGTCACATTGCACGAATTCACATTGTGTATCTATAGTTACATTTATGTTATTAATTCATTAGTTGATAGTTTCGTGGACAAATGGATTCAGTGCTGAGATCTATAGTTTTTACGATTTATATTAATTTTATTGGTATTGGAAAATACATTTTAGTAAACTCGACATTTAGAACACCACAATAGTACATGCATGGTCCCAGGTAGTCTGGTCACTGAATAAAATATAGGTACGCGATTAATCCGTTTAAATGTTTCATTTAATATAGAATATGTGACTCGCATTTTTTCATGTTTACACATCTTTTATAAAAAGAGTAGTACTTGCCATCAGAGTAATGTTTAACTTAGTCTAATCGGGGATTGTCAATAATCAAAAAACTAGTTGAATTAATACTTCATCGATTTCTATTTAATAAATTAATTAAGCTTTAAGAGAAAATTATTATTGTTAACACATTACGGACATGTTGCCGTTTTTGACCTCTTGCGTAACTTACACGCACACACATTATATATATATATATATATATATATATATATATATATATATATATATATATATATATATATATATTTACTTTTTATTATTTCCATTACTTAAAGCTATGCGTATAAGACTTAGAGAAAGGCTAATATCACTTTGAATTCCCTAAAAAAGACACCAGAAGTAATTAGTTGCCTTCGCTATTAGATACACTAAATAAATGATTTAAAATTTATATAATAATACTTTTTATATAACTGGATTTACTTCCCTTTATAATATAGTTTGAAGATTTTTTTGCTTTTCAACATAGTAAATAGGTAGTTAGGTAGTTAGCTGAAGTTGCGAGATATCTTTTTAAAACTACAACTATTGAGTTTCTCGCCAGTTTTCTCAACAAAACTTCTTGTGATAGCTGTTTCTTTGACTGACTATTCAATACTGAAAATTACATATTTTCTGACTTAAAATAAATATATTGAGATTTTTAACCTTTTTAAACTTAAAATCTTAGTTAACAATATTTTTAAATTACACTTACTTTGACATCATGTAATATCATAAAATTTACTAAAGACGATCGGTAAGAAGGAAAAGGCTATATCGATTTTATACGGTAAAGCAAACAACGTAACGTCACGTTCAGTAATGGAGTTTCTGAGGTACAAAGCTTGGCTTTCTTAGTATGTGCAGAAGTCATTTAATGAAGCCTTAGCTGGCTCGATATTTTCAACGAAATAGATAGACTGAATTATAATTACATTTCAAATTTTATGTATTATTTTAAATCAATAAAATGTTTATATTTATAATTTCATTGTTTTAGAATTAATATAATATATCGTAATGGTAATAAGATATTTTCATGATTTTATAAAAGTAATAACTGATTTTTTTTTGTTATTATTATTTCATGCTTCATTCCATATAGCAGAGTAGTCAAGGAACTTAATGTCAAGATACATCGTTCGTTTTTTAATTTACGACATTGTTATTGATGTGGCGGAATGCAATTCCGCGTCTTGTTTTATAGGAGCAAAAGAGATTAAATATAATATCCCTCTATGGTAATCATACATATATATATATATATATATATATATATATATATATATATATAAATTACTATTATTATTAATATTTAAAGCACGTCTTCGTACATATATATATGGTACTTGTGACGCAAGTAACACGCTAAGTAATCGATTAGCGTTCAAAGTGTTCGGAACTACAATCACCAAAGTATCAAGTGCGAGTTACGGAGCTACGCCACTTGGAAGTTGTACGGCGTCCTACATGAGCTTGGATAACGGCCAATCTCTGCTTAGTCGCCTATTGTAGTTTCCTAGCAAGCGATGTTGGTTTGTCACTGTCAAAGTCAGCTATCAAATGTTGGCCGCTTGAGTGGAATATTAGTTAACTGCTTTGCAGTTAAAGCTTTGCTTGAAATGTTATAAAATGTATTTTGCTTAATTGAAATATCAAGTTTTCGTTTAATTACATTTTATGGAAAAATAATAGGAAAGTCTATTGTTATAATAACCATCGAGCCTATAATAATAACTTTGTCTTTTTTTAAGAGAATAAGTGTAAGCATGAATAAAAAATATTGAAACATGCTCGTAGCTCTGATTGTGGTGACATATACAAAATAATATAAAAAATATTTTACATATACTTTCTTTGAATAAAAATTTAACACAGGTTTATAAAACCTTTCAATGTGTACTAAATCCTAAATTCAATTTGCTAGCTTTTCTAGTCAAAGTTGGCTTACAACGGGGTGACTAAGCAACACCAACCTCCTCCACCCGGATTGAAAAACATCCGCGCCCGCCTTTTAAATCGACACAATACCCCTAAATACACGAGTAGGTACTGTTTGAATCTGATCCGTGAAGTATTTTTATAGAGGCCTTCTCGTTCTTTGTTTGTTTTTTCAAGTGTTAATCAATTTCCAGTATGTGAGAAGGAAACAACTGGAAAAAGGAAGTGGTTTTGGCTTTTATACAAAGTCGGACTTTTAGTTGAGAAGCTTTATGTGAAAATTAATTGTATAAGTAGTATGTTTTGTTGGTATATAGCAAAGTGGATATATTCTTAGAGTTTGGGTTCAAATTACTTTACTTGTTTGCTTTAAAATATGAGCAGGTAGATTGTTGCTTGTAAATGTAAAAATGTGTTCGATATTTTTATCATCATCTTTAGCATATTTCGTCCACTGTTGGAATTGGCTCTGTTCTATAGCACGCCACTGGGCTCGATCTGCTCTTTATCTTCAACTATTACCAGCCAAGCCGTTGGTCTCCACTTTAGAATAGATTTATCCCAGTTGTTGTCGGTTCTGCTATAAATATGACCAACTCACTGCCACTTCAGCTTGTTAAACCTTTAGGCTATGGCGATGACTTTTGGATCACCTAATTTTAATGCGATTTTTCAAAAATACTTAAAGGATAAGCCCTTTCCTGCTCGCTGAGCGACCTGAAACTAGTTGACCAGTTTCACTGTGACGTCACGGTTACGTATAAATGATATTGTGTTATTTGATAAAAAATAGTTTGTCTATATATTAGTGGTTTTATAAATTATTTGCATACGTTTAAATGTGATGTAACTCAACAGATGAAACCAACTGTACAGGAGTAGGAGTGAGTAAGCGATTGTGACAGATTCAGTTCCAGTTTTGTATAGCAACATATGTCAGCGTGCATGCTTTGATTCCTTCCTTTTACAAACGAACAAACATTTCAAAAAATTTAGACGTTTAGAAGTTTTATAATATGTGACGTATGTTTTAGAATTAAAACTATAACATAGCATGTACTATACAAAGTTTTTATGTATTCTGTAATTAATTAAATGTTACATATATTTCGTGAAATAAAAGGAACTTGAATAATATAAAATTTATATTCGGTTCTTAGTAACCTCTTCAAGTACTGTAATGTATTTTTCTCCCTTATATTTTATATGAGAATTGTTTTGAAATTATTTAGTTAAACTGCTTTGCATTCTTTTAGTACCACTTTTCGATAACATACTTGGTGTCTACGAGCAATATATTACTTATTGGTAAATATCAGTTAACAACACGAATGTTCACAGTCATTATTCACCATCTTCTTAATATCCTTCGACATCCATCAAACAGTAATTGAAGGGTCTACATTGGGTCCAAGAATACCCGCAACGTAGACTAGAGGCCCTTTGTTTTGTTACAATTTCCAAGTTTAATGTGTGGGCTCGTTTCAGCTTTACGACGGATGGGCGTGTGTAATTGAGAAACGTAAAAATTGCTCCAAGTGAACCTAAAAGCGTTTTGGTGTTACGCTTTAAAACAACCACAATACAAGGGAACAAATGTCGTAAATTTGAATTAAGGTTTAAATATGTAATTTTTAATTTAGTTTATGTTTTCGTGTATTTTTGTAAGAGGATGAAAGATAGCCGTCACTTTCTTAGGTCTATTTACGAAGTTAGAAACTTGACATCACATTACATGTATCGCCAGATTCTTATCGGATATAAGAAATGGGCATATACAGAAGAAAGTGATTCTTTACTCCGTATATTCTTTCTATTGCCAACGATTTATAAATAGTGTGGAAAATTATAAAATAAATTATTTCTTATTTTTTAAATATTCTAATTAAAAATGTTTATTTCTACACTGAAATAAACACATCTCAAAAGCAAATATTGGTTTGAACACAAAATCAAAGCGTTATTACTGTAGGGAAGGAAGTAACTATAAGCGGATATCTCCGTATTGTATATTATTCTGCTGTGGTTTGCCGAATTGCCACTGTACCTCTCGCTTCATTGAAGCGCTTCAGATTACGCGTGTTATGCTGACAGTATATAAATATTTTCCTTTATCAATTTCCGTTTAGTTATCGCTTTAATAGATTGATGTTGTTTGATTTGTTAAAGTTACTGTATTATTTGCAACTATTATGTTAGTTTAACTATAAAGGCTATTACTTAAAGGTCGATTTCCACTCGGAGTAATTATAATATTTAAAACTTATTTTTGATTTCTCCACTCTCGTAAGAGAAATCGCAGCGTTGATTTCGACACTCAATACACAATGTCTACATTTCGGGCGGAATGCAGTCAACGGAGTATCTTAACACCAAATTATCTCTGACTACTCTGTTGTGCGGCACAGACCGTGAAGCTGTAAAGTTTCTTTTTTTGATAATAATCTGTTCAATCAAAAATGCTTAGTAGAATAAGGTGCCTTGTTAGTTTTAAGTAAACTTTCGAATACCTCTGCTATTTTATAAGATTAAAGAAGAAATCTTATAATATACATCGTCGGTTACTGTGCTGCCTGGCGTTAAGAAATTAGTATAGGCTAATTGAAAGCTACTACGCAAATATGTATGTTATTTTATTGTGAGAAAATATTGACAAAGGCAAGCATTTCATTAGCTGTGAGACGACGTCGTAACGTCGAATAATGGTGACCCTTATCAACGTTGGGCGACCTGAATGGCCTAGGCCACACTAAGTGTCTGATAATATTCAAAGCTATACCCCAAAATTAGGATAATATTTAACGGTATTACTCGATGATATGTTGATTAATGTTTCATATTTAGACATTCGTATTAAATTGCGATTTATTCATACGAAATGTTTAATTTAAGTTGATTTAATTTCAATGAAGTTAAATTAATAAATAGTATAGATGTGACAGTGTATGTTTGTAAAATGTGTATGTGTGTGTAAAAGTGTGTATGTAACGCACCAAACACTTAAGGTAATAAAATCACTAGTCAATCAATCACACTTGTATTTTTAAATTTCATAACAACACATTAAAATGTTAGAAAAAGATTAATACAAAAGAAATATTTATAATACCTCAGAAATCTTATTGAATGAAATGCTTTCAAACATAAGTCATGTGGCTTCAGAAATACAATAGGTTGAAAAGGCGCTATTTCCTAGCGGTGGACACCGGAAGATGTACTGGTATTATTGATGACCGGAAGTAAGCCTCGCCGGATGTGGCGCCATCTCCACTACCTACCTGTTATCTAGTGACATCTGAAATTGCGTTGTGTAGAGTAACATCCGTGAAAAATCGACAAATTGATGGAAATAGTTTAATTTGTCACAAGTTATACACCTTTCATTGTTAAATAATGTTTGTTTATTTTGTATCTTTATGCAAATTGTGTATTATTTGTTGTAGGGTAGGCGGATAAATCTCGCGGATCTGTTCTCGACTTTCTGCCTCCCTACGAGTAAACCTTCCTACCTTTAACTTAGTGCATTAATATCATTTATTTCTATTTTTAACGCCAACCGATTTTTATTCATTAATATTCCTATGTAGATATATATGCAGTTGTATATCTGAATGTCCGTCTTCCATTTAACATTATATTATAAAAAAATATGGTGGCTTTTCGTTCACCAGAATAAGTTTAAGAAATGTATCCATTGAAATTATGATGCAAATTGATCAAAATATAAAAAAGGATTAAACAAAGGATGTTATAGACGTATATGCTTTAAAGTGCATTCCATTATTCTCGGATAAAATATTTGCTATTGTGAACAGACGCCATCGGCTCATAAGTCACAATGCTCTTTGTCTGCTTATTTCGTTCGACTATTGAAGGCGTCTCCTAGATGCATTATTGAGTATCTCAAAGATTTTAGAAACCCATTGCTTGAAAATCTTTTGTTATTTCCTTCTTATACAATATGAAATTGTTATTAACGTGTAACTTTGTTTGGTATAAGAACTTTCTATAACTTTTATATAAAATTTCAGATTGCCATCAATTACGATTGGCGCTTTACTTCGAATAAATTACGTTAAGATGTTTTTAGTTATGTCATATACATACCTATATATATAAATAAAACGTGATCAATGGAAAATTTATCGTGTAAATGAAAACACTTCGTCTCTAGCACGACTGGCGGTATGTGAGCGAGGATTAAAAACGTAATAGAAGAGTAGAGTGTCAGTAACTTTGTATTCGCAACATAGTGCACATGTTGTTATGTTTTGTGATGGCGTTAGCTCGTCTGTTATTTCGCCGCCGGCGTCGCCGCATCAATATTACATGTGTCACCCACAAACGGTCGGTTATGCAAGCAATATCCCTATCAGTTTAGTTTTAACTATATACCGCCTCTGTTGAATACAAACATATAAATTTGCGATCCATTTTTTGAATGGTAAGCTTCTGAAGCGAAATTGATAAGTTTGGGCTAACTTTGGCTTTAGGTACCTCTATTCAACAGTTTTTCTCTGCTTTGTGTTATCTGTGAAAATTACGAGAAGACAAAATATTAATGCTTCTGTTGGATGAAAGATATTCTTTTAATAGCACTAGGCAACAAACGCCTACTGTAACAAATTAAACATCTTCTGCAGTAGACACAAGTTATAAGAAATTCCACGGAGATTATTTCCTTCTTTTTGAAAAGTAGAGCTGTTTTATAGCTGACAGAAAAATGTATAAAAATATGTATAAAGCTAGATGGGATGGGGATTTGTCTTCCTGACGAGGTTTGGCGGACTGGCGGACTGGCTCGCTTAAACGTTCGCGAAGGAGTTGTGAAGTGGCCACTGCGTCTCAGATCCGACGGCGGATTTAAAATTTACTACTCAAATGCAATTTGTTTTAATTGCACCGTAATCCTATTCCTTTTTTATTTTTAAGCTAATTATTAGAAAAAATCTTTAAAATTACTACTAATTTGGGATGTTAAAAATATGATGAAATATTGAGCAGGAAACAAACATTTAAAATTTTGTTATTATCTCGAAATCGAAATACTCTAAATCCATCAAACAGTCCATCAATTTGTCCAAGTAACCCTTTTGATATCTTGAAATTTAATTTGCAACAAACAATTGTTCTCGTTTTGAGTTTCCTCTTCCTATAAAACTTCATTGACTTAATATTAAAACTGATGACACCCCACGCTGCTACTGTCACCGGTGCGAATGCTGTTTGTTGTATTGTTCACTTAAAGTAATTTCAATTTATGCTTTAAATATGCAGAATTGTAATCAATTTTACCATCAATTATATTGAAGTTTATTCAAACTTTCCATATAGAAGTAAACATTTAAATTTGATTAATTCAAGATTTGAACATGATCTTTTGGTATCTTAGGGTATTTGCCATGCCAATATCAACGCTGACTTGCCGTTTACTGCAATTATACTTATAGGTGCAATGGAACGCAAATATATGTTCCTTTATTTAAGAAAGCAGCATTTTTTATGACGTCATTGTTTTTAGCTTTATTTTCAAAGACGAGCTCCTCTAGTAAAATTGCAGGAACTAATCAAGCTTAAACAAGACAAGCAAAAGCTCCATGCTTCTTTGAAACCCCATAAAAGCTACCTGTTTAGTTTTTATCTCTTTCTTTTGACTCCGCCTCATTCAACGCGGGTCGACTTTTGAATCGACTGCTTATTTTTACTTTTTGAACGCCACGTCCCTTATGATGTCCTGGTACTCGCTGAGAAATGTCAACCTGTGTCTTTTGTTTTTGGTCACTCTTCCGTTTACTTAAGAAATCTTTTCATAGAAAATAGTAGTTACAACTGATAATAAGCATCTATTTTGTTTAATACTTTATGTATATAGAAATATGACGTCACAACAATTGGCGGATTTCGTATTGCTTTTAAACGATATTTTTAAGTTCAAATAATCGAGACATGAATGAAGCTTATATCAGTTAGGCAACTTTTTTATGGTTAGTTCATATTTAAACACTGTCACACATAATGACAAAAAAATATAGATTGGCGTCATTTATTTACTACAGTAAAAACGTCATACATGCCCCTTTAATGTTCACAATAAATCTCTATTTTTTTTTATTATCGTTTACGAGAACGCAAAGGGCGTGGTTTTAGTTACAAGGTGTGACGTTAAAGTTTACCGTGAAAGCTCCTTGTGATGTATGACGCCCTGGTAATCGAGCTGTAAGTAACCGTTGTTCGTTTCCCACGGCTCTTCTTTTTCTTACAGGCAATGCGAGTTGTTTAAGTTTGGGCATTATAAAAAATTGAGTAATTAATGCTATTTTTTTTTCCTTTCATAGAAATAATTATATTTTCTTAATAAAATAAATAAAGTATTCAAAAACATATTGAATTGATTGACGTGGCGCAGTGGGACAGCGTCTGTCTAAACACGATTGGTTGTAGGTTGGATTACCAATCGGTGGAATGATTATACTTAAATTATTACCATTCCCTTGCTCAGGGAAGACAAAGTGCAGCGTTGAAATCCGCCACTCAACGCACTATATTTGACACTATGTACTTCCCGTTTACCCTGCTATGTGGGACAAAAACGTGAAGCTAAAAATACATATATATTTTATAGCATTTTTAAATTTGAAGTAAGCCTTATTTGGTTAGCTTTCTTTTAGGGATTTGGAACGACAACATTCGATCGCTCTGGTAAAGACAAAGTGCGACGTTGATTTCTACCACTCAACACGCAATGTTTCGAATTTGGTGGAAAGCGAAGTACGGAGTGTCTTGACACTAGGTACTTTCTGTCTACCCTGCTATGCGGGATAAAAGCGTGAAGCTCAAAAAAACAACCTACATATACAATTTAGCTTTCAATACAAAAATATTTTCAGCATAAGTGGATATACATATATGTAATTTACATGGAATACAAACATATTTGATTTAATTGATAACTATTTCACGAAATTTAACGAGTAAATAAATATTCAAATGACGAAGTTAATCAGCTGGATGCCATTACGAAGCAAATATGGCCTTGTATTAAAAATACTCGCACATTAATATTTGAAAAATAAATATTCTATTGCATTATTATTATATAAATATTTAACTAATTATATAGTGAATTGTAAGAGAGAAATTCACTTTAATATAAAAATGTGCCAGGTTTTATATTTTTGTTGATTATTAAACCTTTGCGTTTTTATGTTGGTCCTTAATTCCCGTTCAATCTGTGTATAAGAATAGGTAATATTACCGAAGACACCCACGCGTCCTAAAGTTGGAAAATGATGAAAGAGTCCGATTTATTGTTATTGTCATCTCATAAAATGCTTATTTTATGCTTTTCTTTTCATACATTTTGGTTTTTAATTATCTCATTTTAAACATAGATTAATTTCGATGTTCTTATAATGCGATAGAATAGTCAAACTTCCAAAAATAGTTTTGCATAGATGATATATATTTCCAATATCAGTATTTTAGTTTTACGTAACCTTCACTAAAGACTAAATTAATGATAGGGCACGGCTCTGCAGAGATCACATCTGAGATGACAACCTCCTCGTTATCTCCAAACAAGTGATCTTAACTCAAACGGTGTATAATTATTTTAATTGACAGCTAACCCTCCCGCTTAGTTGGTGAAAGTCGTGGTCTTGGTGATAATGCGAATGTCTAAATTCTCAATTGTCAAAATGTGAAAAAAGCTGACCTTTTAAAATGTGATAGATATCCTTTGGTAGTAAAGTCTAAAGTGTTTTAAATATAAATTAGTATTTCAGTCAGTCATATATATGTTATTAAAATATCTAACAAGTGTATATCATAATAAGGGAGAAAATTTGTCATTCAACAGTGCCTACTTAATCCAGGCTTTAGATATAAATCAATAAATTATTATTATTTATATGTTAAATAAGAAATAGGATTATCATATCTACTTTTTTATTAAGTCAGTATGAATATTATGTAAAATTCTATACCACGTCTTAATATAGATGTAGATATTTAAACTTTTTGACGCGTATGCTAATCTTTAGAAAAAAAAATTCAAAACCTCTGTGAAGTTAGTCGAGCATCAGTTACAACCATATTCAATGTTTGTAACGTTATATCTTCTTATAGTTTAACTTGTATACCGCACTGACACTTGAGTCGTAACTATTTAATGATATCAACTTTTATACACGTAAAACGTTTCCCGAGTGAGCGCGCAGTGAGCGGGAGATAGTGGCGGTAAATTGGCGTAAATTGTAACAAAGTGGTTGGGACGTGCGGCCTCTCGAACTAATTCTCCAGGCGCGTTTTAACGCCATTGTCGGAACCACCAGCCTCTAACAATTGACTCTTTGTATTCGATGAGATGGTCGCCGGCGCGCGGTGACGCCATCCCTTTATTGCTACTACTAACTTCTTAAAGATACTCTCGTTCATGTTATTGTAAAGTATACCTCTTTTTATATATCTCCTTATTTAGGTTTCTTTATTTTGTAAAGTTTAATGTAGTCAGTTTCCTTATTAAACATTTTTTAATATTAACTATTACTTGAGAAGCTAACATTTCCTATATAATTTTGTTTTGGAAAAAAAAAAGAAATCATGTCAACAATAAAAAAACAAACAAGCTTGTGTGTAATATTTATTTATTTAATTTAACGTATTTTTTCGCATTAATATAAAAATATTGACTTTTTACACTCGTTCTTGAGGAAAATACTAGTGAGTACTAAACTGCATTTTTCTTCTTCTATTAATATATTTTCACATAACTCAATAGTTGTTTACAAAGTAAGGAATGATTATATTCATATACCTATTGTAAGTGTTGATATATGTGTTATTCAATGTAAGGAACACGCGTAAGAAAGCTCTCTATTTAACCAGGCAGGTCGTTACCACCGTTAATAATAAAGGGTTCATAATATCTGTCAAGCCGGCGCCGCTCCGTACCCTTGCGCAGTAAATCCCAGCCACTTTACGCGTCTTGTCTCTCCTATGATTAGGGTCTCCAGTGATTTATCTGTGAATTTGTGTGTATATATATAATATATTCGTTATTAATTGTTATTACAAGACGTTGGTAGTAATTATGTTGTTTTATTATTAATTTAGAAAATCAAAATTTCATTTAAATCCGGCGTTGAGTTCCACCATTCAACACGCAATGTCTCGAATTCGGTGGAAAGCGAAGTACGGAGTGTTTTGACACTAGGCATTTTCTGTCTAACCTGCTATACGGGATAAAACCGTGGAGATAAAAAACTTGACTTGATTTAATGTCATGCAAAGCTTGAAATTCGTCTACAAAAACTGCAAACAAAACAAACTATTGTTTCTAAATAGTACTTATGATTAGATAGGATTAATTGTAAGTGGAACGTAAGTCATATTTGTTCCAGTTAATACAGAATAGATCTGACTGTGATTTTAGGACTCTCCACAAATATATAATAAATTGTAAAATGCATTTCAAATTATAAATAACTGTACGAGTATTATTATGGTAATTTAACAACAGAAGAACAATAATATACCCCTATCTCTATAAACGTACGTAGGAAGACTATTAATACACCCGCAAATAAAAAGCGACAGTGTGACAATAAAATTTTTAATTAAAACAGCTTTCCGCTCAATTTTGACGCAATTTAATCACGGAACCGGAAAGCGCTTTGAAATGATTACAGTATTTTTAAATTTCGCATTTACAAATTCTATCCGGTTAGAAAGGAGTGGAAAATCGTTTAATTACGGATCCCCGGAGAAACGCCGGATATCCTTCGGAAGTCCTTTTTTCCCGTAAACAAGAATTTTCTGGCTAAATCAAGCGTCAGCTTAGTCTGAAGGTTTTTTTAGATACGTATATGTGTATATGCTTACTTAATATTATGAAGTATTTTGTGAAGCTTCGCTTCGCTGTTATATGTAATCACAACGATATCGACGTAGCGCATTTGGGATATGCCTAATAGTTTATAATAATAATAATTTATTTATTTATTATAAGGTTTGGTACATATTTATAATGTCTTACAATGACAATAATTCCATTAGTATGAATCTGAGTATTTTTAAATACTAAAGTAATCTCAATCGAAACAAATAGTATTATTATACAATCAAATAATACAAAAAATCTTAGTAATTGATACCAGGGATCATTTATGATCGTGTTCAAGGTGTGGGTTTAAATTTCACTTGATGAGCGAAAACTGGAGTAATTTAGACTGCTGTGCTAGCTATTTTTAAAATAATAAAACATAATAATATTTTATACAGTACAAATAAAAATAGTATATAAGTAATATAAGTATTTCACTTTTTTCTAACGAAAACGTAAAGGTTAAATGTCAAGTGGCAGTGGTGGCGTCCGTTATCTCTATAGCATCTGTGTCGTGAATAAAAAGTTGGAGTGTTCAAGAAAGTAAGAAAAGAGAAGACCAAGGTTTGGAAAAGTTATTATAATAACGACATACTTTCTTCCTTAATCATTACCAGCCAAGAGCTGGCTGGTTTAGTACAATGAATTAATATCTACTTATGAAGTACGAACATGTTTAGAGAAAGCGTTTATAATATTTAGATAATTAACACATATCATGTATGAGTGTGCAAAGTAATATATTACAGAATACTTGAGTATAGCTAAGGTAAAAACTTCGTACATAAATATAATAATAAATTGTATCGATCCAATATAAAATTCAATGAAAACAAACCTTATCTATAGATTAATTTGCTAAACCTTGAACTATATTGTATTATTATTAAATAATAAAGATATGATATTATTATTAAAAAATAAAATTGAGGCCGGCACAGTGTGACAGCTTCTAACTTTAAACACGATCGGTTGTGTGTTCGATCCCCAATTTGAAAAGTGATTATATATAAATTATTTTCTCGTCCTCGCTCTGGTAAAGACACAGTACGGCATTGAGTGCCACCGCTCAACACGCAATGTCTCGAATTCGATGGAAAGCGAAGTACGGAGTGTCTTGATACTAGGTTATTTCTATCTGCCCCGCTATGCAGTATAAAAGCTTGAAGCTAAAAATAATATAATATTGGTGTGGGAAAAGTTATTATAATAACGACATACTTTCTTCCTTAATCATTACCAGCTCTTGGGTTTAGTACAATGAATTAATATCTACTTATGAAGTACGAACATGTTTAGAGAAAGCGTTTATAATATTTAGATAATTAACACATATCATGTATGAGTGTGCAAAGTAATATATTACAGAATACTTGAGTATAGCTAAGGTAAAAACTTCGTACATAAATATAATAATAAATTGTATCGATCCAATATAAAATTCAATGAAAACAAACCTTATCTATAGATTAATTTGCTAAACCTTGAACTATATTGTATTATTATTAAATAATAAAGATATGATATTATTATTAAAAAATAAAATTGAGGCCGGCACAGTGTGACAGCTTCTAACTTTAAACACGATCGGTTGTGTGTTCGATCCCCAATTTGAAAAGTGATTATATATAAATTATTTTCTCGTCCTCGCTCTGGTAAAGACACAGTACGGCATTGAGTGCCACCGCTCAACACGCAATGTCTCGAATTCGATGGAAAGCGAAGTACGGAGTGTCTTGATACTAGGTTATTTCTATCTGCCCCGCTATGCAGTATAAAAGCTTGAAGCTAAAAATAATATAATATTGGTGTTCTGTCAAGTCAATTAAAGTCAACAGTTAAATGTCAGCCACACCAGCCACCCAAATAAAAACCTTTTTTAACGAGCAACGATTATTATGGTGCGTGCTCGAGCCTGTAAAACGAATATATCGTCACATATGTATATTTATTTATTTGATTATATGTAACACCGGAAATAAAATTTAAATATTATCAATTTCCCTTTGATTGAAAAAAGTAGACATTATTAGATCTTTCGATGATTATGTTAGATTAATTTTTCTGTAGAAATATATCAACAAAGATTGATTTTTCAAAATCTGTCTTAAGAATAATTAGGTAATTTTATGATAGATAAAACGATGAATAAGGCTTTCAAAGTGTTAGTCATACGCTTTCTTGTTATTCAAATGTTATTCATATGCTGCCTCTTTGCCAGTATCCAATTATTTGGAGAATATATTTCTAGATTCGGTGACAGACAGGCAGTACAATATTTTCTTAGGACAAACATAATGCCCTTGTAGTATGACTAAGGTAAACTTAAGGAACCTTAAGATGTGTACCTGTACCTGATGTGTGCCAAGTAGTTATTTAGTTTACATTGCATAATTTTAAAGATTTTAATATTCATTTATTCATTTACAATTTTAGTAAAGATTTTTGCATATAGTATTTGTTAACTAGGTATTGTTATGCTACCCTCGGTGTATTCGTACGAGTGGTAAAAGAAGGGGGAGGGGGGGGTGTAAACTTGGTATCGACAGCGAGAGGAACAATGACCGTGGATGTAGTATGCAGGAACCGTGGTATTTGGCGCTCCATTCTCTATGAGTAATCAGCTAGAGATAAAGAGTGAAGTTAAAAGAAATATCCTTCTTTATTATTCTGTGTTATCCCTCCTTGCCTAACCCATGTACTTCCATTTGTATTAAAATATATGTAAACATTTATTTGTACATAGGATGCACGATTTACATTAATTACACTTTTAAATGCGACAGTATTAATGCGGGTAGTTTCAAATAAACCCTTATAGCGGCTATTACACGTAATGAGACCCAATTAGTATAATCTCTGAGTATATACTGCTTTTGTTTTTCAGTTTGAACGTTTATATTGTGTGGCGACGAATTGAATTTTAATTTAATTATAGCAGTATGGGTGACTTTTGAAAGTTATACGATATTTTTAGTAAAAGTTATTGTCACTATTTATTATGTGGGTATTTGTAAATAAATATAAGAACGAGTATAAAATAAATGTATTTCTTAGTATTTTTATGGGTCTTTTTCTGTGTGTAAAGTAATAGCAAAATATTAAATGAAGATTTTAACGCTGTATAAAATGCCATCCGCAAATCGATAGATCAAATATTGTCTTCCCATACTTAGGGCGCATCAATAATTTTCTTATTCAAACAAACCTTTGAAGTTCGTTGTTACGAAATAGAAATTTTGAAAGACCAAGAAAAAATAAGCGAGCGAGTCTGGAAGGGTTCGTAGGAGCTTTTAGAGCGACTCGCAAACACGGTGCGTGAATAACACTAAATAGATTCGACATGAGAGCACTCACTCTAACGCACCTCTGTACTTAAAAAAAACATTTTTTGTATATGTAACTACCATTATATTATTTATCCTCAAGTCACTATTTAGGTTTATTTTTTATTTTATTTTTTTTACCTTTACGCTTTTATCTCGCATAGCAGGGTAGACAGAAAGTACCTAGTGTCAAGACACTCCGTAATTCGGTTTCCACCAAATTCAAGACATTGCGTGTTGGGTGGTGGAACTCAACGCCGCTCTTTGTCTTTTTACCAGAGCGAGGAAGTGAAAATAATTTAATCGAATTTAATTATTTAATAATTTAATCTAATTTAATAATTTAATCTAATTTAATAATTTAATCTTATTTAATAATTTAATCTAATTTAATAATTTAATCTAATTTAATAATTTAATCTAATTTAATAATTTAATCTAATTTAATAATTTAATCTAATTTAATAATTTAATCTAGGTTTATTATTTTTCTATAGTTGAGTACATGGTAGGTGAGAAAATACTTGATTATAAATACGATGATTGTGAGTTCAATTCTTAATTGGAAGTTTGATTTTGCTTAATTTTTTTTTTCGTTTGTTCGTACTGCAAAATCAAGCGTGGTGTAGTGAGTGTCTTTACACTAAGCTTCTACTGTATATATTTATTTTACTCATAATACTAGAATAAAATAATAAATTTGTTCCTACATTTGTATTATGGACATAAAAAATACAAATATTGTATTTGCTATTATCATGCATGTCGTTTATTTCTATATATATTATAAACATTGTCCTCGGCAATATTTTACTGTACAAATCATTTTCCCAGTTTTCACGACGAGTTTAATAATAGTATAGGTAGTACCATAAAATATAGTAATTTTGTATTCTAAATTAAATTTTGTGTGCGCCGGTGTTTAAAATCATTGCGCTTTCATCCCAAAGTTCCGCCTCCACCAGGACTCTATTATTTTCGCCATAATAATTTCCGGCTTCGGCACTGCACGTCCGAGCGAATTTCCCTCGACGCTAGTGTGGCCGAAATAAATGAGACTAAAATTAATAGGTCGCGTCTTTGCACTTTAGATTAATTTGTTCCGACCGACCTGGTTTCTACTTGAGAGGCGTTATACATGGATGTCTTTTAAAATTAAGCATTCTATGAATGGATAAGTTATGTTAACCGGGGTTGTTGTACATTATTCATTGTGGGTAATATTGTTAAATTGCCCTTGAAGTTGTTTTATTATTTTCTTGGGTGAAGCCTGTTTGCGAATAGAATTTTGTAGTTTCTTACATGTATACGTATACTTTTATCTAATTTATCCGTTTGTAAGAGCTGTTTGTTATTTTTCTTTTAGCTTCATGCATTATCACTTGCAGGGTAGTCAAAGATGACGGAGCGTTAAAACGCTACGGTCCCTGCATAGTTATTTCTGCTCGTTTATAGTCATTAACCTCTTTATATATGTATTCTGTGGGTACTCAAGTTTTTTACGTCACCTTTCTCGAGTATCATTGATCCCGTGTCTGTCATTCTTTATGACATTATTAATTCTATTCTATATGAAGCTGATATATAAATAATATAATATTTTTAATAACTGTATTTTGGAATGTAAACAACTTCGCTTCGATTTTGTTTTTATTGAGATACTCGCACAATAAAATGGTAAAATAAAAGTGGTTTTAAAACTGTAGCCAGTCATAATATCGAATATTAAAAACGCTCTTTGAATATAAATTCTTATTTTTATGATATTGTATAATAAAAGCAGCCTTAAAAAGAGCTTTAAGAGTCTTTAATTAATTTTTAAAATTCTTGTTTAGTTTGTTTGTAATAATACAGTGTAGGTGCGCCGTCTAGAGAGAGTGATTTTTCTATTCTGATAATAATTTTAGGTTAATATTATTTTAAAGTGTTGTTATATAGCTTATATATCAATAATATTATTTGTTTTATTTACATTAGTGTAAAATTTTAAATACAAGCGATTCGAAATTAGTTTATAGTTATTATTAAAAATCAAAATATTCTTTATTCAAATGGGCTGTTTACAAGCATTTTCGAATCGTCAATCCACACAAGTATCAGTATTGTCTGTTATACAGGAAGCTACCACCGGCTCAGGAGGCAGTTCCGTTGAGAACAGCTCGCGAGAAACAGTTGTTGGACTACGTCAAACTTCATATATGCTTTAACACTGGTGCTGTTATTTAGAATCTTTACCTTTATCGTATTTCTATACATTTAACACATACACGTCACCTGCTAGTGTGTGAACACGTGGTATACTTTAGTCGGGACGTTTGTACAGCGCCGCCGCGCGGGCGACTACGTAATGCAATATTTTTATTCATGAGATATTTATCGGGTCTCGTGTTTAGCGACACGCTGTGCAGCGGCATCAATGAAGACGGGACGTGCTTGTGAAGGCAAAAGTAAATTATATGTAATTTGATTGTTCTGTTTATTATTTTTATGTTTACAGTTTTACATTTAATTATTGTAAGATTTCATATAAAGCTTTATCAGTTTTCGGCTATTTTGGTATTTGTAACAATACGACAAACGGTCGGTCGTGGTGCAATGGGATAGCGTCTGACTGTAAATGCGATCGGTTGTGGTGTCGATCCCCACTGAGGGGAGTGATTATATTTAAATTATTTTCACTTCCTCGCTCTGGGAAAAGTTCGGGATTGGGTTACCACTTAACACGTAAGGTCTCAAATTCGGTGGAAAGCGAAGTAAGGAGAGTCTTTACACTAGGTACTTTCTGTGTACCCTGCTATGCGGGATAAAAGCGTGAAGCTACAAACAAATTATTTTATTAAGAACTTACTGTATATTTGTGTAAACATTATTAACATTCCCCTTAACTTTTATTTTAACCTGAAGCTATTGCATTTAGCTTGGCATATCTTAATTGCGTTATGATGACATTATTTTTTTTTTATGAAAACTATTTAAACTTACGAGGTGGGATACGAGCAGAAAACTTAATATCTTAACACTAGGTTCTTTCTACATAAAGAAGATAGAAATATTTGTGATCTACATGATTAAAATATGTCCATGCATTTTCATAAGGAGGAGCGAGTTCAAGTTCTGTGACATTAAATTTCTCTCCATGTGGTTTGGGCACTCCTAAGAGGATGAGTTATGGTAAGATAGATATTTGAGGCAAAGATGAGGGTTGCGAGAGGGAGACCTGTACTGACATTCGAAAATACAGTAATAAAGATACTGAAGTAAATATCACGTACAAATCACGAAGACCTTTCGAAGGGCATATATAAAGAGAATTATGACGAGACGAAGAAGTACACGTATAGGGATCCTTTGGCACTCCGTTCTCTCTTGACTACACCGCTAAGCACAGAGCATGAAGCTAAAAGTTATAAATTTTATAGAACTCTTACGATATCGTGAAGGATAGTAAAGATTTCCAATATTATATAAATAGTCTTTTAAAACCTATTATATATTATATATATATATTTTTAAAACCTATTTAAATGGTTTATTAAAATCTATTAATATTGTTTAACTAACTAACCATACACGAGTGTGAGAACAAATTTGAATGAAATGAATTCGGTGTCTGTCAGCAGCACAGCTCCAGTATTGTTTGATTCTCTCTCGTGCATAACTTTTTAACTATTATAAACTTAAGTATTCTTTAATGAGTTGTTTGTTGGCAGATTCTCGCTCAGTGCTTTGCTTAAGTTTTAACTTTCTAACTTAATAACTTTCGGATAATTGACTTTGCTATGAAAACTCAGCCACTTAAGAATGTGAATTGTTGATTTTATGTTTAGTTGCAATATAAAATATTAAATATATTGTGATATAAGAAGATCACTCTGTTTTAATTTTCCATCTCAATTTAAATAGAGTAACTAATGAAGGGATAATGTTTTAAATAAAAGCATTTTTGTCTTCTTAATTCAATTTTATACTTACAACCAATGGCCACACAATTTTACGTGGAAGCGCTTAAAATAGATATAAATTTCAAATGAAATCACAAAACGCAATATTTGAAATGATTCGAATTCAAATAGCTTGTAGCGTGTACATTCATAGCGAGTGTCACAATTTTCTGAGAATTCCGATATGTGGCAATATCGTGCATTAGTCGCGCTCCCTCCGCGTCGCCCCGTCTGTATGTAATTTATATGAAGTGTTGCTGAATTATAGCAATGAGTTTTTAGTTACTTACATACATGGTTATATTAGTTTTGAAGAAGACTTTTAAGTCTAGTTAAAGAATTATATATATTTTTTAGATTTTTTAGGTTCGTTCTTTTATTTCGCATAGCAGAGTAGGCAGAAAGTACCTAGTGTTAAGACACTCCATATTTCGCTTTCTACCGAATTCGAGACATTGTGTGTAGAGTGATGGAACTCGACGCCGTACTTTGTCTTACCATAGCGAGGAAGTGTAAATGGGAATCGAACCACAACCAGACCGGCGTCATATTTATGAGATTTATCGGCCTCAGATTATAAATTTTGTATAAATAAATAAATATTCTGTTTATTAGTTTAAAAATATGTATATTATATATGTATGTTAATATTGGTAAACCTATTATTAAGTACATATTTTTTTAGTGGCGGAATAAGGGATAATTTTGACTTTCTATATAACTCTTAAATTGTTAAGTCTATGTTAGTCTGTATAAGGGAATGTGTTGAATTTTGATCTCAATCGTGTTCCTCGGTTGTTTCTTTATACAATTGTTTTGGACAAACCCTAAACTGAATTAATTTTATTTCAAATATAATATAGTATAATAGATCACAGTAACTTAACTAGGAACACGCTGTGACATGCTCTTGCGGTCGGCAAACCATCAGGATGCAATAATTACTCGTGCAATTGAACATATATGTTACCGACATTCGAATGTGGCCCGAAACTCATCAGTGTTTATAGGAAATATAAATTTATATTCATATAATAATTATATATTCATACATGTGTATATAATATGTATGTATTTTTGTATGTGTTGTGAGTTCGAATCTAGTTTTATATGAAAATCAGAAACAAAACCATATTCTGTGACTTATCATTTGATTCTGAAAAATATTTATATATAAAATATTTTATTTCCTGTTACTAACGTTACTGTTTTTAACGAATGAATAAGTTTAATTTAAATGGCACTGAAATTTTAGTAAGTTCTCTGTGTTTATACGTTGACAGTTCAAACACTGCGCTCAAACATTTTGCAAAATTCACAGAACTGTGCTTATATTTAACAAATATTATACGAAGTTAATATAAAGTTTTTTTTTTATTTTATAGGCCATTGTGTCGCAGTGGCACAATGGCGTGGCGATGAGTTCTCAACACAAAACGCAATGTTTTAATTCCTGACGGAAGCAATCGACGTGGTGTCTCGACACTAAATTTTCTTTCTACCTTTATGCGGACTAAAACATAATTTTTACTAAAAATCTGGATATTTTAAGAGAATAGCTTAGCACTAAGAGCCCGCTTTAGTACTAACGATAGAATAGAGTTTAAGTTATATTTAGAGCATCACTGAAAATGTAAAAAAGGATTATACCTTCTAGTATTATTTTAATATCGATATGGGATTCAAACCAGCACCTCTCAAAATTTTAATTTATGCCATACTTTCGTACTACTCGGAATGTTTACACAATTGTTATAATAACATATTTATTTATCATTTGACAAAGATCTTAAATTCTTCTTTCGTGTTTATTTTCTCTTTTAAAAAATATCGACCTCATTCATAAAATGTTTGTACTGTGTGTACAACAAAAGAAATCGATGTAACCATATCGCTAGTACCAGGCTAGCATAAATTAGAGGATAGTACAAAACGGTACGCATAAAGAGGGCGTGTCCCCATTATCCCTCCTGTTGTCAAACATCAGTAGTCGCTAAGTTTTTATCTGACCTTACCCTATTCGTTCAGTGATAATTTAACTTGTTAGAGTTAAGTAAGCTTAAGCTGTTTTTACGAGTCACGTTGTATTACAAGGGGATTTTGTATACTATTATCATAGTTGGTTTGCGCTGTTGGTATGTTTTGTGAATGAATTTGAAAGGTAGTTGCACACCTAATGTTAATAGGCATTTAGTTTTAGCCTCGTACTTAGGGCTTTACTCGTGGGGTCATATATCTCCCGATTACCTTGTAATTTAATACAAAGTTCTAAAAAAGACATATTAAAGCTATTTATTTATCAATGTAATTATGTAAGTATACTAGATATTTATGTACGAAATCCAGCTAGGTGAAAGCTGAAACGCTAGGTCTATATTTCTTTTAGTTCTTCTTACAATTAGGCCCTTTTAAGCATAAACTTTGTAGGCTTTTTATTCGTCTGATTGCTTAGTGAAGTTATTAATAAAATCGTCGCACGAGAAAACCACAAACCGGAACTTAATAAAATTAGCATATTCAATAACCATTAACACACACGATCAGAAAGCTTTCGTAATGAAGACTTTGAATTTCAAATATGGTATCCGGAGTGAGTTTTTAAATACAATGACGGTATTACGGCGTCAAAACGTTAACGAGTCTAACCCGTGGCGCGCTTTTATGTACCACAATAAGCCGAGTGCCACTTAACGCTCAAGGGTCCGCCTTTACCCCGACCTTTATAATGAGCTCGGATAAATCGCAATAAGCACTCCAATTTTCCTGCTTTGTCATTTTTTTTAATTTATTATTACCTATAATAGTTTGGGAAAGCTTTGATAAATTTACTTTGTGTGAAAGTTATTGCTTTTTTAATTGAATTTTGTTAAGAAATTTCATTTCACTTTGGCTTTGTATGTAATACGGGAAATTTCGAAACGATAGTGGTGTATTTTTTTGGAAAATAATCTGCTGTAAATTTGTAAATTTTAACTAAGAATTTTATAATATTTTTCATAATAATTTTTCTTGATAAAAGAATCCTCTGGTGGCGATATGAATTAATAAGCTGTCTTCACAATAAAAGCAATCTTTAATTTATTATTTTTTTTACATTTAAACCTGTTATATTGTATTATTAATTACTCAAAATAAAACAATGAGAAGGTCGTTGCTACCCCAAGCCACTGACGCTAAATGAATTTCAATGAGCTTTTGACTGCCCTGACAAGTGTCTTAATAATATTTAATATAATTTTTAATTAAGCCTACTAATTTATTTTGTTTTACGTACAAATAATTAACTTTCGGAAATATTTTATTGTTGCTTAGTGCTTTGTATTTAATTATAAAAACACTGTTTAGTTCATAATGTTTTGGTTTTATTCATACTTAAAGTTATACGATACATATATATTAGTAGGATCCTACCGTTCTACCTTTTAATATTTTACTGTGTTTACTTGTAAAACTTTTTCAACATTGTAAGATATTTCTTAGAATAAATGTAGACTAGACTAGGTGTTGAGAACTTGCGAGTCTCTCGTAATGAGCCACGGTAACCGAAGTTAACTCTCAACGCCACTAATTTTGCTTTTAACCTCAATTTTATAACGATTCTAAGTTTTACATTTATTTTTATAGGTTCTTTTGCCAGAATGTTTAAAAATTTTATGCAATGTTGTTACTTATAGTATCTTACGTAAGCCATATAATCTAATATAATAATCTAGTCATATTTTTTCGTTGTCTATCAAAAATATTACGTAAAAAATGTTAGTTATGGACTAAGATATCTTAAATATAACCACTATCTACTATAGTGAATAGTCAATCAATTAAACTTTATTAGGATTTAACTAATTATCCTTTCTCTGTCTGAGTCTGCCACAAAACTAAAGTATGAATTATTGTATATTTTCTTGAATTTTCACTGAATAGGTATTTATTTATATTAACATGCTCTATCATTGACTGCCATCAATAATGTGAAATCTTTGCTCTAAAAGCTAACCATTTCTACAAAACTTTGACTGTGATAAATTTAGAGTATTTAACCGATCTGATAAATATCACTTGTTTCACTTTGTAAGTCTTTGTTGTTAATAGCGAGCTGAATCCATCTAAGTCCTAATAAATTGTCGCTGTTTATGCTCCACTGAGACGAGACGTACTAAACGCAAAGGCTTACATCTTGCTCGAAGAAATGATTAGAATAGGTTGGGGGAAAAATAAATCTATTACTTTTGCGTAAATTTCAAAACTTTGTTTAAGATGTTTCAGTAGAGATCTGAATTTAGTGTTTGGCCGCTCGGAAGCAAAACGTAATAAATGATTGTTTTTCTAACATTTGGCCTAACATTCTAAATTTGACTGCTACGTTACTGCCATACGTTGACCAGGACCATGTTTCCACAATATTGTGGTGTGTGACCGATTTCTCTGTTTAAGATCCCCATTATCTGTTTAAGAAATGCGTCTTCATCTACCCAAAACGCAAAGAGCAGATGAAAATCCTATTCGATTGGTGTTGTTTATAACTGTTTTATGTTCTTGGGCGATGCTACGACTACTAATATGACTTAGATTATTTATGTGATTTTATCGGCAATTTTAATAATGAGCCGGCCTTTGAGGGGCCTTTTACATTAAAAATGTATTAAAGGAAAAGACGAAACCAAAATTACACGTTATTAGATCTCCTACTTATGCATCATAAACACCATTTACAATTTCAGTGGCTTGGATGGTATATTAGCCTTTTGAAAAGAAACTAAAACGAAACGAATCTTCTCCTTCTTTTAAACACTCCATTTTAAACACTCTGTAGATCACAAATAAATGAAAAAAAAAACAGAAAGCAGCAAAATAGTTTTTTGTGTGAAATGTCGTGTGTGTTTTGTGTAAACTTGAAATTGTGTGGGGGATTCTTTACGGAGTATCAATCAATACGACTACTGAGAAAACCATGGCTTTTTTTTCTCCAACCTATTGTTTCCTTCATATTTTGTAAGAGGCCCTGAGTACAATTACGTGGGATATGTTTTTGTACATCGAGACGCTTTCGCTACAACACCTCTTTGATCGTATCGATTATACAAAACACCTTTTTTTCAGAAAAATCCCAAAATTTTCAAACTTCACTAGTATTTACTGTTTTTCCCCATTTAAATACAGCGAAGGATCAAACAAAATATGTAAATTAAACATGTTGATTCCCTTTTTGTAGAGATCACAAGGAGAGCGAGCACAAAGAGGCCGGCAGTGTGGATTGTGCTTAAATGCGCACCCTTCGGACCGTGCCCCAACCGCAGGGCGCAGCATCCATTGCGAAATACCCTCTCTGTTTTATGTCGGCCTGGTACTTTTATTGCATATTCATGCTCGTTTTAGTTTTCGCAATTCTTTTTCAATGGGTTTTATTTAGTAGTTGAAGTTTGACGGTTGCGTATTTTTTTAGTTGAGTTTTCTTGACAGATTATATCAAATTGTATGCAGCGTACATTTGTAAATTTTAATAATATTTATTACAATGTTCGTATAAAGTAATTTTTTACTTAAATTAATAATATTTAACGGATCGCAAATTCACACTATGTTTAATTGAACAAACGGACAAAATATCACTTTTGTATACAGGCCTAAATAAGGCTTTGAATTCACTGGCATTTGTTTATAGGTGGATTAATAATAAAAACTATAAATAAAGTACATATAAGTAAGTTTTATTCTTAACTTCAAAAGTAAAACGACAATAAAGCTCCTAAACAAAATCTATGAAACCTCTTGCGGCTCGCTGTTCGCCTAATGGCTGTGTGAATATGTAAAACTCCCGCGGGAACGCGATCCCGGCACGAAGTGATTTAAAACGGAGTCCCGTCTCGCTCGTCTAGCCCATCTCCTATAGTGCTATGTTGTCCTGGTACAAGCTATCCCGTTTTAACCCTTTGATGTAACTTTCTATTTGTCTTAAATTGATTTTTTATTATTGGTTCATGAGGAGTGTGAGTCATTATGCCTTATTGGCATGTTTTTAAGATTTATTAGGATATTATTATTTTACTCGCATTTCCGTTTTTTTTATATTATGGTAACATAAAATAAGAACAACAAGGCGAAATTCTTTAGGAACATGTTTTTCGCACTTTAGTGCGAGAGACCGTTGACCTTTTCCTTCAAACTAATTAGTTTTACATTAAATTTTCATTGTTTATTTTTTTTTATAAGTTGTTATTTAAAATTTTAAATTTAATATATAAGTTGTTTCGATTTGTAAGTTTTTTAATGTTAACTTATTAAAATAATTTAAAAATATTCAAATTATAATTTGCCTTCAAATTTTATTTAATGCTGGCTTATCTTCTTATTAAGATAGGTAGTTAGTTAGTTAGATACGTAGGTGTACTTTTGCTTGGCTAGCTTAGAAAAATAAAAGAACAAAGACATTTCTAATCGCAGTACCAGGCTCTCATGACTGAGCAAGAATTAAAAAGGTTAAGAGACGTATTATTTAACCGAGGGATATAAAAAGGGTCGAACACAATAGACACCCTCGGCTCGCCCTTGTTTAATAATGTATACTGAAAATGGTGCTCTGATTTATTCACACAATGACTACATAAATAAACATGTATTTATTAAGATTTAAATAAGATACACTCAAGATTCCTTTTGTAAGACATGTTTTTTCACCATCTTATATTTATTTGTCGACTGTGTATGCTGTTGTTCCTATGGACTTTGACAGCGTCACCGGGTTTTGGGGGAGGCCGAGCTAGAAGATTTCATGAGGTAACCATCAACTTAGAGAAACCACGCCGCCAACCATTCTGCGGTGCCAGAGCTCGATGCCTGACATTAAGATCAGCCAAAAAGCTGTTCGGCGAGCTCTTTTTTCTTTGGACATCCACAAGTCAATTCGAGGGGTAGAGCGAGATGGTACTTTACGCCCAAACACTGTTTGGCCCTTTATAGGAGCCAGGTTCGACCTCATACTGAGTACTGTTTTCACCTCTGGGCTTGTGCACCCGAGTATCAATTTAAACCGCATACAACGGAGTGGCGTTCGGATCGTTGGGGGCCCAATAATCTGTGATAGGTTTGATATTTTGGCGTTGCGTAGAGACGTGTCATCGTTATGCGTTCTCTATCGCATATATCACGGGGAGTGTTCTGGAGAATTGTTTGACCTGGTTCTTGCCACTGAATTTTACAACCGCACAGTACGTAACAGACTAAAATACCATCCCTACCATCTGTATACGCGGCGTTCTACTACTGTGCGGTTTTGTAGGAATTACCTTCCATTTGCCACACAACTGTGGAACGGCTTACCTGTACCTTATAGTGTTTCCAGGTTGTTACGACATAAAAACCTTCAAAAAGCGCGCTTATTCTCACCTTAAAGACCGGTGAGGCTTTTGTAGCTTCTCTGGTATTATACAGGGCTGTGGGGGGCGGTGATCACTTACCATCACGTGACCCCCACGTCCGATTGCCTTGGCTGTCCTATAAAAAAAATCAACTTAGAACACAGTGTCAAAAGAGCGTCTCCTGTGAGGCAACCCATTTTATATTGTGTAAACGATAATATAAAGCTCTAAGGGGTTCTTTAAATTATATATTTTTACTGTGAAATTCTAATTGTAATACATTTTTTTTATTACTAGTTTATATCATTTGAAATTATTTAGGACTAATACTATTTTAAACTGATTACTTAAAATCTGTGAAAATACTTCTTTTTAAAAACAATATTTGTCAATACTGTTGATTTCTTTTCGTAAACGGAATTAAAGAACGTGTGACTAAAATATAATGTTTTATTTACACAAAGTACCACCGAAACAAATCAAAGAGCAGGAATTCATGGCAAAAAGTCTAGAAACGATATGTCAGGTTAAAAAGCTTTTCCGTTTGAAAAATCGTGGCGTGTGAAAATCGTGGTACGATTTGTTGCGCGGCGCGTGTCTGGCCCCGATTTTACGACCACTTTATCTCGCCATCCGAAACTAATGTGCGTGTGACAACGCCTTTTGGCTCAAATGCCCAACGTACCTAACAATATTTCTAAAATAGGTAATAGTCAGTTGTTTGGTTTGCTTATTATTTAAAAGGATTTTTTTTTATTTGTTTGTAGGATTGGCGATTTAGTAGTATTTTTTTTCATTTAGGAATATTGTTTGCTAAGTGAGATAACTCAATCTATTATTTCTAATCAGTTCGAAAATCTCTTTATATTATTATTCTTAAAATAAAACACATATATTTAGATGTACCAATGGAGCTAACATATATATTTTTTTCTTACATTAGTGTTAACAAATATTTAAAAGTAGTAATTGTAATGAAAGCTTTTATTAAGGGGACTGTTCCCAGCGGCGCGATGCTTTTAGCGTATTCATTTCTTGTAATATTTTGCATTTTTTTTCTAGTATAGTGCATCTTCAGTTGTTACTCCCGCTACTTAGAAAATGAGGTACCGTAAACTACGTACGTGAGGTATTTTAATGCGATACCCGCACCTCCCCACGGGCGACTCTTCCCGTAATTACAGCGAATGCTAATGCGAACATCCACCGTCGTCATGTTCTCCTAGTATTTTTATGTGATGGAAAAATGGTGACTGCCTCGCCGCCTGGTAATTGAAATGCATTGAAATTCGAGATGACTTAGAACTAATCGTTCTTTATATATATATATATATATATATATATATATATATATATATATATATATATATATATATATATATATATAAAGTATAGTTAGGTAGATATATATATATAATTTCACAAGTCTTTTTGTTATGTTGATTTTGCAATGATATACTATTTTTTAATTTATCTTTTTAATTCGGGCAAGGTACAGAAAACTTAGGGATCTGCCATTTTAGAAATCAACACGAAACATGAATTACATTAAAAAAAGCTTTAAACAATGACGGATTATAGCCTAGACCGAAGACAACCGGAGCTGGGTGCAATTGTGTTATAGAATACCTCTACTATTTGATATATTCACGATTTGAGAGATAGAAAACATTGTGATTTAATATTCCGTTTTCCAATTCATTTCTTGCCTACATACTGAATGTCTTAGACAGCGAGGTCAAGTCTGGCTTTAAATATTAAAATTCCCATGAGTCGATCTCGTGTATTTTAGATACAAGTATGCTTGATTGGATGTGATAATTATGACTTGAAATGCTATTTAAAGAAATGTTTTTTTTATTAACTTAGTTTCTATATGTTTATTATTTAATTAAAGTATTTCAATTAATTATTTAATTAAACTATATATTTATTATTTAATTAAACATTTCAGCACCTTGCATTGCCGTTTGACTCATTTTGAGGAAAAAATATCTAAAGATTTGTGCATATCTGCACCAATACATTCATAATTTAATTGTTTTTTTACTTGAAATCGCGATAACTTCAGAAACTTCTAGTAAAAGATGAAAACTGAAATTATTATTGACTTCGGGTCAGACGAGGTAACCGAATTACAAGCGCATCCACCACCAGTTATATAGTAGAAAATGTAGTTAGCATAAGTGACACTAGCACAATCATTAGATTACCTGAGAGCTTCACTAAATTTGTATGTAATGTTAGATAATTTTCTATTTACTTTAAGGACTGTGTGTCATATTATATTTCTTGATTTGGAATTCTAAAAATTATCATGTGTATAATATTATAAAATACATCGAATTCAACTTCAACTTTACGTAGCTATTATAGAAGTAAAAAATAATAAATTACTTGATTTAGTTTTAATTATTTTTCATATATATTAAGACAATCACCTCATATAAAGGTTACAATACAAGCGTTAAACGCAACGTGACGCTTGCGCGCCTTTAATACCCGATGTCTGCGGTTTTAATACCTACACGTTTTATTAAACTTGATTTACGTAAGTGTCATGACTTTAAATCTAAAGGTCAGAAGTTCAAATGTAATTAAAACTCTGTAATTTTATTTATTTGATATATAGGTACATAATATATTATATTATTGTTATAAAATAATATGTGCATTCCAAAAAAGTTTTTTCTAAAAGAGTTCTATTATTTATTTTTTAGCTTCACGTCTTTATTCCGCATAACAATGTAGATAGAAAGTACCTAGTGTCAAGACAATCCGTACTTCGCTTTCTACCGAATTCGAGACATTGCACGTTGAGTGGTGGAACTCGACGCCGCACTTTGTCTTACCAGAGCGAGGATGTGAAAAAAACTTTAAATCTAATCACTCCCCCTAGTAGGGATCGAACCCGATCGTTTACAGTCAGACCCTATCGCACTGCGCTATGAAAGGCGACCTGTTCTATTAATAAGTTCTATATATTGATTCTTAAAAAACAATGATTCAATCCTTATAACTAAACAGATACAAAGAAAAACTATGTAAGGTTAATTTTCTTAACGTCGTGTTTCATGTACCCGCTGGTCCAGTTCTTAAACTCCGCCCCCTTATACTACAACCAATGAACCACTTCGATAACCTAACCCCAGTTAAAAGTACAAGATTACCTCCTTTTATATTATGCGCTCCTGGTACAAATGTTCGAGAAATTTGTTTTCGCTGTCGTTGTATTCATTAAGGTCGAGGCGAATTAATTAAGGGCAAGTAGGCTTAATGTAATGATGGTTTTAGTTGAATAAAATTACTTGTAATATTTTATAAGTAATATTGACACCGTTCTGATGCAACTGTGGGGATCTAATTGATCGTTGCGTACGCGTTCGATTCCTACTTGAGGTAATTTACATATAACGTGTTAATCTGTTTATATAAATATTAATTCGGCGCTGAGTTACGCCAATAAATATATAATATAATAAGTATTTATTTATTTAACTTACACAGCCCTAATTGTTCTATTCACAAAGTAGTCTCCAATTTTCATATTCACCTAGCAAGCGTATCCCATGAGGATAAAACCCCTATTATTCTCATAGGAAATGTAATTTATTAGTATACTAACAATGGAAGTCGTAAGAGACGGGTGTAATTGTGAGCTTGTGCAGTTTTACTTGAATATTTTTTAGTTAATATTGCTATTTATGATGTTTTTTGTATTAATTATAAACGAGCTGTGCCTGTAACTTTGTCTTCGTACTTACTTTTTATTCCAACATCTATCTGTCCGCGAAAGTCCTGTCAAAATCAGTTTTGTTATTATACCGAAACAAACAGACAGATAAATAAAAATTGAAAAAGTCATACTTTAGTTTTGTATACATTAATATTATAAACACACTCAATATAAAAAAATACATTACAGGACATATGGTCTTTAGTTTCTTTTAAACAGTACTTAAACTTAGGCTTATTTATTATTTATTATATAAATTTTAGTGTCTTTGTATATAAAAATGCGTAAAAATAGGCGGAATTTGTTTTGGCTTCAGTGTGTCCCCAACACTGGTCGATGGCTCGGTAAAGTTTTTAAAAGCTTTCGGGGCTTTCTTTGAAATACACGCGGATTACGGCGTAACACGAGTAGGACAAGGCTTGTTAGTTATTTTTCATGTTCCCGCTGACGCCATTGTTGACGAACACAAAGGGCTCGGCCACCAGGCGCGCAGAGGCTATACAGAGATTGACCGATCGCGCAAATTGAATGTCCGTCGAACACGACGGGACAAGTCCCCATTGTGTGCCAGCTTTCAAGATACACCCAATATTTCAGCCGGTCAGAAAATATTCCAATAGAGCACATGTGGCACGCGGCTGGATGCAAACCAAGCATGGGATTTTTCTTCTCCTTGTTTATAAATTTTTGCTTATTGTTTTTTCATGGCAAATTTTAATAAGATAGGGTTTTAAAACCTTTTATGATGGACTTACTCAGGTAAATTCTCTATTAAAGAAATAACATTTTCTAGCGAACATTATTTGTATACAAATATTGTTGTATATGCATAGCTCCTGTTTAATTTGCAACAAGGTTGAGAATAATAATGTATTTAATTTTAAATAAGTATCTATTTTACTCTGAAAGTAGCGTGCTTAAAGGTCACTTCGTGCCGGATATTCAGTGCGAATTCTTTAAACTTCACTGGAATTTGCTTCGAAGAAATGAAAAATATGTTCTTAGGAATTGTACCAAGTTATATTTTATAACAGCTTTCTCAAAACTGTAAAGAATGTGTTTTGCTACAAACATAGTTTTTTAACGATGGCCCGTCGTGGCGCAGAGTGACAGCGTCTGACTGTAAACGCGATCGGTTGTGGGTGCGATCCCCACTCCGGGGAGTGATCATATTTAAATTATTTTCACTTCCTCGCTCTGGTAAAGGACAAAATGCGGCGTTGAGTTCCGCCACCCAACACGCAATGTTTTGAATTCGGTGGAAAGCGAAGTACGGAGTGACTTGACAATAGATACTTTCTGTCTACTCTACTATGCGGGATGAAAGCGTGAAGCTAAAAAAAAAACAAAAAAATAACGATAAGAAAGAAAGATGTAACAATACGAATATAAAGTATATAACTTTAAAAATAGCAAACTTCTCTCTTAGATATTACGTCTAATAAGTTATCGTCAATCGACTTGTGTTGTTTCATGTCGCCAAGGCAAAATTTAAATACAATTGATACGAGTTTTATTATTAATTTATACTTAGATCGAGAATTTTTCTATTTTATAACTATTCTAAATAATATTAAGGCAACAACTAAACAATGTCCTTTCAACAACAGTAAATTCTGTAGAGAATGAATTTTCCTCTCCTACATAGGCAGTTTTCATCGCGTGACTGCCAGTGACAACCTCTTAAGGAGGTCAGTGCATTGTGGCTGTTCCTTGACTTCATGTAACTGTACTATAAACCATCTTTAAATAAAAAAATGCTTATTATTTTTTATTGTTATTTTTTTCTTTTATCAGGGCATGCAAAAGAACCTCATGATAATTAGTTATTACGGTCTGTAATAGCAAATTTAGTTTTGCTCTTCACTCTTCACCCACGATCCTAAATATTTTATATATACTGTAAAAACTTAGAAGTATATTACCAAATAATACACTACCTATGTAGGTAACTTCTTACAAATATAATGTAACTGATGTTGGTTACATTATATTTCTAACTATAAATTTGATTTTTGGATATATCTCTTACTCTAAAACATTGTAAAATTCTGTCAACTACGCACTGAGATTTTATTTTTATAAACCATTTAAATATTTTCCTTGTCAGATTTCAACAAATTATATTATATGCGGTGAACATATAATTTTTATTTAACCATGGCATAATAATTGTATATAAAAATAAGTTAAATAAATCATATAAATAACAAATTTTAACGAATGTGATTTTTGTTACAGTTGGTTGGTGGCGAGTTCGACATGGAACTGAATTTCGTCATACAGGACGCCCAAAATATACAACATATGCTAGAACTACTGGACCATTGCCCGCCTAGCTTGCAGGTATGTACACATTTTTCTTTTCTTAAGATTCTTCTATATTTTTTTTTCTTAGCTTCACGCTTCATCCCTGGCGGGATATTCAGAGACTACGGAGCGCCAAACGCTACCGGTCCCAGCATACTTTCCATATACATTATTTTATATTCAGTATAAATAATCAAAGTATTTTAAAAATATCTCTCTTTTTGTTGCTCTATAGCGGCAAAGTCAATATTCATGATAATGTTATAAAATAGTGAAGTAAATAACAAAGGGGAAATACGAATTTTAATTAAAATTTTGTTTTAATTAAAATTTTAATTTACAACGTTGTTGTAATTTAATAAAAACACAATTAATTTTGTTTCATATAGAAAACGACTAACGACTTAAACGCGACACACATTCACTCATGCACACTTCCGCTGGAACCCTCGCACAAAGTTCCCCTAGCAAAGAAACCTAGCCCCAACCCCATTGTACGGGCAGGCTCTTCTATTTTTATGAATACCTGGTACTTTTACACCATAAGGGTAGATATTCTATTGTTTAAGGCTTTGGTACGCGTGCCCCGTTATGGGGATTATTTAATGTCATTTCTTTAACTAAAGAAACAAAGGAAAACAAACGTAAAATGAGATTTTACATAATGTTTGGTAATCAGATTCGTTTTATTACTTGGGTTGTTGTTATAAATAAATTATTGTTGGGTATTATTAATATTATAAATAAATATTACAAATTAATGTAATATAAATTAATTTATAATATAATATATAAAATATTTTATATTTATAATATGAAATAATTATAATATAAATAAATATTACAAAGGTTTGCTTAAAATTGATTTTTTATATATAAAAGTACGCCGGCCGCTTTCCATAATGAAATGAAATGATTTTTAACTACAAAATTGTATACAAATTAAAAATTTAAAACATTGTACAAAATTATATTTACTTTTCTCCCTTTTGTTGTTATGTAATAAATTGCTTAAAAAAAATAAATGCCGGTTGTCCTTTTACGAGTTTACAATGAGTTTTGTGTTCCGCGATCAAACGCATTCAACAAACTCCGCCCCATTATCCTATCCTTTTTAATCCCACAAGTGCAACAAGGACAGAGATATGAATGCACTTTTTTTTTGTTTTCACTCGTGGTTTATTTTTGTGTGCATTGAAAAGGTTCAACCGCCTCGGGTCCTATGACGCCCTAGTACCTAAGTGGAGCAAGTTAACCCTTTGGATGTTTTGCAATTTTTTTTCAAAATAAGAGAAATTGGCATCGGCAGATTTGCTTGCATAGGGACTTAGTTTTTACAAATTTTAAATATATGTATATATATACATAAGCCCATTTAAAGTGCATACAGTATTATGCATCCGAGGTCGATATATGACGTCATCGAATCGATGCAAGTTAAATGTACCAACTCATCGGTTATGGGGGCCTAGTACCAAAGGGACTTTCGTTAAAGGGTTTAAAAGTTTACTTTTTATTTATTATTTATTAGAAGGGAAGCTTTCTGAGCTTTTTTTGTTTTGTTCACGATTTCTCAAGTTATAAAGTAAGCGACACTTGTTATGTTTAGTTTAAAGATTCGTTGTTAAAGTTTTATTGGTTACAATAATAAACAAAAATAGATAAATAAATGATGTTTTTTATTCGTTAAAAATAATTAAATATGTCATGGCTCAGTCATTGTCGCGAATGTGGCAGGTGTCAGTTAAAATTCAATGTTTGAGTGTTGGGGTTCCAATTCCATTAACAAAAAAAAATAATAACTATTTTAATTTCAGTGTTTTAATTAGACAGTAAATTGAAACAAACGAAAACGGAAAAATTGGAGATAATTAAAATATGATCATAATATTGCCTTGAGTCGAGACCGAACCCACAATAAGCGAAATTACAGTCAAACGTTGTCACTAAGCAACCTGGCCCGGTTTCAAATGCTAGGAAAACAATATATAATAAGATATTTGATTTTCGCATATTTCAAATCAAACTATTTTAAACGTATTAATCGCGTATACTTTGATATTCGAAAATACATTTTTGGAAACCCGACGTTTCCAATACTTTACAGTAGTCCGTGGTCACAGGTACTACGACAACTTGGGTTTTTTCGTATACCAAAATATACGCGATTTATCAGTTTTAAATGGTTTCATTTCAATATTTATCTATTGGATATTTAAAAACATTTATTGACTATATAATAAGTTCTCAACGAATTTTGCGTTAAAATTAAAAACATACGAGTATTTATCACGCCATGTCATTTAAATGGGCGGAAAATATTTAATCAATGAATATTTAATTTATGTTTCAATACAGACATTTTGATTCTTGAAAAGTTCGTTTTTAAGAGGCTTTTCAGAAGTAGCTTAAATGTTATATTGATTAAAGTACTGATGCGTCGACTCCGCTGTGTCACATGGCCGCTTAAAACATGATGGATTTTCTCCATATTGTAAATACTAATTAATACCTGCTATACTTATATTGTTGGTTTTTATTTTTTTTTAAAGTAAACCACACTTTTTTAAAATGAAGTTAAACTAACAGAAATTCTTTGTATTTATCGTACACAGTAGACCATAATTATATATGCATATTACTTCTGAAAGGGAATAAGTATATTAAAATAATCTTATATTATGTTGTTATTCAGACTAAATATTTTATTAATTTTAAATGTGATTTATGTTTACTTTTATATATAAAAAGGTAGTTTCCAAAATGAAAAGCTTCAGCATCCTTAAGATTATAAATTGCGCTTTTTTTCATATATTTTTTGTAACAATATCCCGGCCGCGTGCGTGCGTCCTGTGAAATATTAGCAATGTAAGGGTTTCCTTTAATATGGGAAGTGGGTGATAGACGACGCTGACGTGAGGGGAATCCGTCGAGTCACCTTATCACACTGATGAATAGCAAAGAAACATAGCACGAGAGGTAGAATTTTAAATTGCTTAACGTTTTTTATTATACTTGTTTATAGTTTGTTCTCGTTCTTTGCTAAGCTCAGCGTTTACTGATTAATAATTATTTATTTAATTCATCCATTTCTTTAATAAAATAATTATTTTCATAAGAACTTTTTATTAAAATAAAATATCTTTTGATGTTCATAATAAAAATTTTATCCATTGAATTGAAGAAAAGGCTCTAATTAAAAGTATTAACAAAGTATTCTTTTATGATTATCGTTTATAAAAATTTCAAAAGTCAACATTGAAGCAACAAGGACGAATCGCCGAGTCATTCGCTAAAGGGCGGGCTTAATAGCCTTGAAGGGCCCGTCACCTCGAGATCACCGCTATTGGTTTCGTCGTTACGGCCTTATCTTAGATATTACGGTGATGGATTACCATCTCGGATAATTAAAATATTTCCTAAAGTAATTTGGAAATATTGTAATCGATTAAATTTTATTAAAGCTTTTACAACGTATAGGGTCAAATTATTTTACTTTGAAAAGCTTTATGTAAAGTATTTTTTATACTTACTTACCGCTTGAAACAAATATATATTTTAAATTAATATTAAAATAAATTAATTAAATCTTCATTTGTCCCTGTCTGTTTAAAGTGTCAATAAAATGTTTTCACATTCCATATGTAGCCAAAATTTGTAACATCAAAGAAGGTCCTGCCCACAAGCATTTTCCCCGGATTGGCAAGCGGAGAAGGTATTCCAAATCAAATTCCATTCGTACAATTACACGAGCTCGGATGTTTCAGCGCTCTTCAGCAATGTTAGATGTAAGGGGCGAGTGTGTTTTCATTCATTACACCGAAAAAGAAATGGAAATTACCTTTAGAAAATGTTACGCATTTTGTTATCGTAGGTTCGATCTGGAGTAGTCATTTTGTTATTTTTCTTATTTACAATCTTTGTTCTGTGTTTATTAGATTAGTTAAAAAGTTTTTTCTAGAGAAAACCTTCAAATCATGTATCTATATAAAGCATTCCCTGAGTGAGATTTCCATACACAACTATAGCATAGACACATGTCAGCCACTTATTGAAATGATAATTTTTTTAAGTGTATCGATTAAAAGTATCTACGTTTATAACTTGGGTCTAGTTTTCGTCAAAAGTTTCTTTTTATATCTTAAATATTCTTATGAAGTTGTCTTCATGACGTAGGGTGAGTTTCTGTAGTAATGAGCGCGAGGAGGGCACTTCTTTGTGAAAATCCAAAATATAAAGTTTACGGCGTTAAGTAAAAAGTTAGCCGCAGAGGTTCATTACGCGTAACAGCGAACGACGTGTGTGTTTGCGAGACACCACATTGCTCATCTGGCTATTTTGTACATGTATTTTGAGTACTCATAACCTGGATTTTAAAAGTTCGTGGTGATATTTATTCTTTTAACATCGTATTGGTAAATATAATTAATTAATAATTTTTGTAGCTAGTTAAATATTTTTTTTATTATAGCAGTAAGTCAATATATTTGCAGATCATAAGTTAGTAACAGGGTGCTCTTAAACTACTTTACACCCACATAGCACTTGTCTCCACTTCCGTCTAAGTTTGCTGCTGATATGTGCTTAGGAAGTTATGCCGGCTAAGTGCCGGTCACTTGCACTGACCCTGGAAGTTCTGTCGTCCACTTGAACAAACCAAATGGGCAAAGTAATCAAGACAGCTCAGACGTTGCAAGCATATATTGCCTTCTACACGACCACGGGATTAATGAGAAAACTTCACGTCGCCACTTATACGGCCGCTGCGGTCTGGTCGCGTGCCAATTGGAGATGTAATACTAAGCATTCATTCATAATCTTTGAATGTATGAACTGTTCTTGTAATACTTACTTTAATGCGTTCTTAATGTTTGTTCAAATATTTACTCTTTAATGAAACCTGAGTGGTAGCTTATATATATATATATATATATATATATATATATATATATATATATATATATATATATATATATGTCCAAATACGACATACGATAAGAATACCTTCTTTGACGTTCTCAAGATATTTCCCAAATCTTCGGTGATATATTGTCATTCATCATGTCAGTCAATACTAATCTCTCTCTCTCTCTCTCTCTCTCTATATATATATATATATATATATATATATATATATATATATATATAATATTGGTTATATATATGTAAACAATTTTGTGATATTTTTTTCTTCTCATTGCAAAAAAGAACCAAAAAATTTCCCTTTTTACCCAAAATACTGCGGATTGAAGTAAGCCCCGCAAATGTTTACAACTTTAAAACTCTATTACGGTACGCAATCAGCTCTGAAATGAGACAACGCCGCGTCTGAACGATTGAAATAAAAATTCTCATTCAACATTCCAAGGGAATACGTAGGGCAACTTAAAATTGAATTACCAGAAATTTAACGATATCTATTTGGATGTTGGTCTAAAGTCAGTCATTCTTTTTTACAAAAGATATAAAGAAAAGTTGCCCTTAGAGTTAACTGATCTATAAAACAATACTGCTTTTTTAACTATTTTTAAACATTTGATGTTGTTTATAAAATGTATAGTTTTTTTTCAGAAAATATTTAGTAAACATTTCCTGAAAAAAACTATAGATTTTATAAAAAAAATCAAATGTAACTAACTGCATTGCTGGTCTGAATAAATAAGAGCTCCAACAAACTAAACTCGTTCAAATTTCACTAAAGCGAAGTTTTGTTACAATTTTTGTCGTAAGCATTTCGGCTTGAAGTTTTTGCAAAATTTTGCGACTTTGAATTTTGAGAAGTTTTACAAAAAAGTATATTTAAATATTTTAAATTTAAAATTACTCTTACATAGTTGTAATAAATTTTGTATCTGGCTTCTGGATACGGCGAGTCTCAGTTAGTAGTACAATTTACAACGAACGCCCGTGAGTGAATAGCACAAATTCTCGGCATTCGCACGTAATCTTGCCGAGATTATTCCGTTAAAGTCTCCAGAATGTAATGTAATTACCGAGCTCGTTAGCGAGCTGGCTTTGTTCTACTGCACAGAACTCCTGAATATTTTTACCCGCTGACCACTATAAAGGCGTCTTAGGTGTAATATGTTAAACGATTCTAATTTTACATAACTTCTACTTTTCTTCACTACAAGCTTTAAATTTTTCATTGCCAAAATTATTCATAAAATTTAGATTTTTTCAATACATTCTTAGTTAAAGTAAATAAAATCTGAAAGTTATAAAAGAAAATTTATAGAGTATATCAGTTATAATTGAGTACGAATTGTAGAATTTCGGGAAATCCAATTTGTAAGTGCCTGAGACTAATCTGTGAGACTGTCAGTCCAATCCATTCCGAGTGCCGCCTTTCATTTTGTGTCATCTAATAACTCAGGTATTTTAGGAGGAGCAAGGCTTTTGTGTCATTGTACTTTCAGTAGCAAGCGATGCATGGAGATGCGAGCGGGCTCTTGACAAATAAATCTCTTTGTAAATTATAAAATCCTAGTAGTATTGTAATAGTAATATAACCTAAAAGTAAAATAACCTAAAAGGTTTAAGACCTTTTAGGTTATTTTTTTAAAATCTATATATCTAACATTAAAAAGCGATATTCCCTTTGTTATGATTATCATCTATAATTGTAAAAACTAAAATATTGAATTGGCGTTATAGTATGGTTAATGTTATGTAAGAAAAATGTCGATCAGGCGCGCTTTGAAAAGTAAAATATGAATTTCAATAACTTACTGAAATGCTTGGTTATAATTGTAATTTTTGTAAAATTTTTAAACCCTTCAATCCATCCATCCATTCAACCAATTTATTATTTATATAGTTGTAATATTTGTGTTTGAAATAGTTCCTCGGTCAAATATATGTAACGTTTAATTTAGATATTGTAGTCTTGTCTACTACATACGAACGTTAGTTCACAAGTACAATTTGCTAATCGATTCAATAAAGGTTATTATTTTTTTTAATTTTTGCTCTATTTGAGACATTCGGGTTTGCAGAATGAAATCTTTATATATACATAACTTTACACGGCCCAAAATCGAACTCGTAACCATCATATATATATATATATATATATATATATATATATATATATAGTCAGATACTTCTGTTGATATGCAACTTCGTAACGATGCTCGTTACGTCTTATTACATCAACATTAATTAAAACTAATTAGGGTGGATGCACATTGTTGCGTGAAATTTACATTACCTCGAGACTCCGCGCCAAGAGAAAAGAATTTCATTAAAAATATTTTGCCAGCCCCAACTGTGTAGTTGTACCGCGAGCTCTATTAAACGAAAAGCTTTGAAATTGAAAATTTCTGCCTTGGAGCTGCCCCGCGCGGATGAACGAACGCGTCGAGTGGATTATGTTATAATACGCCGGCATTGTTTTAACGTATCTACAGTGTAACTTTTCAGCTAGATTTGTGTCAGTTCTTCTTTATGACTACACACCTTGTCGTTTTTTTTTCAGCTCAAAACAAAGACGGATTGTGCTTTCGGCTAAAAAAACCCTCTATCTTCACTTTGTATGTGCACTTTCTTTATTAAAAAAATACTAAAATAACGACATGCAAAGTGTTGAAATTTTAACAAAATTAAATTTTGTTTATATAATTTATTCTTAAATATTTTTTTCTTATATATCTTTTTGTGAACAATATGAAATCATACTAATATAAGTAAATTTTATAACGAATAGCTCATCTAAGTAATACAGTCCAGTTATTTAGCTTTATTACAGCTTCGATTTTTCTCCCGCATAGCGGGATGGTCACAGATAACCGAGTGTCAAGACACTCCATTGGTTGACTAGAGAAGAATAAATTTTATTAATACAATTATTACTGGAGTGTGAGTGAGTGGAAAACGAACACATAATCAATCGTATTTACAGTTAGACGTTGTTCCATTGCATTTTGCACCGCATCTTATCAAACTGCAAGATACATTTAAAAGAATAATTTAATTACAAAGGAACGCATGATAAGAGAGAACTTACTATCAAATTAGTATAGTTTTACTAAACTAAACTAAAATATCATATAATCATATCTACTATATTTCAGGCGGAGATCTGGTCGGTGTTCATTGCGATTTTGAGGAAGAGCGTGAGAAATTTGCAGGCTTGCACCGATGTCGGTCTCATACACCACGTGCTGCAACGGTTACCACGAGCTGAAACAGTTGTCGCGGGTGAGTGATTGCTTATTCTACTGTATTACTAAAATAATAATAATAATAGACGATTTATAGCATATTGTCCGAGAGACAGGGTCTTTGGTGTTGCTGTTTGAAACGATGCGCGATTTGCATATGGTATCCAAAGAATTTTAAGTAAAATGACCTTTAAACATTCTAAACGTACATTTTCAATAACTGTTTACTTCATACAAACGAATTAATTGCTGTCGAGTTCTAAATTGATTTTTTTAAATATTTTCCATAAAACTTAATTACTGCGATGTTACCTACTTAAACCTGTGAAAACCTTATAAAAGTGTTTATTATTAATATATATATATATATATATATATATATATATATATATATATATATAAACCTTTATTCATATTATAAATGTTTAAACAGTATGCGTTAAATTGCATTTAAAATTAGTCATAATAATGAAATTTAAGTAAAATAATTAATATTAGCAGCAAGTCAATTGTCAATTATTAAATAATTTTATTAATTATAATAATCGTTATATAATTTAGAAAATACCTGATACCTCCAAAATGTGTTGTATATATAAAATCTCTCATATGAAAGATTTGACGTACAATCCAACTACATTCTCGGAGTTATAACGACTCACTATGAATGGTTGATATTGACACGCCCTTTCATTTGTAAGGTAGAGAACCCTTATTTGATAGCGCCCTTCTCGACTACTACACGATTTTTTGCTCAGCTTAATAAAAGTCTACTCGCGAGGTGTGTTTCGTAAACTCCTGCCACCTTATTATACCCTGGTACTAGTGGGAATTGCAAGAAAATTTTAAGGAATAAAACGTTGAGAGCTTCTTAAAAAAGCTCAAGGGTCGTCGGAGCTCTTTTGAAGAAATTAAACGTGCGTTAAGTGTTAGATAATATGCTTAGAAATGTTGCTTGTATAATAACTATGGAATTGTATAATATATTTTATTTTTAAGTTTTTTTTCACTTTTATTTATAGAATATTTAATAAATAAGAAACAGTAAAAATGTAAATAAAATAATGTTTATTTTATAATTTAATGGACCCTTCATACGATTTTCATATTACGAGCCGTAAGTTGAGTGCGCTTGTTGCTCGAGTGTGGTGGATAGAGGTAATTTCAGTTGATTCGGAAGCCCAAGTCAAGTCATTCAAGTGTATGCACAAATATCATACATTTATTCATTCCACGAATAGCTTCAATAGGTAATAAGCATAGTTATTATAAAATATAATTTAATCTGAATTAAATTTTAAGTGGTTTATGATAGGGGTTCACTTAATGTAAATGTAAGATGCATTAAAATTCATACATGTATGTATATGGGTATGTACATATGTATAGAATATCGCCATATGATTTATAAAGGCTTTCATATCATCAGGCTTTGTGCTCGGCAGCTTGGCATGGCTCTTGTGAATTCTACTTTTATTTGTCTTCATCGATAGAAACCGGGTCACATCTACGCTTATAGATGTAGTTGTGACGTATTTTATATAAAAATATTCATTTAACACAGTAAAGTAAAATAATATTGCTTGAATTTTCTCTTACATTTAAAATTATGTGATAATTATGTTCATTATAACCCTTAATTAGCTTAATATAATTATTATTGTTCTTCATAAGAGCAAGTGGAATAGGTTTTAGTGTCGTAAGTTATAATTAAATGAATACTAAGAAAATCTACGAAATAAGATGCGAGATACTAATCGCTAAAATGTTCACGTATGTATTATATTCGTATAAAGAGGAAACAAAAGATCATTTCGATATCATTAACATTTTTTTTAGCTTCACGCTTTTATCCCGCATAGTATAGGATAGGATATAAAGTAACTAGTGTCAAGACACTCCGTACTTCGCTTTTCGCTGAAGCGTCATTCGCGACATTGCGTGTTGAGTGGTGCAACTCCGCGGCATCACCAAAGCGAAGAAATAAGAATAATTCTAATATAATCATTTCCCCGAGGGGGTAGGCAAGGCTAGTAATTTTGCGTAGTTTGTTTTATTTTAATAGCAATTTCATATATGCTAGTCATTTAAAAAAATCCATATCTTATCACGTGATAACACCATCAATCACATTTATGAACCATATTCATAAATAGAAGAGAGAATGAATAATTTTCTTAAGTTCTAAAATTACAAGAATAGTACTAAAGGCCATTCTTATTTCACGCTATATATATATATATATATATATATATATATATATATATATATATATATATATATATATATATATAGCGTATTATGGTCTATAGTATAGATCAACGTTACATAACCCACCCGTTGTCTTTGTTTTAGTTAATGTATGTACATATATATGTACACATGTACATACTGATTCGCATACGTAAAATATACGGATTACTGAAATTCTAACCTCATCGCCCCGAGCGAGGACATTGTGTTTATTCAAATTAGCCAGTTATGAAAGCCTATCGCTATATATTGGTTTACAATAACGAATTTCATTTCGCAAAAGGGTATGCTAGAGGTAACTAATTTATATTTAATTTGAGTCAATTTTGAACCTAAAATGGATTTATTTGTTCTTATAAATATTACAATTATCTGATATAAATATATTTCCTAATCTGAATAATTTGTGCCCTTGAAAATATAAATGTTTAATAATATGCGCCTTATTATTTTAAAGTGCAAAATATGTATCTTAAGTTTTTTTAATTGTTTTTTTTTTATATTTTGAATGGAACTATTTTAAGCTGATTAATCTCGCATATTTTAGTATTCGGGAATATTAATAATTGTTGTATTAACTGACACGCAAATGTTACGCGCATATTTCTCTAAAGTGAAGTCTATTTTCGAATACTAAAATAAACAAAAATTAAAATAAATTAATTAGGACTAAAATAACAAACATACACAAAAGATCGCATTGTTATGTAATATGTAAAGACCTTGTAAAGACTTTTATCTGTTTTCTGTCTCTGTCTATCAAATCAGATTTAAAAGGAACTGTGAAAAATCTAAGGGAGTTTTTATAAATGAACCCCAAGTCACACCTACTACCCTAAGGAATTTCAAATAACTACTGCTATGAGATGCTATCCTGGTCGCTAATACACTCACAATAAATGCTTTGTAACCCTTTCATCTATTGTGAAGTGATTACATAATAATATATGTATTAAAGGATTATTTTTTGCACTATTATTGTTATTGTATTGTGATACTAGACTTATTGTTGTATTTTTGTGTCGCGTATGAAAAAAGTAAATAACATAGAGTTTTGAATATTGTTTAAAAAAAATGGGTTGGAGGCGCCGGGTATCGATCCCGGTACCTCTCGCATGCTAAGCGAGCGCTCTACCATCTGAGCTACGCCCCCTATTGACGAACTGTATCAAACTGTACTTTATATAATTAAGTTATTGTACATATATTGTATGTAAGTAACGATTAGAATTCAGTAAATAAATTATAAAAGTGTCTATGGTATAGTGTATCCAATAAATACCAGGATATCATAATAGCTAAGGAGTGTTTTTTTTACATTTACAAAGTCTGTCCAAAAAATTCTCTACTTTGACTTTACCTGAGCCTTACCAAAAAAAACATAGAAACCCTACATATTTTTCTTATGTTCTTCCTATAATGACTATGGTTATATTATTGTGTAAGCAATCAACCATATGGTTATTTTAATAAATAGCTTTTGTAAACTATTTGAAATATTGACTAAGTTAATGCAATGGTGTCAGGTTTACAGCCCATTCGTATTATGTTTACAATTCTTAAACTACTATGTATGTATGAAAGACGAAAAATTATGACATTGAGGAATAAAAAACACAGATTTGAATAAAAATAACTTCTCATAATTAGAAATATAATCATGTTATTTATAGGAGGATCTCTTGCTCCATGGTTACTAGGATATTATTAGACTTGAGGAGGTCATATTTCCAAGTATTCTCTGCTTATTTAAATTATAAGGGTGTATTTTAAATGCTCCGCCCACTTGGGGCCTGTCTATAACCGAATACATGTAAAAATATTAAAAGTAAATTATTATTATTCCCAAAATTAATGGTAAAGTGTGGATATTAAAGAAGGAAGAATATTAAAGAAGCAGTTCTAGTACCGTAGCTTTATTATGTCATCAAAATAAACTTACTCTCAATTGATAAATTTTATGAACTTGAGATTGACTTGATTAAATGCCTTCCATGGGATCGTATCCCATGAATACTAGGACATTATCAAAGTTAAGGAGTATATATTCTGTTCTTTCTTAATACTTCACATATAAGAGTTTTTAATGCTACGCCCCTTTTTACCTGGATGGTACTTTTTTAGTCAAATACAAGAGCAGGTGTTGGGATTATTCTCAGAATTACTCGAGTCTTATTATATTTATAAGAAGTAGCTTTATTGGCTTATTTTCTTATTAAAATTCTATTCTCAAGTAAAGTGGCAAATTTTATGAACTTAAGGGTTGCATCGATGATTATTAGCTTAGTTATTAGTAGTGTTGTAGTCGAAACTCGTCCATGAATTCCTGTCCCATGTTTACTAGGACATTATAAGGGCTTAGGAATTTGATCTACTATTATTATTCATGGCATTCTCGAAATAAGAGGTGATTTAAAGGTTCCGCCCCTTTTTACCTATGAAGCACAGGACAACATTATACCGTCCAGATAAAATAGAAGGTTTTTGATTATTCCCAAAATTGTAATATGATTATAAAATGGTGTCGGTACTTAACAGTTATGATGACAAGGTCTAAAAACAAGAATTTAATCATCCATGGTGATATATCCCACGATTACTAGGACATTATAGAAATTGAGAAGTGCATTTTTCTGTGCCTTCGTATTGTACTTTAAATGTAAAAGAATTTGAAGGCGCTGTCCCCTTTAGTCGTAAAAAGCTTTTAGTTTAGCAAGGACTTATGTACGAATTATTTCCGGATTTACTATTATTATAAAATTTTAATACTTGCGTGTAAGTGAACATACTTCAAAGGACTATATTTTACATCTAAAATCTCACATGGGAAACGGTAAATACAAGTTAAAGGTACACCTACCTACCTACCTACCACCTATTGTTCGTTAAGTCGTTAGTTGTTATGCCTGTAAGTTATCCAAGGGGTCGTATCCCATGAATACTAGGACATCATTAAAAATGAGGAGTTCATCAAAAATTTGCACCATCAATCAAAAGGAGAAAGCTTCCTACAGCTCCGCCCCTTATTACCTGAAGTTTACTTTGTAAATTATACAACCTCATTTTGTATTCGTTCCCGTAACGACCAGGATATAATATTTATAAAGGAGTTGTATAGTATTTTTTTTATTTTCCCACATTTTTAACACATTTTTTTGGAGTGTTGAATAACCCTAATAAATATATAATTTCCGCCCAAATAGAAATATTTCGTGATGATTTGCGTAACCCAACACCGTCCTTTGCCTAGTCGGATCAAACAAATACATTAAAATTTTATATTAAAATAGGCATTAATTACCTCTATATCATTCCTACTGAAGTTATTTTTAGTTTTATATGCAGTCAGACCATTCCCAATTACGCCAACATGACACCTGGAAGTTAAGTTAACTCAAATTAATATTATATTCTAGTCTAGTAGAGGCATCATATAGAAGATCTGGTTACGTAAGTAGGGTCACCTATCTCAAGAATACTAGGATATCATTATAGTTGAGAAGTTGATTGAAGACGGGCACTATAAATCAAAAGAGCTTTCGTCCCACCTTTTACTACCTGGCCTATTTGTTCACTGGCTTTTGTTATACATGTTTTTTTTATGTCGCTTACTTATTTATTATAGCTAGCTCTATTGTAAATATATAATATTGTATTATATTTTCTTCTTACCAGTACTGTTGTCAAATTATATATATTAAAAGCTTTATTATATTTTTCACATATAAAAACCCAATCAATATTTTATATCACTCTCATCCATATAAAGTGCGATAAATGTATGATAATAGGAGAGATTTATGGTGTTTATACTGATATGTAATACCATGAATATTAAGACCTCATGTCTGTAGAGGAGTGAAGTAAATAATTCGTCTGTTGAGAAGAGAGCAGTCACAATCTTTCCTGATACCTGCGAGCAATAGTTAAAGCCAAAACTACAACGGTGAACTGTTCCTTTTTAAAATATGGCTGCCGGTTTGTGTCATTGTATATTATGTATTCAATTATTAATTTATGTTTAGTTTTTCGCTTTAAGGGATAAAGCGAGGTAGACTTTTTTAATATATTTTTATACCAATGTATTTTATGGACATATTTATTTTTTTCGACTTCATTACAATGACAAAACACACACACACATATATATATATATATATATATATATATATATATATATATATATATATATATTTATATATATATAACAGATTGCTCATGTAAAGCGAATATGAATTTTATTTAAGACGAAAGGGTTGATCTTGTTTCTCACAAACACCAGGGTTCTATGAAGATGAAGGAGACTATTCTTAATAGTCATTCGTTTTCACAGTTAAAGAGGGTTGAAGCATATATTTTACTTAAACGAGGGTCAGAAATATGACACTTTTATATATGTAATGTTTTATAAATGTAACTGATTTTTATTTGGTACTGACTCTATGTTTTAGTTTAAATTAATACCTCATAAATTAAATAAATAAAACCCTTTATCTCTAGGCTCTTTAATTGAGACTACAATCTTGACAACTGCTCTGCTTATTTATGCATTTAATTATTCTTTCATATATAAGATTATTTAGTTATAATGAGTAACGCTATAAATTATTATTTAAATCTAAACTGAAAAAAGAATAGTAAATAAGAAATAAAAAAGAATTGGAGGCGCCGGGTATCGATCCCGGTACCTCTCGCATGCTAAGCGAGCGCTCTACCATCTGAGCTACGCCCCCTGTTATGTAGTAAGATGTAATTCTTATTAACATTTCAATGTTTTAAGGTCAAGCGAATGCAGCAATGTAGAGAAAGTATGTTTTTGTAACACTTTACATTCGGCAAGGATAAGTATTTTTAGAGACTTCTACCTGTTTTAAATAGAAATACTGCATTATACACACTTACTTATTTAGGTGCACATATAGGAGTGTTACATAATGATTCAAAATACTTTGAAAGTAATATTAGATGTCACATATTCAATTTATCAAATATTAAGTGGTATTCAGTCATACTTATTAACTTAAAATAAGTTATAAAATAATATGACAAAAAATCCAATAGGACTCGCCGGGTATCTTGTATTCTTGTATTTTTTCCACTAAATCTATCTCCATTTTGCAGTGTTAATAAATTTTTCAAAATGATTAATTTTAAAGATATTCATTGAAGATTTATAACAATTATTTAAGTATGTATGTTCAATGTGTAATTATATTGTTATATGCTCTTTGTCTTGATCAATTTGAATGTATATGCTTATCAGATTTCAGAACACTATCACAAAGGGATTGTATTTGAGCCTAATTTGGAATTGGAAAGCTATGTACTAGTGATCTAAATATTTATTACTGATTTATTTAAAAAAAGAATTTGAATTTTTTTAATAATATATTTTTGAAAACACGTATAAAAATTTGAACGCAAGGAAGAACGCAACGAAGTCCAAGGATGGTTCGACGGTATCCAAGGTGCGGGTTCGAATCATTCTGCGTTCAAATTTTCATAGGTTTTTTCATAAATGTTTTCTAATCCTATGTTTGAAATAAATAACACTTTAAAAATAGTAAATATTGAATAATATATTTTCTATCAAATATTATATAGATTGGCTGACAATATCTCAGATAAAATCTTATAAAATAAAAAAAAAGCCATAAAAGACTTACTGACACTATAACCGCTTAAAAAAATTAGATAGTAATCGATGTGTATTGATAAGTGAAACGTGAATATCTCCATTTAGTCTACACATTGAAATGTTACGTCACAGTTTTATATATTATATTGTATTATGTACATTATATTTATGATTTTACTGTTTTTGTATAACAGGGGGCGTAGCTCAGATGGTAGAGCGCTCGCTTAGCATGCGAGAGGTACCGGGATCGATACCCGGCGCCTCCAACTTATTTTTACATATTGTAAGCAACGTTAGTCATATTTTTTAGGATTCTTATTTATATGTCTAATGTTGTATCACATACGAATTAATAAATATATGTTAAGAGTTTGTTTTTCTAATAAAATAATACAATTTATTTCTTAATTAATGTAATATACATATATTTTTTATTTACAATATTCAATACTAATACAATTCTTATTAGGTTCTATATGTATTCGATCAAAGTAAAAGGCATCGTACAAAGTTTTAATATCTGATGGTTGGCCTCGCCCACGGCATTCTGCCATTGAACGACTTGTAAGTCTGTCTTTGTTCAGTTTCTTTAGGTATATAAACAAATAGAAAGATTTAGTAAAAAGAACACAAGGGGGCGTAGCTCAGATGGTAGAGCGCTCGCTTAGCATGCGAGAGGTACCGGGATCGATACCCGGCGCCTCCAATTGGATTTTTGGTCATATTATATTACAAGTTATTTTAATAAGATCTTTGATTTTCATGATTTTTACATATTTCAAATGAAATTATTTTAAACGGATTAATCGCGTATATTTTGCATCCTATTGTCACAGTTAGACTGAGTCTACTGTGACTACTGTAAAGAGTTCGAAATGTCAAGTTTCCAAAAATTTTCTAATAACAAAATATACGCAATTAATCCATTTAAAATAGTTTTATTTAAAATTTATTTTAAGTTAATAAGCTCAGTATGGCTACGCCTTGTTCTTGTATAAATTGAATACTTAAAAGTGAATTTTATTTAAATTATACCTAATATTTTTGCTACACATTAATCAACCGCCTTTTTGATTCCAAGCAGTTTATCTTATTTTTCATTTCAATGAAATGTGCTATCTAATTGAGGCAGCGGTCTTAATTTCAAACGAGATTTAATATTTATTTTCTCTCATACACTAAGAAAAGTAATAATTTAATTTGAACAATTTTTTTACTTTTATATTTTACTGGAGCTTATTGTCAACTTAAATGTAATATAGAGTCAAATAGGCCTTTTATAATTTTTTATATATTCGTTTATTTTTTATTATATTTATTCTTAAAATGTTGTCACCCATGTTTAAAGACAATGACATATAAAATGTTGCGTATCTATTAAAATTAGAGAGAAACTAAAGATAAAACTAAAACCCTCCGCGATAATTATACCTAATGTTTTAAGCATTTATTTATTATATATTTTTTATATGAGAGACTTGTGTACACATTGATACAGTGTTTATAAATATTCATAAAAAAAAATGATCTATTTTTGATATTATTAGATAACTCAATAATTTTTTTAAAGGTATACATGTCAATCTTGCTACATACATTTTTGTTTATTTATCAGTACAAAAGAGAAAGGCTGTGCGTGTAACAACGCCTATAGTATCACGTACTCTAGGTTTACGCAATATATACTACGTAATAAGATATAGGAACCGATTGTGATGTTGCATTGAACATTTTAAATATTTAGTATAACAGGGGGCGTAGCTCAGATGGTAGAGCGCTCGCTTAGCATGCGAGAGGTACCGGGATCGATACCCGGCGCCTCCAACCCTTTTTTACGGGATATTTTTCTTTTTACAAATAATATAATTAATTGTAGTTATTATAACATTGAAACAAAAACTGTTTTTAAATAGAAAAATGATATATCTCTTGTATACTATAGTCAGTATTTGATAAAAATAATTTTAAAGTTTTCATACCTACCAATTTTGTTCCGACCGAAGCCGCTGCTTCTTTGTATAACTTATTCTTTATATCCTTCAGCCTTATGTTATCCTAGTAGACCCGGATAAAATATTTAACCCTTTACCAATATCACTACATCCCCATTCGATTTGAATAAACACAAGATTGTGAGGGGATTATTTTGACAGCTGTTGCCTTTTTTGCGCCACGTACTGTGTGACGGATGGATGGTCTTCCCTAAACGCTCCCTTGTGGCTCATGTGTTCCTGGTATACCTGGGAATGTAAATGAGCCTGCCTACGTTAACATAAATGTCGTCAACATTTGATATGGCTAGCGTAGGTGTTTTCATTTTAAATTTGAATTTAATCTTAAGATATAGGTAGTTGCAGTTTAGACTTAATTTTTAGATAATAAAAATAATTTTGGTATTCAATCAACGTTCCTTGTTAGTGAGCTTTGTAAGTATGTATTTCTTACAATTAATAAATATATTAAGTTAAAAATTATTTAATATAAAAATGTAGAGACCGGTTGGGTGCAGTGTGTTAGCGTCTGACTGTAAACGCGATTGATTGTGAGTTCAATTCCTGCTCCTCGGGGTAGTGATTATATTTAAATTGTTTTCACTTCCTCGCTCTGATAAGACAAAGCGCGGCGTTGAATTCCGCTACTCAACATGCAATGTCTTGAATTGCGCGGAAAGCAAAGTATGAAGTGTTTTGACGTGCTATGCGGGATAAAAAGCGTGAAGTTGATAAAAAAGAAAATTCTATATTTTTTTATAGTCGGATTATATCAAAATACGGTGACATGAATCAGTATTAATGTGGATTTTCTATTAAAATAACAAAAAATAACAGTCTTTTCGTTTAAGTTAATATCCAGATAAAACGGTAATATGTCCAGTAATAAATTGTGCTGGTCGTAGTAAAATATTGGGATATTAATTTAAATAATTTATTACTAATATACATAAAATAATGAAATGTCATTTAAGGGAGAAAGAAAGATCATAAATCCTATACCATTATGATAAATTTACTTTCTTTGATTCCACGCACACTACATACGAGTATATCGGTAAAGACAGAGATAATACTCTCTGTTTTATACATTCATATTTTAGTGTTAAGTGTTGGCGAAACTCAGAGAGTTGATTTGTACTGGTGAAAAGATCATAATGGGTTGAGAGAACCACTTTTTATTACTTTCATTACGTTGGGTGACAAAACGCAATAATGTCGCTTTGTTAATGCGGATTGAGAGCGATCACGCTTTACTAAACTTGCTTTACTTTTACATAAGAGTGATCTTAAATCATTGTTTTGGTTTATTTTCAATAAATAAATCTCAAGATATTTATACAACTTGTCAACGGGGGGCGTAGCTCAGATGGTAGAGCGCTCGCTTAGCATGCGAGAGGTACCGGGATCGATACCCGGCGCCTCCAATTGATTATTTTTTTAAATATTGGAATTTTTCACTTTATAGTCGATTACAATTTTTAAATATATCTATATATATATATCAGACTATAGATATTACTTACGATTAACAATGTAAAATAATATATTATAATAAAAATGTATAATTTTTCTTTTTTCTAATTCTTGTATGGTAGCTACATTGAAAAACATAGCTTGTAGAAGTCATGAAAGATCTCCTACGTTTTTATAAGACCCTAGTCAACATGAGACAGAATAGCAGCCCTTTATCATAAAAAGCTTATTCTTTTAACTTTTTTTTTTAATTTTGAATGGTTTCTCTAAGCGTTAGGGTTTTGCTCCTTGTTATAAATTACATGTTTGTACAATAGTACAAAAACAGCTCTATAGAATTGTTGCAATCCTGGTGTCGCTGGGAACACGGATAGCAACGCCCTTACATAGTTTGTTTCAAGGAACATGCATACATACCGTCAAGGGTCCTTTCCACTCGCGTCCGAAACTAATATGTGACTTAAGCTGCAGCGACACGAGCAGGTAAGAATAATCCCGTAACGATACATCTTTCGACTCCTGCATTCTTGGTAGACGTGAGAAATCATCTCAACCCTTTTCCTCCCTTCACTGCTACTATCGTCGCCATATTGGGTTTTGTCACATATCATGACTGTAGTTAAAAATTGTTAACAAAAAAGAACAGGCGAGTTTTTGTAAGAGCACTGTATGGTAACTCTTACTAACTCATGTTGTCTTGGTATTCTTGGGAATATTAAATGAGATCTGAGATTATAAGAAAAACGTTTAAAATTTACATCGGCAGGAGGATATACAAACAATATTACAATACATTTTTGTAGTTCTTTTCTGATCTTTATAATCACAAAGTGCGTTTCGGGTGCAGTATCTATTTGCAATTTATCCGGCCAGCTTACTGCCTTTTATTATATTGTACATGTAAAATAATTTATTTTGTAATATAAGAGAAATCTTTATATTTTTCTTAAAATATATTATGGAATTTATAAAAAAAAATATTTTTTTGTGAATGAAAACTTAAACTATAAACGTCAACAGACGAATCAGCCACATAAATACACTATGCAATCATGTCTTCCTAGTAGCCGTGAGAAGGAAATTCCAACCCGTTGCATCCTTTGCGCTCTGCCATCTCTGTCAGTCTGTCTGTCATCTCAGCGCTGCGCTGTGCACTTGACTGTATGTTAAAAGGCGTTTTGCTCAGTTAGTTTTACTCTAAGCTATTAGGAGGAGCTTATCCTGTATTATTATGAGCTTATCTTAATGGAAAAAAATAAATAAAACATAATATTTATTTTCCATTTATGGTAATTATTATTTTGAAAATGCTGTTAACTTTCGAATTCTTCAAGTAGATAGAAGAAGAAAAGCGAACAAATAAACTAATTTTGCATGAAAATGATTGCACAATTTGGTATTTTTTTCATACATATAAAAGCCTCTTTTTATATAAAGTGTTAAAGTATACTTTCACTGCATTCATTCATTCGGTAATGGCGTGAGCTTAAAACATTGAAATGTTAATAAGAATTACATCTGACTACATAACAGGGGGCGTAGCTCAGATGGTAGAGCGCTCGCTTAGCATGCGAGAGGTACCGGGATCGATACCCGGCGCCTCCAATTCTTTTTTAAAGAATATTTTTATTTAATAATAAAAATTATCCATTTTACTGATATAAATTTAATCTATAAATGACAACAATAAGACGCTGCGTTTCCATTTTTTTAAGTATTTTTTAATTATAATTTAGTATAACATGTATTTTTCTCTAAAAACATTGAATAACTGTTTTGTTTATTAAACAAGAAGCTATAAATAAATCATTCTAAAACGAAGACTGCATTAGAAACAACCCTTTCAAACCTTTAGACAGGTTGTCAAGCTAAGTAAGAAGGATGGATTTTTGTTTTATCTGAACGTACGTTGCTTTAGCACAATGTACAGTGCCTTTTTAGATGTTTTCTTTATTTATTATTTTTACAACTACTATTTATACCACTTCGTTTGTGTGAAGCGAAGTACGAAGTGTCTTGACACTAGGTGCTGTTTACCCTGTTTTATGAGGTAAAGACATATGATACGGTAAACTAATATGATTTTTCCTATTATAGTAGGAATTTCAAAATATCTTCGTTTCATGAAATAACGACTCAAGTAAAAGTACTGCAAACGATAAAATAATTGTTTCCGCTAAGAATAAGTTGCTTATAGTTTAATTAAGGCGTTATAGATACAAAATTAACTATTTTTTTTAGTAAAGTAACATAAAGTACCTAGTGTCAAGATATTCCGTACTCCGCCTACCGCCGAATTCGAAACATTGTTTATTGTATTGAACAGCGGAACTCATCGTCAGGCTTTGTCTTGTCGGAGTGAGGAAATGACAATAATTTAAATATAATTATTCCCGTGAGTGGGAATCGAACCCACAACCGATCACGTTCAAGATCAGACACTCTCTCTTACTTAACTTAGTTAAGTTAATACTAATATATTTTTGATACAAGGTGTATTGTTGACAAAAATATTCTAGTTACTGGTAAAATATATTAATTATGAAAGTTAACATTTTATTTATTTTAATTTTCTACATTCTTTATTTTACTTATTATAAATAATTGTATATATATATATATATATATATACATATATATACATATATATACATATATATATATATATATATATATATATATATATATATGTATATATATATATAGAATAAATAATAGTCATCGAATGCTGTAAACTTAATAGCAAACTTGCTCGACTATATTAGCGATAAATCATAACAGTATAGAGCGATATTTATTTATTTTGTGTTGGCAAATACCACGCGAAATTCAAATGTAAGCATTTACTGTGTGTGAAAACTAAACCTGTATAAATTGTCATTTGCAAAACAAATAGGCAGAAACTAGATCACTAATTTAGTTATTTAAAACATTTGTATAAAATATATAGAAATTTGAACCTGCATGAAGCGCGGGTTCAAATTTCGCTGTTATCTATTTTTTAAACATTTAATAATATAATATTTAAGATTTATGTTTTCTCTGACTACTCTCCAATGAGAAAAAGCGTGAAGTGCTTTAAATAGTAACCCTTGTATTTCAAACTCACAGTCATTTATAAGTAATATAGATATAATACAAAATATAATAAAATAATTGTTCCTATTCACGTTTTTAATGTAAATATTTTATTAAGTGCACTTTGATATAGCTGTCGCAACAATAGTTGCTGGCTCATCGCTTCGTCAACTGAATAACTTCATTTAAGCCTATTGTTTAATACGGCTACGTACAGTTTGCTTAATATGGTGTAATAACTTGTATGACGATAACATACGAATGTATGTAGAATTAAAATAATTTAGCTTCACGTTTTTATTCCGTATAGTAGTTTAGACAGAAAGCACCTAGTGTCAATACACTCCGTACTTCGCTTTCCGCCGAAGTCGAAACATTGCGTGTTGAGTGGGGGAACTCAAAGCCGCACTTTGTTTTTTCCCAGAGCGAGAAAGTGAAAATAATTTAAATATAATCACTCCCCCGAGTGGTGATCGAACTACTCACAACCGATCGTGTTTACAGTCAGACACTGTCCCACTACGCCATGACCGGCCTCGATAATAATAAGATTTATTTTTATGATAATTTAATTTATTTGTATAATAATTTAATTTTGTCAAAAAATTAAACGTAGATCTTTTGTTCTGAGTATCTTATTATAATTATATGTAAATGAGAAGTAAGTAACAAAAAGGAAAAACAGGTACAGACTGTCTGTTGTGAATTTAATTTTTTATTAAAAAAACATACGAATGTAAAAAACATGAAGAGATAGTTGATATTATTATAACAACTTTATATTTTTTCTTATAGAAAACATTTTATTATACTTTATTTAGTATACTTTTTTATATTTTATTTAGTATTATTTTTTATATAAATATGATTATTTAGTTTAGTTCACTAATTTAGACGAAGTAAGGTTAATAAATTTAGCGCAAAGTGCTTAATTTTAAGGTATGGAATATTCAAAAATACAATACCGTAAAAACACCAAGATTAATACATAAAATAAATAATAATTTAAAGTACATAATTACAAAAAAAATGCTTTCAATAATTCTGTATATATTTACAGATATTAGTTTTTTTTAGATTCACGCTTTTATTCCGCCTAGCAGGGTAGACAGAAACCACTGCGCCACGACCGGCCTCAGAGATATAAGTGTAGTGTGTATAATTAAAGATATACGTGTAGAATTTTATTTAATAGTGGTATTGATTGTATAAAACATCGATATTTTCAGCGTGTTAACATGGCGAAAATCCCTAAAATCCTTATAACTATTTTTGTAAGTAGAAGGATCTCAAAGGCGTGATTGCAAGTATCCAATATAGAAAAGATTGTAACATTCATCCCATAAAATTGTTATGTCTACTACTAACTTGTAAAAGCCGGTCGACGATAGGGAATGATTATGTTTCAATTATTTTCATTTCCTCGCTCTGGTAAGACAAAGCGCGGCGTTGAGTTCCGCCACTCAAAACTTAATGTCTCGAATTCGGTGGAAAGCGTAGTACGGAGTGTCTTGACACTAGGTACTTTCTGTCTGCCATGCTATGCGGGATAAAAGCGTAAATCTATAATGATTTAATATTTATGACATTATATATTTGGCGTTTGTAAACCAAACAGGTTTACTATTTAATAATTAACTTAGTTAAGCTAAATCCGTAAAACCACATAATCCACTCATTCAATTGTAACGCATAATTGAAAAGTTGTCAGAATATAATATTATAGAGCACATTCTATTATTACATTTTTATGTTTATGAATATGTTTTATTTTATTCTATAATTATTTTTTATTTACTGTGCAAGCAGTAATTCGCTGGAAAGGATGTTAAATTCTATTTTGTACTTTGTATGCTGTTCTTACATAGAACTCAATATAATTAAGTACTAAATATAATTGAACTGCGAAGTAATTAATTTAGCCAAAAAAGCGGTACCAGAGGTCTGGCCATACTTCGTCTGACTTTCGAAAACACAATATCGATACTGGAGAGAGGTTACGTAAAAATCATCGGGAACCCCCGAAAGAGCATGTACGAAGAGGTTAGTGACTGTGGACTAAAGAAGTATACAGGGATCGTAGCGTTTGGCGCTCCGTTCTCTTTGTCTACCCTGCTAAGGACAAAACACGAAACCAAAAAAAAAGGAAAAAACTTAACTAAGAAAAACTATAGAGAACTTTATATAGTTGGAGTGTAGAACAGAGTGTCTTGACACTAGATAGTACCTGACTGCTTTGCGCGATAAAGCGTGAAGCTAGTAAAAAAACTCTAGACCCTGAACCCTGTTCAAACCCACAACTACCGAGTTCATTTAGCCGCCCAACAATTTATTAAAGTTAGCGTCAATTAATATATAAATATATATATTAAAGCGTACAGCGTAGGTTATACGTCCGCGTAATCAGTTTTTGTATAAGCTGTTTTAATTCAGCATTTAACTTTGTAAGCGCTCTCGAATCCCGATCCCGGACTGTTTCGCGATTTACCGGGATTAGCTGCGGTCGCGGGATTAGCTGGAGTTACAATGTGTATTACATTAGGTGACGTTCAATATGGTTTTATTTTAACCAAGTTTTGGCTTTTTGTTGTTTACTTTTCTATAATACTTTATTTACTAAAAATATAAGAATAAGATTGGATATACGAATGTTTATTTATTTATAAATTAAACGTTTGAGTAAAATAATTTATTTATATAAAAATATAAAAAAATATTATTAATATAAAAAAAATTATTTATATAAATATAAAAATAATTTAATATAAATTGGAATCACAGTTTTTTCAAATATATTATTTAACAAAAAAAATTCTAATCCCAAGTGTGGAATAGCATTTTAAAAAAGTAAAATATTTTTCATAAATAGCATTGTCTCTTGCCTTACGGTTATTTCTTAATAAGCTTTGGGTTGCAGAAATTTGTATAAGAAGGTAATGGAGTAGAATGCATGGCTTAGCGGTGATACCCTTAGGACGGTTACCAAGGGCTCGAATCCCGCTGCGATCAAATTTTATACGTTTTTTTAAAGAAATGTTCTCTAATTCTAAATGTGGAATAGCACTTAAAAAACATAAAATATTAAATTTAATTTAATTAAGTCAATTATTTATTATTTTACCTTTTAATGTATGAGAAAATAATCTATAGGTACAATTTTTCTTCGAGTAAGATTCGAGTGCCCTACCATCATGCTCATTTTGGGTTCTCCTTTTGAGCCACAATAGCGTCTTAATTTTAATATATAATACATGTAATATAAAAATGCTTAAAAGGTATTCATATAAAATTTATTAATTTGCTCGATATGAACAAAAAATACAAGAAAGTCTTCGTTAAGTTAATTTTGTCACTAATATAATATTATTCCCTCACGTCAATTTTTGGTAAATTTATGAACCAGAGATGGAATGAAAAACATCGTCGCAGGGGAGGAGCGATGTTGATATTGCTAATGAACTCATAAAAAGAAATTTTCTTGAAATATTTCGCAAGGCCTTTTATAATTTGTCTTGTGCAGTTCATTTAATTTGTAAAACGTAGGTATATAGTACGGATTTTTGTCATAATTTGCTTTAGATTGCTTTAATGTTTACTTTCACTTGCTTTTGTTTGTCAATATATAACCTACATAAATATTTATAATACAACTAATGCTTAGTAAAACTCTGTGATTGATTCTGGCTGCTAAGTCCCTCTGACTTAGGTTTTTATTCCACACAATACAAATTTGTATGAAGAGAAGGGTACTTGTTCATACAATATAAAATTAAAATGACAATAATATATCTTTATTTTTAGCGTATTTATGATGTGAAGTACTTTACATTTCTTTCGTTATTGTTACAAGGAAAGCGACAAAAGTGAGATATTTTTAGTATCACAAGCGCGTTGCATTATATGCACAGCGCCGCCTACGTGCATCCAGAATGACAAGTGTCGGCCAATTGTTGAATATTCTCAACGTTTATGAACGCCTGGTACTGACAGAATTGATGCGTGGGCTTTACTTGTTCCGCTCGAATTAAGTTTTGCTTTGTTTCTTGGCAACGATGAATGGAAGAAAGAAAACACTTGAAACGAAAGTATAATAAGAATGTATTTAGAAATATTTTATTGTTTTATACTTATGTTTACTTAAGTAGATATATATTGGTAATAATATTAATATAAATAATATTAATAAGGAAATCTCTTGAAAACCATTACAAATATAAACCATTTTTAATATTTTATCTTAGTGTGAACTCCACACTTAAGATTAGACTGCATTAAATATTATTAGACGGTTTTTTTTTTTCAAAAAAAGAAATCTATTATGTAAGTTGTGACTAATTTAGCATTAGGTAAATGTATTTTATAATCTTATCCCCATATTTCTTTTGTTTTCACATCGATTTGTATCATAATAAGTGACTCGTTTTCTTGGATATAAGTCGAAAATTTTGTTTACAGAAATTTTACACATTTTTAGTGGTAATCTGATCAATCGCGAAAATATTTTGATATTTGCAAATACCTAACAAGAGCAGCCGTAGACACAATATAATGGTAACTACGGTGTAAGGTGTTCGAAACGACAATTTCGCTTAATCTATTTTCGAATAACAAAATATATGCGATAATTGCAATTAAAATAGTGATAAAAAAATTATTTAAAAATATATATGTTTAAATTTTCATATTTGTAAGTATAAAACAGGCTCCAGCTCTATATTACATGCTTTATATAATAAGAATAATATTTCGCTGTAAAGCTAATGGAACAATGTTTAAGCACTAAGTTGAGAAAACTAAGAGTTTGCGTAAGCACTACATATTCAGATATGCGCATTACAGTTTACATCCCATTTGCCGCGACCGAGCGTTAGGTTATTTAGTATTCTGTCTCATGGTTTACTTGGGTTGTTAATTAAAAAGGAACTTTAAATCTTTTGTTACGTTTTGTTGTAATAAAAAATATTTCATATATTTCTAATTTATATATATTTAATTTAATTTATATATATATATATATATATATATATATATATATATATACAGTTATATAAATATTATATATATAGATTTTTTAAATCTCTATGTCTCGAGTTTCCTCCCTCCTTAATACTACCTGCACTGATAAAGCTGTTAAAAGATAAAATATCTGTAATATTGATTTATTAAATATTTTATATATAAGTGAAGTCTTTAAAGTATTTATTATTATTATTATTATCATTATTTTTGTATGATAATTGATTCATCGCAAAGTCTATTTAGAGGGTTTGTATGCTATAATAATGTATGGAAACTGAATATTCATTAGTGTACAGTATCACAGTTGGCATAACATGTATAGTATTGTCTTTATACTCGATACACGAACCAAAATAGCTTTGTTATTGGTATCGGATAATGTACTGATTGTAATATACATGTATGAGTATCACATATGTACAACGGGTATTGTACATTCGTAACTACGGAAATGCATTCATGTTAATATATTAGGTTATCACAATTGGCTAATTTATCACCACGCACTCTTTTGTAGTCTCTCCTAGATCAGAAAAATAATATCTATTATAACATTTACTGTATACTTGTTTTTGAAAAGCTAACTAGCTTTATCCAAAAACAATCCTCCCTAGGAGGATTGTTGAATTAAGATGAATAATTTCAACAAAAACGGCATTTAACTCAGCCAATCAATAAGCAATACAATTATTTAAAGACGTTTTTTTAATTTAATTACTTGTTAAATATGAACTATATATATATTTATTTATTGTTTTAGATCTCCTAATAGAGATGCTGGGCGTCCTGGCCAGCTACAGCGTTACTGTCAAAGAGCTGAAACAATTGTTTAACGCTATGAAAGCGGTCAACGGCAAATGGGTAAGCTTAGCTTATATACTAACTTAAAAAGATGTATGGAACATAAAAAGATATTATAATTAAGTAAGCTTTTAAAATATTTTTGATTAAAAGTCGCAATGTTCATTTTGTTTTTTTTCTTGTGCCGAACGATGCTGAAACCAAAGAAATAAGGCTATCTAAATTTTTTTCTTTCGGTACAAGTTTAAAATAGATGTTGTTTTAAATTAAATTTACTTTGAAACGAAAAATCTACTTGAAATTGCAAGCTAAATTTTACCAGCAAATGGCGGTATAAGTAAAAAACACGAGGCAACTGAACGTAAATACAGTAGCCACGCTGTTCCCGTCGGCTAATTACAGTATAACGATGCAAATTCGAGGAGCTCTTGCGGTTTCGCTAATTGAACGTAAAACGTCACCCTCCGTATTTGGCCGCGTTTTAATATCTATTCGCATTCATGATGCCTTGGTACGTGTGAGAGACAATGCGGGGGAGGCTGCGGAATTTATCTCGACTTGGCTCGGCTGCAGTTATCTTGTTTATAGGCGGGATTACGTATTTCCTACAGAAACGGGGCGCGTACTGTGCCTTTAAGCAGAATGTTATTCTATTTTCTGCTTCTTTAGACATTTTTATATTCACTTGTTTTGGTTTATTTCGTTTACATTTGTGCGATGATATAACTCAGCTATTTTGTATGTTTGTTTTAGATTGAATTATGTCAATTCAATAATAAGACCTTTGATTTTCGCGATTTTTATACTATGAGTAAGCTTATTCTGCAAGAATCCAGGGCAGTACGCGAGGCAATTAAGAAACCGATGGCGCTAGTTTGATATAATTAATTTTTTGTATCAACTGACAGACGAATGTCACCTCAGTCTACCTGTGACCACGGACTACTCTACTGTAAAGTGTTCGAAACGTCAGGTGTCCAAAATGTATTTTCGAATACCAAAATATACGCGATTAATCCGGTTAAAATAGTTTCATTTAAAATAAGTCAATTTAAAAAAATAATATTTATTATTCTTTTTTCTTTTGGTACATCAAAAGAACATTCAAAACGGTAATAATTGCATTAGTATAAAACTCGCAGCTATTAAATGAATAATACATTTAGAAAAATGTAACCTACATGGCATCTTATAAAATAAAACAGATAAAATTGTAAAAAAAAATTTGTTGTGTATTTACTTTAAATATGTTTTGAATAAAATCTATGGTTATTACTATTTTAAAAATAGTGCAGTATTGATATGGCTGGTTTAACTCACATTATATATAATGAACTGAAAGTGGACAACGAAATGACTTATCAATGGACTCTGTCTAAGAACGATAACACTGTTAAGTTACAGGTGATGTGTGAAAATAAATAAATAACATTATATAATAAATCGCCTACAAATATAGCCATTTATTGAACACGTCTTATTAATTGGAGGGGCGTCGGATAGACATCACTTTAATTAATTACAACTTAGCACCACTCATATTTTTCCCCCGTACTTAGAATTAGAGCCAACGTAAATAACATTTATGAGGGAGCTCACTATCGCTGCTAATGTGAGGTCGTTACGGCAATTGTTCGCTTACTTTTAAAATACATATTGTTTATTTATAACTTAATATTTTATTTGTTTTTATATTTTTACAAAATATTAAAATGTCAGTTGTCGGTCGTTGCGCGGACTGGGACAGCGTTTGACTCTAAATGCGTTTGGGTGTGGGTTCGATTTCCACTAGGGGGAATGATTATAGTCGTCCAATTATTTCATTATCTCGCTCTGGTAAGACAAAACGCGGTTTTAAGTTTCGATATTCCACACGTAATGTCTCGAATTAGGCGGAAATTTGAGGACGAAGTGTCGTGACACTAGGTACTACCTGTCTACCCTGAGAGGCGGGATAAAACCGTGAAGCTAAAAAAAAATAAAATCTAATCCCACGTATAGCAGGGTAAATAGAGATAAACTAGGTTCAAGACACTACGTTTTCTACTTAAAGTAACATATATATGACTATATAATTAAAAAACATTTATTTTTTATGGTTTTATAATATAATCAAATGGCTTTAGTATATTTAATTGTCAATAATTTTTCAGCCCCGGCATTCTGCAAAGCTATTGAACGTGCTCCGTCAAATGCCCCACAGAAATGGTCCTGATGTGTTCTTCAGTTTTCCGGGCAGGAAAGGATCGGTAAGTTGCAATGTCAAATTATAATATGTTGGAAATAACAATGAGTAGGGTTATTTAATTTTTTTTATTATTTTTTAAATTACCAATAATGCTAAATCCAGTCTAAAACCATCACAGGCATATGAATGAAGTTGGCATTCCTTGAACGTAATGACTTTAGTATTAGATTTTTTTTCCTACGAATTAGGATAAATATGTAAATTGATAAATTATAATAAAGAAATATAAGTTTTACAGAAAGCTATTAAAATAATTGTCAAGAAAATATACATTTAAAACTATTTTACCATAATATTAAGTCTATGCTACTTCATAAAGAACATAAAAGTCTGTACGTTTGCGAATACTTAACTAGTGACCTAAAACAACAATAACTTGTTCTGAAATTCGTCAAAAGTGCCTTTTCATTCGGCAACCCTCGCTCTTACGAGGTTAAAAATATTTCCGCCCAAAATAGAGGAAAATAAAGTTTTCAAATTGAAATTCGTTGTTGAGAATCGTAAATATTCGTAGAAAAAACCATTTAAAAGTTGTGTTACTCAATTGCTATTTGATTTTTTCATACAAATGATAAGTATAAATGTTTCCTGTTTTTAATTTATCGTTCCTGAGGTTTCAACGTATGTATAAAGATAAGGTTTAGTTCTTTCATAGTTTAAAATCTACCAATACTTTTTAATACTAATCAAAGTATCTTAATAACTTTTACTAGAAGATATTAAACTATAAATATTTTTAATTTCTGGACGTTAAGACCCATTACCATGGTATATACAATGAAAGCAAGACTTACTAAGCAAAAGCTAGTTTATAATAAGTCACGTAACCTCCATGTGAGTATGTGAGCGACATCAAGATCGCCCCGTGGGAAATTAATTAATTTCGTGTAGCATTTGAATGATCGCGGTTGCTAATTGCCTTGAATCCCGTAATACACACATGTCTGTTGGTATCATAGCTCAAGGGGATAATTTGTATGTAATTATATTTACTTTTGCTTTAATAAGTATTTTGGTTTTAATCATTATAATTTTGTGTGAAGAAAAATCGTTGTGAAGCCTTTTTTTAAAGGAAATTAAGTGGCGGCAGGATAATTAAATTTGGTACGCTTCAAATTTATACGGACAATGAATACGCCAGTATTCATACAAACTTAAAGAATTGGAAATACTTTATTTTTTAAATAAATATCATTCATACACACTATCATCGGTTGTTTGTCATACGTTTTCGTATAAAATAAGCACAGCAAATTATGTTTTGTTTAATAATACGTTCCTAAGTGGTGTCGTGGTCTCCTTAAACTAAATTTGATAGTGAGAAAATGAAACTCACTTTGTGGGATAAATAATTGTGAACTTGTTCCCGGCTCATTGAATTTACAGTAGTTAAACTATAAATTTAAAAAATATCTTTTGGGGCTCAAAGTTTTATTGTGTACTCTCTGCACGTCGTACTTTAAAGAATATTCGGACTGGAAATATTTTTTTATTATATTTTTTTTTATTTTGTAAATGGCTTTAGGTGAGCCAGTTGTGCACAAATCACTTCATCTACGGTGCATGAAGAATTCTTATTTATCATAAATTTAAATTTATTTTTATTAATGTATGAAACATTGCAATATAACATGTTTAAATAAAGAAAATTATTTTTATTTAATGCACAAATAATTAATATTTACAACAGGTACTTCAATTTTGTTAACCTCCATATTGTATATATCTATATATTTCCTACTTATTTTATAAAAATAAATGTGACCTAGATTTTATATAAAAAAAAGCTTAATAATGGCAGCAAACAAACATAACGATATCGGCTAATTGGAGAGTCGAATAATGAGCCTACGTTGCTAGAGCATGCCCTCCACAGTGCAGCGTGCAGTTGAGTTTCAGCGAAGTAGTATTGTGGCTTTCTCAACTCTCGCAATCTGATATCTACAGGGCTTATTACTGATTTTCTGTTATAATATTACACGTATTTTTTATCTTGAAAATTTCCTTAACAATTGCTTAAAATATTAATTTAGTTTATTACATCGTTACAATTGTTAGTATAAAACACATTTGACGCCGATCGTGGCGCATTGGGACAGCGTGACTGAGACTGACTGTAAACGCGATCGATTATGGGTCCGATGCTCTCTTGGGGTAGTGACTATATTTAAATTATTATCATCTCCACGCTCTGGTAAGATAGAGCGACGTTGAGTTCTCCCACTCAACGTGCAATGTCTCAAATTCGGCGGAAAGCGAAGTACAGAGTTTCTTGACACTATGTATTTTCTGTTTACCTTGCTATGCAGGATAAGAAACGTGAGCTAAAAAAATCACATTTTGGGGCAAGTATTAAGGGCTTATGTATTTATAGCAGAATAAATGAAAAAAAATTTTACAATCTAATCAAATCATTATATTCAATAAATATATATAAAATTTATCTACATTTATATATACTAGTTTCTGAATTCGCTCTCTGTTATACGGAATGCTGGCTTAATACAGTCAATATCGACAAGTCTGTTATTTTCTAGTATCCATTGTGTTTCCAATGCAGATATTGCAGTGAGTTGATTTTAAAGTTATTATTGTGGCTTTATGAGGTTTTGTTTGGTTGAGAAGTGTTCGCATATAACAATACTTGTTAAGGGCTCGATATTATGTTGTGTGTATTAACTTTGCGAGTATTTAAAGCGTTGTTTTTTTATTGTTCTTTGTTTATTTGTTCTCTACACATTGATTAAAAAAATAAGCTATTATAATGTTGTGCATAGTTTCTTCCTATATGTCGAATAATTCTAAAAGAAAAAATAATTGGAGGCGCCGGGTATCGATCCCGGTACCTCTCGCATGCTAAGCGAGCGCTCTACCATCTGAGCTACGCCCCCTGATATGTAGTCAAATGTAATTAATATTAACATTAAATGTTTACAAAGTCACTCAATTGCAACTATATAGAGCATATACAAGACAGGAAATTATATTACTTATTTTTATGATATTATTCGTGAATGAAAAAATCATGTTATTGGAGCATTGTGTAGTCCTCGTCTTCCTACTTCGTCCTCGACGTTCTTAGTGCTTACATTCGACGCAATATTATATAGGTAAGGATTTACAGGGATACATATAGGTTGAAATACTCAAATATATTTTCACTTTTTATCTTGATACTTGTGATTTTTAGTTTATATATTTATATTGTTGCAATTAAAAGTTTCAATTTCCTAGAATTAGCATAAAAGTGTGAATAAAACTTTTCGCAGATCGTCTTCTTAACATCTTTTCTATGTAAAGTAATCTAACTTTTTCATTTCCCACTTTGCAAGTAAGAAGTTTTAAGCATCGCGAAAATATGATTTTAGTAAACTGTCAGTACATAAAATGTTCACGACGTCGCAGATTTCCACCACTTAAGTACTTTTGAATAGGACTTCGTCGTTTTAGTTTTTATCTCTCAATTTTAGATCATATAATTAATGTTTATCAAGGTGTAGTTGGAGAGTTTGACTGAAGATGAGGATTCAATCCCAATTGGAGAAATACTATCTAGTGTGATAAGACTAATGAGGCGTTGACTTCCGCCACTTCGCGTAGAAAGCCTCAATAGTAATCAGTCAATGTGGCATTTACTCTATAATAATACGAAAATATGTATAAATATAAACAAAAAACTATTTAAGTGATTAGTAAAAATATTAATATTAAAAAGTAAATTTTAAAAATTCATCATTGGAGGCGCCGGGTATCGATCCCGGTACCTCTCGCATGCTAAGCGAGCGCTCTACCATCTGAGCTACGCCCCCTGTGGTAGGTTTAATAAAAAATTACATTACATATCTCGAAAGTGATTGCAACTGTTACTTGCTCAATACATGATATTGAAGGTAACTTTACGATTAACCAATAAGTCTTATAAGACGTTGCGTAAGCCTTCTATTGCAACACAAATATAATTTCGGTTATTCATGTTATTTTTTCAAGTGTTAGGTTAAAATTTTTATAAGGTTTTCAAAAATGTTTTCTAATCCTAAGTGTGAAATAACACTTTAAAAATAGAATATTTTCAAGTATTTTTTTTATTAAAAATAAAAAGTGGAATAACACTTAAAATAGTAAATATTAAAATAAAATAGCAATCTCTCTTGTTAAATGATTATTTCTTAATAATCTTTAACTATTAGAAAATTTGTAAAAATTCTCTACAGAGATGCTAACAACATAAATAATTCTTATACGTTTTATAACAATTTAGACGCAACTGGTAGTAGAACGCATGGCTTAGAAGTCAGAGCGCTTGGACGGTATCCAAGAGGCGCGAGTTTGAATCTCGCTGCGTTCAAATTTTTATACGTTTTTTCAAAAATGTTTTCTAATCTTAAGTGTGAAATAACACTTTAAAAATAGAATATTTTCAAGTATTTTTTTTATTTAGTTACATTTTATGCTGTGTGTACGATTGCATAGATATCATAGATTAACGCGAAAGTGAACTCATTTTCTTGATTTTGTACCAAATAATGGATTATATTAAATATGTAACTGTTTCTTATTCTTTCTTGTTCTAATCTAAAAATCCGTTAAAGAGTTTTTTAGGTACATTTGAAAACAATTTTATCATTTATAATGTAAAGAATGGAAAACTAAAATGTAATAACATACAATAGAAACCAACAATGATCTAACAAATGTTATTAAAGTATTCTTTTATAAATAAACACACGTAGCCATGAGCCACTCGGTTCCTTGTTTATTTTGCGATGGCAAGCGCATCGGTCGCGTACTATATTGAATTTAGCGGTTTCGTTAACTCAGCCGCACTCGCCCGCACTCAGCGATGTGGACACTAGATATATAGATGATACTTAAGATGAGCTTTTCACAATAATACTACAATATTTTAAGGCTGTCACTTCCTTTTTGTGAATTTCAAAGCTTTTTACAAGCTTTTATTCAACTTGCCGTGTTAGTTAGCGTATGTGAAATCTTGCAACCTCAATTTGACCCAGTTCCACTTCCCGATTGAGCTGCAATTTGGATTGTGAAATCAGTCCTGATGACGATGAAATCAATATTATTGTTAATCTAAAATCACCACCTAATATTAACATCAAAATATAGGACTTACCTTTTAAAGATACCTTTTAAATTACCTTTATTTATTATTATTATTAAATTATATTTATTTATACAAAAAATGATACGGTAACGTACGATTATATTAATATTTTAATAAAACAAACAAAGCATTCAAGTTTCAAAGTCGTTGCGCTTGAAACTCTAAGCAACTATTTAACAAAAGAGCTATTAACAAAGAATTAGTAGGAACTTTCTTCGAAACGAGCGCCATCGAAATTAAATTCGATTCGTACCGAACAAAAGTTAGCCAATCGGCATTGTATCAAAATTTCAATCTCCCATCGGGTGCTGTTCTATTGAAGAAACTTTGTACATAAGCTTTTAGTGCTATTGGTTTGGGGAGGCGCGTTTGTTGTTGTTATGTTATGTCTTTATCTTTCAGTTTTTATATATTTTCAAAGATGTTATAAAGATAATCCAAAAATTGTTTACAAATCTTATAAAAAACAAACTGATGCATTTTCATTTCAAATATTTTGGTCACAGTTAGACTCTCAATCTACCTGTGACCATGGACTATCGTAAAATATTCAAAACGTCAGGTTTCCAAAAATCTAATCTGATACTAAAAAATAGGCAATCCATTTAAAATAGTTTCATATAAAATGTGTATAAATCAAAGATCTTGTAATGTATTTTCATGTTTAATCTATTGTCTGTTGGCAAATAGACCAAGCTCATGTCATTAAAATTTTATATTTTCCTTGGATTAGATTTACAAGATTTTTCTACATTGATTCATAAATAGAGAGTTAAGTTTCTGAATTCCAATATGTTTGTTTGTATATTTACTTTTAAAATATTTAATTCTTTGGTAGGTTGAAAATAGCTATGTTACTATGAGTAGAATATTATTTACTAAAAATTTTTATTTTCACTAAAAGTTAACTAGAACCATTCTCGCATGAAATCGAATCACACAGTTTTCTAATAACAAACCAACATTTTTGATTTCATATTTTCTCAATAATACCTGACATCAAGAAAACCAAAGGGTGAAGACCAAGTTTCTAACGAGCCGAGCTCGAATCGAATTGTTGCGGAATTTAATAAGTTCGCCGAAGGGAGCCACCTGCTGTCTCCGAAACGATAAATTAGACCAAATGAAGAATAACGATGGATATTAGCTGTAGCTTCATATAACATTAAGTTCTTGTTTACGTTAATAGTTGTAACATATTATTATACTATCTTAATATTGTTTTTGTCTATACGAAATTTAGGAAGGTGTTTTCAACTCATGGGATGGTTGTAAGGAATAACTTTTTATTAATTCACGCTGTGGTAGCTTATAGGTAATCTTAAATACTTAACATAGGTCCTTTTATTTAGACTGGATGTCCCGTTGACGCTTTGATAATGTATATGTCACTTTATACAAACGTGTATATCAAACACATGTAAGTGTGTGTTGCATTTATTTTATTAATCTAATATATTTTATGCATTATTTTTAAAAAATATAGCGTCCTGCACATCATCTCTATATAAACTATGACTGTGGCCAAATTTTTTACTCTTCGGTTCGAGTAATTCTCATAAAAATGGTTTACAAGATTTTGCTTTACGTATTAATATATAGATAAAAAACTGTTTATATTAGTAGTGAAGAATGGAGTAAATATGTTCAAAAGTATAACCTTTGCTGCTCTCACAGTAAGGTCCTCTACTAGGACCTAAGTACCTCTACAAGGCCTTTGTCCAGCTGTGAGCTTTATAAGGCTAAGACCTCTCTTTCTATATAAAATGTATGATGCCTGCATATAGATCTGACTATAATTTACCAGTAAAATTAATGTGTAAGATTTTTCTCCACAACTGAGGCGTGAACTAATTAAAACTCGCCCTTAGCGAATATAGGGGGTAATTTATAGTACAACAGGGACCGACCGCGCCTAAATGCTGCTAATTAAAACATTTCGATAATGGATGCCGCGCCGCCTTTCAAATTCTACCTCTACTCTACCGAAATCTACCACTGAATATTTCATTTATTCCCTTGTAGAGTTCTGTGGTTTGGGATAACATTTATATTAAAAAGGTCGTAACGTAATTTTCTTCCAATTAGGTTGGTATATTAAAAACCTTTAAAATTAATGCTATATATTTATTTTTATTTATGTATTTGAGCTTTGTTTGATTATAAGTAATTGTCAAGAGTTTAACGCACAAGGGAAAATTTCTACTTATTTGTTTAAACTTACTGTCCTTGAGAACATGAAATTTTGTACTACATATCTTATGATGATATGATGATATATTTGTGTGCAAAAGAATTTGACGTTATATAGTAGAAATTATTGAAAGTATAGGATTGAAATGTAGTACATTGGACTGACACAGACTTGCTAACACGAACTATAGTAATATAATTATAGTAGACTAAAAATATAAGACCACCTTATTCATTATGCATGACCACCTTATTCATTATGCATGACCACCTTATTCATAATGTCCCTAATATGAAAGTAAAGTAACCTTTTTTCTATTTTAACAATTGCCTATCAAAAGTAAAATTATAACCTCCAGAAGGTGACTTATTATAAAAAGCAGGGCAGCTTATTTTCAAGGCCTACATCAAAAACTTATTTGCCTGTTACTGCAGGTAGTATCTCCGTAGATAAAATAAACAGCTTATTTTATTGACTATAACCAACTTCAAATTGTCCATAGCAATAAAGGTTCCCCGTTTTACTCAGCGCCGAGCTATAAACGGATGATTTCGAATGAATTTTAAAAACGTCAGTAAGATAAGTATTGCGCACTTACGCCATATTTCATTACGTTTTGAATATTTAAATGCGGTGTAAACCTAAATAACAGATTTTCAAAGGTTAAATGTTTTATACTTTTGGCGCAGTAGGAAAGCGTATGACTATCAACACAGTGGTTACAGGTTCGATAATTCAATTATTTTTATTTCTCCACTCTCATAACCTAAGGAACGGCGGACGGCTTTGAGTTCCGTCAAATAATACTCGATGAATAGAATTAAAGTAGAAAGCGATTGTGTGCTCTGATGCTAAGGGGGAAACAACTGAATCTGAAAAAGTTCATTTCAATTTCATATCTCCTCGTTAGGCATAAGGAAAGGATGTTGATAGATACAACACAATTAATTTATATTTTATTTTCTAAATTGTTAATATTATTTTATACATGAGTATAAATGGTATTGTATATAAGTGCATATTCACTTAGTACATATATGGTATTTGTAAGTATTTGCCTATCGATACATATATTAACAAACATAAAAAAGAGCCTAACATAGAAAAAAATACGAGTAATGCAAAACTGCTTCTTATCTTATCTTAATTACTTATCGAAATGCATTTACCAGTATTCATATGTATATATATCACCACTCGGGGGAGTGATCATATTTTAATTATTTTCATTTCCTCGCTCTCGTAAAAACAAAGAGCGGCGTTGAGTTCCATCACTCAACACGCAATGTGGAATTCGGTGGAAAGCGATGTACGGACTGTGTACCCTGCTATGCGGGATAAAAGCTTGAAGCTATATATATATATATATATATATATATATATATATATATATATATGTTTTACAAGAAAGATAACTATATTACTTTAATAGTTTACTATGTTTTAAGTATTATGGTCGAAATTCTTATACGTTTATTACAACTTATTTATGAACATATAAGAATTTGGACGCAGCCGATAGTAGAATGCATGGCTTAGCAGTCAGCGCTTGGACGGTTTCCAAGAGCCGTGGGTTCGAATCCCGTTGCGTACAAAATTTTTATGTTTTTTTCGAAAACGCTTTCTAATCTTAAGTGTGGAATAACATTTTAAAAATAGTAAGCTAATTCTTTGGGTTCTTTATCGATCTAGTGATACTACTTTTTGATAATTTTCAATGTGTAGAATTTACAGTGTACAGCCAACTGTGTATCTTATGATAAAGTATTTTTCTTAGGCACATATAAATTATTTTAACTTATTCAGCCCCATAGTATTTTTTGTAATCTCTAAGTAAATCGAAAAAGGTATGTCCGATCGATGGTAACAGGCGACCAGGTCATTTGGGAGGCATTGTTTAAGCGGACTCCCCTCTTTATTGGCAATTCTTATTCAAATACGGTCGGCCGGATGTAATCCTTGACACACTGAGCTTTCTTCATGTCCACATTTATTTGTGGATCCATATAAATAAGCACTGAAAGCGCTTTTCTTTTTATATGCAATGTGATTGTTTGGGCTGATATTGTTGTTCGTGTTTTATTTTTGATGTATTGTAAATTATGTTTTGTTATAATTGTATGTGCATCCACATGTCTACATGTAAAGTAAAATTAGTTTTCAAATATTTTTTTTAAGACTTTTGTGAGCTTAATTCAATTTAAGCATTTCATAATCTATATATATAATAAAATTATAAAACTGTAAATTTTGTACATAGAAAATTATTATTTAGATGGTGTTACTAGACCGATAAAAAAACCCAAATAAATAGTTTACTTTTTAAAGTGTTATTCCACACTTAGGATTAGAAAACATTTTTGAAAAAAAACGTATAAAAATTTTGAACGCAGCGAGATTCAAACCCACGCCTCTTGGAAGCCGTGCTAGTGCTCTGACCGCTAAGCCATGCGTTCTACTACCGGCTGCGTCGAAATTCATATACGTTCATAAATAACTTATAAGAATTTCAACGCAGCCAGGAATAACACTTTAAAAATATATTAGGCACTTTAAAAATAGTAAACTATTAAAATAAAATAGCAATCTCTCTTGTTAAACGATTATTTCTTAATAATCTTTAAGTAGCAGAAATTTGTAAAAATCTCTTTACAGATGCTAACAACATAAATAAGTTGTAAGAAACGTATAAGAATTTCGATGCAGCCGGTTGTAAAACGCATGGCTCAGCGGTCAGAGCGCTTGGAGGGTTTCTAAGACACGCGGGTTCGAATCCCGCTGTGTTCAAAAGAATTTTATACGTTTTTTCAAAAATGTTAACTTAACAAAATTGCTTAGATAATATTTTCTTTCTTCATGTTAGTTTAAGTATCACGCAATAACTACCAATTGGATTAAGATGAAATTTGGTATAATTATACCTGAACATACCGGGTACCATATTGGGCACTTTTTATGCAAGAAAAGTAAAAAACTTAATTTTACAGCTAATTGATCTAAGGGATTGCCCTTAGAGAACACTAGCTGCAAATAATTGAACATTACATAAGGAACATTCGTTTACATGTTACACTCACTCACATATAATATTATCACCCAAAAAATCTTATAAGTTAGCAATATCGTTATAATCTTGTCCATTTTTCCTTATTTATCGTGCCCCAGCCACCATTTCTCTCTGTCTACTTTATCCGTAGATCTGACGGCCAACTGACGCATCTTATCCCGCACCGTAATACTTAGTTACGTGGATGAAATATGTGCGCTAATCCAAATCACCGGCTCTGTTTACCGGCTTGTCGGGGTTTTTACGTCTCGTGATTGAGGTCAGCTAGAGGCTTCGTTTTTTACTTTATTTGTGCTTAAAAGCATTTTTGATTTAGAAGAAATTTTTTTGATGGATAATTTGTATTTATGTACGTAATACTCCTCGACTGTTCTTGTGTTTAGTACACGTATATCAAGCAATATTATTGATATTATGTATTTTAACATCATTTCAAAACGTAGTTAGTACTTTATCATAATTAATTTATTTCAAATTCAACAATTTGATATATATATATATATATATATATATATATATATATATATATATATATATATATATATATATAATTATGAGAGTTTCTCATACAATATGTACATTATTCGCAATACCTGATAATATTCTGATTTTTATATTTTTTCAACTTATTACATGTTTGGCTTCATTTTAAATACATAAAAGTAACATGTCTTTAAACTAACTTGAAAATTATATTTAATCATTTTAAATATAGTTCTAAAAGTCTAGTCTGAAAGTGAACGAAAACGTGATAAGTTAAATTGAATCGAGTCCCGTCGAGAGCTCGGACTGCATGGACTCAAACGTCTCATTTATTTCCCAATGGTATCTTTTATCATAACAAACGTCAACGATAGTGTACTTCAGATGGATTTTTACAAGGAAATCAGTACTGACTTCATTATTTACTCTAACTCGCGTTAATATTTACTAAATCTGTATTTCATTCTGTTTTTTTTTTCGTAATTATTTGGGATAAGTTAAAATGATGTAAATTAGTGTTCCCGGACCTTATATATAAGGCGGGACCTTATATAAAGCACATACCTACTCTAGTGTCACTATTCCTGTGACGTTTAAGTAAATTATTGCATATGATAGAGAAGTACGTAAATATTTACCATGCTTTATGATTTAATATTTCTATTTTTTTTTGTAAAACAAAAATTTATAAATTTAAAAAATATATAAGACTATCTAGAACTTCATGTTGATCTTTTTTGAACCAACCTGGCAAATGGTCAAATTATGTTTTGAACAAATTATTTTTTTTTATCAAATATAATGTAACTTAGATTTAGTGTTGGTTTATACTATACTTTTTCACTTTGTGAATGACTTTTATATTGAATAAATTTTTATATTCAATTCCGTTTGCTATACCACTTTTAGTGTTGGTGATAGTTTCTTGACTATATTTTATAGGCATTTCGTGTAAAGGCTTTTTTTTATTAGTCACGGAACCTAACTCCTTTACTTACCCAGACCGGAAACGACAACCATAGAGTGATACAGTGTGGAGATCAAACGTGGACACCGTTTGATACTGTACCACGATGGCGTTCGTTCCATTGTAATCAAGTTTAATCAAAAAGAGAAAGCTTACTAATGGTGTCTTCAGACTAATGATGGCACGGACGAAACTTTATTGAATCGTGCACCGCGTTTTGTTCAGCTTTATCGATTCTGGACAGTTGCCAATTTAAAACCGATGAGATAATACTAGAATAGCAAACACATTTAAAGTTAAAATATACTTACTTTTCAATTCACTTTGTAACTGTAATGAGCTTTATTGTTTAGTCTTATGTAAAGCTCTTTATATCTCTTTAAGTTTTAGAGTGATATTTTGCATGAGGAGTTTTTAAATTTAACTTTAAACTGTTTTACTGTACTTTGTTCTTAGTGTAGATAGATATTGTATTACTGGAATATACGAAGTTTCATATATACGCACGTACTATATTTTTATGCAATATACTAAAAATATAGTACGTACATATATGCATTTTTCCATGTATAAATATCCTTATTTTATCCCCGTGTTGATGTGGATGATATACTTAATTGAGAGATAGCCAATTTTCACTACACTATGAATTTAAAATGTATTTTATAATAATAAAACATTATCAACATCAACTCTGCATACTTATACGTTTTTAATTTAAATGTAGTTGTTTATATACATATTAACAGTACAGAGCATTGTGTAAAAATGGAAGCGTTAAGTTCATTAAAGTCTAAGTGTTTTAATGCAATGCTCGAAGATCTGCTCAAGAAAATAAACAAGCCACAACAACTTTGGAACGAACGAACAAAAACCTCCCCCAAAATGTGTCTTAGTAAAGAAGCGCTGTTGTTTACCATCAAGTAGAGTGCCTCAACTTATGTACGTCTACGTACAGATTGTAAAACTGGAATTGAATATATACATTATTCACAAAGTAAAAAAGTATAGTTTAAACCTATGTCTAAAGTAACATTGTATTTCATAAAAAACAAATTGTTAAAAAAATACCGATTTGCCAGATTGTTTGAATAAAGTTCTTAGTTAAGTTTCAGTTACTCTAAAAGAGCTAAATTATAATTATATCAGTTTCCTTTTACAATATTCACGTAGCAATAATTTACTTTAACGTCACGACAATCGTAACGTTAAGAGGATGCGTAGCGATGTGTCTTATATAAGGTCCCGCGGGAAGATTAAACGCCACTCGATAGTTTATCCCGGGCTATAGAAATAAATAGTGCTTCGGGATAGCTGATATTTTATCTCGATTCCTTATTTTAAACGTACAGATATTGGCGAACATTTGTTTTAAGTAGGTACTCTACAGCTTCGATACGATTATAAGAATTTTTGTATCAAGGTTGTCTAGGCCTTATATTATATTACAATTGCTATTAAAATATAAGAATTATAATTAAAATGTAATAATTCAAATACTCCCCCGAGTGGGAATCGAACCCACAAACGATCGTCTTTACGGTCATATTGATTTCGTTATTATTATATAAATTTAGTTTAGTTTTTCTATATATTATATACAGAAAAACTAAACTAAATTTATATAATATTAACGAAAATTACAAACTTAAATGACAGGAGCGTCTACGTCAAGACAATAATAAATTTTGACTCAGACTGTAGTCTGTATTTTGATTTGATTGATGTAAAGAGCGGCGTTGAGTTCCACCAACCAACACGTAATGTCTCGATTACGGTGAAAAATGAAGTACGGAGTGTCTTGATACTAGGTACCTTCTGTCTACCCTGCTATGCGGGATAAAAGCGTGAAGCGAAAAAAAAAAGAATATATGTATATATATGTGTGTGTATATATATATATATATATATATGGATAAAGCCTGTATGTGGTAAGTGACGAGTTACTTATTCAATAAAATGTACCAGTTAATATTGCGGTTAAATTTATTTGACACGTGGGCCTAACATATTTCCACGTCCGCACCGCCGATAAACACCGCATAAATATCCTTTTAACATAAATTTTCGTCAAAATAAAAATGGGTTAACGCACGCTCAATATGCGAAGCGTGAGGTCTGGACGATATTTCATAAAAAAGAGTTATATCTAATAGAAGATTGGCGTGGGAAGTATGTATGTATGTATATTTGGTTATAAGTTATAACTGTTTTATATTGAAATATATTATATATTTTTGAGTTCAACTACTACTGTAAAGTCGCTTGCTGTAAAGAGCAATTGTGTTTGAGACAAATTCAATTATTGCATATTGAATGATGATACTCAACGCTGAAAGTGATATTTTTAAATATATTATCACAATTAAACTCAATTCATGATTTTATTTGTATCTTTCACATGAAAGATAGTGAAAATAAAAAAACGCATAGCAATTGCATATAAAAATATAAGCATGTCAGTAATCGAACCCCGTATAGGTTATTTTATATTTTCAAGATCTTTTGTACATATTAATATAATAAATAATTCAACACTATAATCACGCAAACAACGCGACAACTAAGCAAACAAAAAAACACTTGGTAACATTAACTCAACTCTTTTTGTATTTTACAAAACTAATCAAATCAGTAACTAAATTTAACAAGTACATCAATTGACTAAAATAGTAGTAAACGTATAGGTTATTTTATTTTTCGAACATAATATTAATGTAATATATAGGATGTAAATAAGAAATATGTAGAAAAGCTACATAAAATCAGATTCGTATAGCAAAAAGGGACGCATGCAGATTTTATTGATAAGATATAAGGAAAAGAATTATTTACAAGGAGACCCGGCTTACGGCCTGCGTCAGATGAAATTTTTACAACGCTCCAAGGAATTTAGACGGTGTTATTCGTTCACTCTGAATATGTATTTGGGATTGCTTGAATTACAAAAATGGACAGCGGTTATGTAATTTTGTGTAAAAAATATTACTGTTATTATTTATGTAAATTTTATTTTTTATGAATTATTATTTGTTGTCATCATATATTACTTATCGTTATTTTGTACTTGCTTAAGAAATTTTCAAGTTTAAAATATAGATCTGAGTGTTAATAAAAGGCGACGTCAGATTTCCGCTACTCATCGTGAAAGATACTTCACGGTTTCAGGAGAAGCGAATCGCGTTACTGATATAGGAGGTGGGAGCAGTTCCTAGGATTTCCGACTGAAATCTAGGCTTAGAGACCTTTTCAAATACGCTTTAACGGTCGTTTCCACTGTCCGAGCTACCTTTATTAATCCGGTTTTCCTAATACGTGCTGAAAATGAACTGACATACTTGCCGTATGGTTTTTTATACTTACATATGTATTATATGGTTACAAATTATATTGATATCTACACTGATAATGTACTATTATTACTTAATACGCTTGTATAAAATCAAGTAATGTTTGTCCAGGCGGTAGTCCTGCCACCACTCGCAAGATGGCCCTACGAGAATGGTTTCACATTTACAACGTGGTTTCGTCTGGACCCTATCAACTCTGTCAACATCGAAAGGGAGAAGCCCTACTTATATTGGTAACGTATTCATTTTAAACATAATTTATGTTAAGGTCAATGTCTGACTGTAAACGTAATCGGTTGTGGGTTCGATTCCCACGAGAAGGAGGAACATGTTTAAATTATTTTCACTTCCTCACTCTGGTAAGATATGTGGTAAAGGTGGCGTTAAGTTCCGTCAAGCAGCACGCAATGCCTTGAATTCGGCGGAAAACGAAGTGCGGAGTGTCTTGACACTAGATACTTTCTGTTTACCCTGCTATGCGGGATAAAAACTTGAAGCTTTTTAAGCATCTTCATGAAGAACAGCTTTTTCCTCCTGTACATGAAATATTATTTATTTTTGACCTGTTTGTTTTATTTAAAAGATACTTGGTAGTGCATTGCAAATGCACTTCGTGAATACGTAATAAGGCTATTTCCTTGAAATGGGATACTTTCGGCACTTAACTAAGCTGGTCGTTAACTTGAGAGCTTTTAAGATAAAAGTTAAGCCGAGACCAAATTGTATATTGATGACTATGGAGTTATATTTTTCATAAATACAAATAAATTTGTATTATATTATATTATTTTTAGTAAATATTGACTAAATGCTTTATACACCATCTAAATATACAGGTAAAGGTTTTGATATTTAATAAATAGAGTCATTAATGTACCTAGATTTCATATTTTCAATGGAAATATAAATCCCATATTTTTGAAAGTTGTGATACATTTAATAATCAAATATTTCATTCCACACAGAGAGCGTCGGTAAACGACCGGCGTCAAAGAGATTTTGTGAAAGCAAATTTATTTAAACAATATTATATGAAGGATGATTTTTCAAAGGCTTTTTTGTCATATTAAAGGCAAATATTGTTCAGGTTAAAGACCGTTTCTAAGTAACATAAATGAACATGTATATTTTGTTATAAAAGTGCTCAGTAAAAGATGTACATGTAAATGTTTTAGTTAAAATTTTATTTACTTTTTCATATTATTTACAATTGATTCTTTAGTTCTATTTTTTTTGCTAAGAGTGTCTAGAACTCGATAACGCAATTCTCCTTAATCTATTGGATTCAAGTATTAATTTATTAAAATATGCTCTTAAATAAAATGATTTTATATTTATCAATCAAATTAATCTGCATAAAGTGTCAATAGTGCCTGTTTTATATACATTTGTCAACATTTTAAAAGCCTCTTTTTTATTATAATTAAATAATCTTTAAAACAAGCGAAGCCTGTTGAAAAGTTTTGGAGAATTTAACTCCTTTCTGTAAATTAAGAGTCAAAGTTTTAAACTAGCGAACTCAATACTTGTGAAGCGCTCAAATGCGCTGGTTTGTAATTAATACGTGCTAAAGTGGGAAATTGTTTTAGTTTTGTTATATTTTTTAATAGATACTTATTATTTTACAAATAAAATAATAAGAAAGTTTAAATTTAGCATGTTCTCGGTTATAAAATATGCTTTTTGAGAAAGACAGAGATAGTTCAGAAAATTACCGCCACTTTAGCACAAAATATATAAATAATATATTTTAACGCTAGCAAAAAATATTATTTTGCAAAATGGTTGATATTATTGATTTTTTTAGTTTCAATTGAGATACAAAAATGTATACTTCTAATAACAAACAAACAAACATAATGCTTGTATGATTACTTCTTAAGTAGGCATAAAAATGCGTTTCATACCATTTAGATCATATCACCAACCATAAGCAAGACCAAACTATAATCTCCTTCTAATTAAATATTAAAGCTAACATTGTATGGCCGACGCAGTACGTTCTTAATACATTCGTGTCCAGGCATTAATTAGCTAAACGCGTTCCATCAGAACGCCGGCCAATTCACTTTGTGACTGGGATTAGTTGGTTTGTTGCTTCACGACCGTTCTATAGAGATGAGAGAACTGTATACGTTGTTACTATATCATGTCCTTGTTTTTTAATAAGTTAATGTTACACAGTAAAGAACGTGCACAGGTGTTTGGGCACGTCGAAAGGATGAGTGATGAAAGAATGGTAAGAAAGATTTATGAAGCAAAGGTGTGTGGTACTAGAGGTCAAGGAAGATCTCGGTTGACCTTCAGTACAACACAGTATCAATGATACTGGAGGAAGGTCACGTAAAAATCATAAGGACCCCCCAAAGGGCACCTGTGAAGAGGCTAATGTGGACGAGGCGAAAGAGGTTTGCAGGGATCGTAGAGTTTGGCGCTCTGTCCTTTCTGACCACCCCACAAAGGATAAAACTTGAAGCCAAAAAAAATGTTACACCTTTGAATGTTTCTATTTGTCACTTTGTTCCCAATAGGCGGTATGTGACAGTTATAATTTGTAATTTCATAGAACAGAATATTAGCTTAGGTTGTGGTAAAAAAATCAGTAATAACAGAGTAAAAACAACTAAAAACAATTTTATTTTTTTTCATGTGTTTCTCATAATATTTTTTTACTATTTTTTGACTTTCTAAATATAATTACTTCCCCGAGTGGGGATCGAACTCACAACCGATCGCGTTTACAGTCACACGCTGTCCCACTGCGCCACGACCGGCCTCAAGTATCTAGTATCTCTTTAGTATTTAGTAATACAGTTGATACATACTTTGTACAAACTAGATATCATAAATACTACGACACTTGAAACCTTCCTTTCCTTTTCATTTATTTAGATTCTTCAAAAATCCTAACCATTTATTTAATTTAACAGATCTGAACTTTGTAACATATCAGTAAATAAAAAATGAACCCAGAAAAGTTATTCTAGAAAGTAGAGAAAGTGTTGTCTTCGCTTTTTTTGGTATGCAATAACGTTGCTACGTGTTTCCACTGTGAAGCAGCTTTCTAAGAACTCGTGTTGCGGACGCGAGCTTTTTCATCAACTAATAGTTGAGCACAAGTTGTTTCAGCAACTTTGTAAATTGCGAATAGAGACTTTAGTTATTTACTATTTTTTTAAAAGTGTTATTCCACACTTAGGATTAGAAAACATTTTAGAAAAAACGTATAAAAATTTGAACCGTCCAATCGTCGGTATCCAAGAGGCGCGAGTTCGAATCCCGCTGCGTTCAAATTTTTATACGTTTTTTCTAAAATGTTGTCTAGAGACGTTAGTTTTTACCTTATTCTATGGAAAATTGTGAATCCTGTAGAATATTTAGGATGTTTTATTTAAGTAAATAGTCTTTACTATCTAATACGTATTTACTTTTAGTTGTGATTTCCTGTGGAAATAAACAGAAGCCTATCTTGATACTAGGTTCTTTTTGCTTTCCCCACTATGAGAGAAAAATCGTACAGCTATTGTTTACTATTAAATTAATGCATTATTTATTTGTACTGTTAAATTATCTATTGAAATTTTGTGTTTACATTTAGATTATAAAGAAATTACGTTTTCGGTACTAATAGCAAGTATCCAAAGTTAAAATAAATTTCATTCATGACTCATTATAAGTGCTCGTGTATTCAATATTTGGATAATTTCAGCTTCAAGACGAGCAAAGGAGTCGGCTACACAGCGCACTTCGTCGGCAACTGTCTTGTACTGACCTCCATGAAAGTTCGTGGTAAAGGCTTTCAACATTGCGTCAAATATGAATTTCAACCTAGAAGGTAAGATAACATTCACTTATTACTGTCTAGATATGTTTTTAGAGTAATTGTATGAAATAGTAAAAAAAAAAATTTTATTTTAAATTTTATCATAAAAATCAATGGAAGTATATATGTGTGTAATAATGACACATAATCAAAGCTTTGATTGTTATATAACATATTTAGAAAGTCATAGCATACTGTGAAGTGTTGAAAATTTATTTTTCATATTATTTATGCATAAAAGATTCTGAGTACAATTTGCCGAGTCCTTTGAATAAGATTATTGTTGTTTTTTCTTAATTTATTTTTATTTCTTTTTTTTAAGTCTGATACTATAATATTTTCTTTAGTTTCAAGCTTTTAACCCGAATAGCAGGGTAGACAGAAAGTAGTTAGTGCCAAGACACTCTGTACTTTGCTTTACACCGGATTCGAGACATTGCGTGTAGAGTGGTAGAACTCAACGCTGCACTTTATCTTTACCAGAGCGAGGAAGTAATATGTATCTATATATAATCACTCCCCCAAGTGGGGATCGAACCCAATGATAAATTATCGATTTGAAAGCTGAACATTCGTTATATATCGGCAGATGGTACGCGATAGCAGTGGTCTACATATACAACAGATGGACGAAGAGCGAGATCAAGTGTTTGGTGAACGGTCAATTGGCGTCGAGCACCGAAATGGCCTGGTTCGTCTCCACGAATGATGTAAGTGACTTATGTCTTGAGAGTACTTCACTGGAGGGATGTTGAGATGAGTTTGAGAATTTTGAGATTTAAAATTGTCTTTCTTTTAATCTAATCAGTTTTAGGAAGTTAAAATGAAAGTAGTGAATTACTGTTAGTGTAATTTATTTATAAATATTAATAATTAAGGGAATGTCGTTTGATCTTGGTTGTCGGTTATATTTTAATGGAAGTCATTTGGATAATATTATTATATGAAAACACCCAACCTTTCTTTTCGACTATGATTTGCCTTCCTTTGTCCCATGCCTATTTAAGCCTGCACTTAAAGCTACAGTAGGTTGTGCTCGGGCTACTTATTTTTCTATTCCTGAAGTTATTATTATCAATATTAATATATTACACTTGTGTATTCTAACTTAATGTGTGTGTTTTAATTCTTTTCTAATTTATTAATAATCTTAACTATAAGAAGATCTTTAATTTTCGCGATTTTTATACATTTTAAATGAAATTGTTTTAACCTGCCTCTAAGTCTACCTGTGACCATGGACTACTGTGAAGTGTTCGAAACGTCAGGCTTCCAAAAATGTATTTTTGAATATCAAAATATACGCGATTAATCCGTTTAAAATAGTTTCATTTAAAAATCTTAACTATATTTATTTATTTATCTATTAAGTTAAACACTTCTTCAGTTGTATATATATATATATATATATATATATATATATATATATATATATATATATATATATATATATATATAATCAGAAACTTTTTAAGATATCACACACGTCGGAAATACTCAAAGATCTTATTCTCTACATACAACTTTTATAAGTTATAAGAATTATTTAAATAGAAAGAAAAATGATCTAATTTTATACAACACTATTTACATACAGCATTACTGTAAACTAATCGCATTATACGGCTTCTACTGTTATATAAGTTCAAGTTAAATGAAGCTTACTAACAAAAAAATATAAAACGTCTTCCAAGGAATAAGTTATCCTTAAACTTTCTTGAAGTACCAGGCGATTATAACCGAGACGGAGTTCCATCTGCTCAATCAATTATTTAGTTAGCAAGGGGCGGCCCTACTCAGCTACCACTCAGCGTGAACGTAAAACGTTTTATTTTTTTGCTTTAACCTGTTTAGTGAGATTCGAGAGGGATATGGTGTTTGCTTTTTGATATTGCGACTAGGTTTGTTTACTTAGTACTTTAACATGTAATGTAATCTTGTGTATATATATATATATATATATATATATTTAATATATATGTATGTATGTTACTATGTCACAATATCACTAAATTTACAATATACTGAAACAGTTATCTCTTGGTTATTTACCGATATTTGTCCATAATAATTATTGCTTGTTTTATGCTACGGGAAAACGTGCCAACAACGAACGTGCGTTAAAAAAATATATAGTTACACTTATAATATATATTTTTGGTTTATTTTATCTTTGACTTTTTCGTTTTCAACTCGTTTATAGTAGCGATGTGTTAGTCGAACGTTTTTCACGAACCTGTACACCGTGTAAATTTCAATACACTATTGACGTAGAGGATGCAACCGTGCGTATGAATATTCAAAGCTTTCATCGTGGTCACGTCCGCATATGGATTATTAAATTTTTTACATGCTTCCATGTAAAATTCTGAAATACCTGAAATTTACTGAAATAGTAATGAAAGCCAATTATAGTATAAAGGTTCAAATATATGTATATGTAATTGAAGTTAGAATATATTCCTGAACTGCGCTCCTGTCTTTATATTTTAATGGGATTATTTTCTGACAGTTGGCAGGTTATATAAAATAATGGAATAAGTAAATATATACTTTTAAAAGGACTGATTCAACATGGTTGCATATGTGGTAGATACTATTTTTCTCTCGTTATTCTACGTCGAATTTCGTCTATTCTCAACTCTTACTTCCTCCCTTTTTCGTCTTATATCCGGATTCATAGATCCGACGCCACAAAGATAATGTTAATTTGTAAGGCCTAATAATATGGTTATACACTTATATGTAAAATTAAGCTAATACAGCTAATAGCAAGATATTATACAGATGATACGTATTATTTCGATCTCAATACTCTACTAAAGACATTTCTCCAATACAATTAACAGCAAGTCTCGCCATTGTCTTTGAGCTCATTAGTAGCATCGGTCTATATCTTGCAAAATCTAAGATTATATTGAGGAGCCGGAGAATCCATTTACCATAATAAATTATCTCCCTTCTCACGCTGAATCAGTCCCTTGGAGGCAAAGTCTTGGCATGCCTCAGCCGTAAATAGAAATTTACATAGAATTACACTAAGAATTGTCAGTCAGAATGTGTACTACGGGATAATATATGGTGCTTTGATTATAATCAATTTACGTTTTCTCATATTGCTAGTACAGTCTACGGCCCGCGATTTTTCTTTTGTTTTTATCAGATGGGATAAAAAAATGATGTTTATATTAAGATCGTCATGGCGTCCGAGCAAATACTTTTTTTAATGTTTTATTTACTCGGTACCAGGTTATTATTTAGGTACATAGTTATCTTTAAGTTGTACACAAATAATACTTTTCTAAAAGCTGAATCTTGAATGTAATGAATATTTTGTAAAACATAGATATGACTATATTAGTTTGACTTGTTCCATAACAAAAGATGCATGAGTACGAAAAATGTGTGTGAACATTTTTTTTATCTGTATACTTATATCGCCTCGTCCATGGTCATCGCTCACTCTCTCGACGTGCTCAAACCATATTTTTCTTTATTCTTACTATGACATTCTCGCTTACGCTTGACTAGTTAGCTAAACTGACTCCGTATATACGACGAAGAGATCGCATTTCTTCAGCATTCATCTGTCTTTCATTCTTCTTTTGACTCATCCACGTTTCGCTGCCGTATAACAGCGTCGATATGAGTAATGCATTGTGAATGGCAGAGCACATCAATACTCCTAGAGCACTGTTACCATTCATTTCGTATCTTCCATCTCTACTAAACATACTTCCCAGATATACCACCTAATTCACTAGTTCTAAAATCTTTCTTTCTACCTTAATTTTTATTCCTATTTTATATATCCGCTTATTTTATCTTTTTCAAATACCGAAATCTTAAATTTTTGCGTCTTTCAGAATGGCAACCAATATTATATATATATATATATATATATATATATATATATATATATATATATATATATAAATTTACACTAATGCCTTTATCTAAAGGCATTTAAGTATACAGAATACAAATCAAAGCAGATCACATCACAAGTACAAATAGCTGAATGTAAACGAAAGGGCAGCTACCTAATTTGTACTGCTTAATATTTCTCCTTTGGTGGTTCAAAGTGAAGTTTCCTGCACTAACTCGGTTGGCACTTTGAGGCGCTTATTGCGTTCCCTGCATTATTCACTTCGTTAAACATCTTGATGACTCCGTCAGATACTTTAAACATTGTTTGCTTGTGCCTTTATCACTTTGCTTTTGTAGTTAATAATTTAAATACAAATAGCTTAAGAGTCCCACGTCACAACTCGCCAACTTGTTTCCGTGACTTTTTAGCTGTATCCTTTATTTAAATCTAAACTGAGAACTGAGAAAATATCGTAAGTAATATGTGTAAGTCCTGTCAGAAGATATATCAAGATGAAAAATAACCGAATTATGCGTGTTTTACTATACTCAATAGAAAAATTTCTACATTAAATTATTATAGATGATTTTGTTTTTGTAAGAGATATTTTTGACTTAGTATGCAGGTCATTTAAACGTATTGGCGTATTGGTTTTAGACTACTCTGTGTTTTTTCTTTCGTTAATAGATGTATTCTTTAATTTTAGAAATTTTATTTTTTACTAAGAAGTTTCCTTAAGTGCCGTGAACTTTATTTATTATGCACATTTTTTCCTTTTAGTGTATTTTCCCATCGCAACATTACACGCTAATCTCTCATTAAAGAGGAGCTCGTTTACTTTATACTTTGTCTCGGGACACTACTTAGAGGGACTTACATTTTATGACAAGGAAAAACAACTTTTATTCCATGCGAACTTTGTACGGACAGACATTTTTTTAAATAAAATATGACTTGTTATAATGTAGCGTACAGTTGTTGTCTTTTAAGTTGTAGCTATGAAACTTTCAGCTTTTTTTATTTAACAGTGCTTTATAAATTATCTGCTACTACAAGTTGGATTCTGCCATTTGAAATGCGATGACTGGAAGTATAGAAATAATCAAAATGTTCCTATATATCTTTACTTCTTATGAAACTGTGTTTATTTTTTGTTCAGTCAGAAGTTTTTAAGAATACTTGACTTTGACATTATGTAAGGTTTAATGAATATTCATTTTTATTATATAATAAATGTAATATTTAAGTTTTTATGTTATTTATCGTAGCCTTTCGACAAATGCTACATCGGTGCGACGGCGGAGCTCGACGAGGAGAGAGTGTTCTGCGGTCAGATGGCGGCGATCTATCTGTTCGGCGAAGCGCTCACGACGCACCAAATATGTGCCATGCACAGACTTGGACCTGGATATAAGGTAAACTTTGTTAGTTTTTGTTGTATATCGAAATAGGAAATAAGTAAAAATAATTTAGTTTATTTATGAAAATAAATATATATACACTAATAATTTTGTTAATAGCTTTTGAAATTTAAATTATAGATATTTTTATTTTTTAATAATTTTAACCCTAGTAATATAAATACAATTGGAATATTATTAAAAAAGTTGAATGTATTTTTGAATTTGTTTCCCGCTAACAATGGACAGAGTCAGTTCCGTTTCGACAACGAATGCAACATCAGTTTGCCGGAGAACCACAAACGGGTGAGCGAGACCGCTCCCAAGCTTGACGCTCCCCAAATCGAGCTCCCTGAATCCCTCGAACCCAATAACCTACCCATTGATACCGAATCCGAACCCACACTCCCTGAGCCCGCTTCGCAAGAAGATAAAAGCGGCAGTCAAGAAGTAGTAGTAAAGGAGGACTCGACGCCGCGCGGCCGCCGCATGGCGGACGAGGCGCGCGAAGTGGCCGCGGCGCATGCCTCCCTGCTCGTAGATATCGAAGCATGCAAGCGTGTAAGCATGCCGCGCCGCCCGCTCTATACATCTCTTATATTTGTTGCTTTTTGTTCTGTTTAGTGGGACGTATTGGCTTGTTAAAGTTGTCTTTTGTCTAAAAAGGTCATAGACTGATTTTCGTTGTACAAAACTTATTTACCTGGCAGTATATGAACGTATAGTTTTGTTGACTATAACTCTTGGATCGTGTCCAAAAGACGTAGATTCAAATCCGTATATGTCTATTTCTTAAAATGCATTTTTAAAAATAATAATTTAAATGTATAATAAGATTTTAACGAGCTAACACCTCCCAGCACTTGTCACGCGTTTTGTTCATAACACCATATAGCATTTGTGTTTGTGTGGTGCCAGGGTCAGTTTCGGTTCGACGGCGAAGTGCGCGTCCCGCTACCCACCTCTGAGACACGAGTGGACAAATATGGCGATCTTTTACACGATCCGACGCAAAATATTCATGATGTAAGATAGATTGTCTTAATTCTGATGACGAGGGGTTATTTCTAACCTTTAATACTTTATCAGTCTTGTTTGAGTTATTATAGTAACGTTTTTCAATACTCGTATACATCAGGTTGCAAATGTTCTATATAAGTTTGAACACTCAAAATATATGCTTTTTTCAGATGATTTCTTTTGGTTTTATATTTCTTGTGAACGAATCTTTCGTTTATATATTATAAATAAAGTATCATAAAGTATACATAATTTATATTTATAATTTATAAACGAATCTTTTGTTTATATATTATAAATAAAATATCATAAATTATATAAAATATTAAGAATGTTCGTTATAATGGACTGATAAAGTATTTTTAATAACTTTCATACAAATAATATGGGTCGAAAAGGAAATGTTTTAAATTAACAGGTTGAACGCAGAATCACAATATAACTCCACTAATCTTATAAGTTCCTGGTACTTTAATTGAGTGTCATGAGCATGAGTAGCGTTAAGATGGTTTTAGGTAATGTTAATATTTTACATACAGATGCATGCAATTTATTAATTAATACTAACTGCCGTACATGAGTTTTAACATTTAAAAAAACTGTTTAAATTCATGAGATTGGAAAAATTTTAAATTAATAAAAAAAAACAACAGCAAGTAAAATATTAAAAGTATGAATAAGAATTATTTACTAGCAAGTAATAAGTCCAATAAAGACTCGATTAACCGGACTTTATACGAAAATTTGGGTAGTGGCATATATAACGAAAATCGTTTTATTTATAACAACGTACTTAATATGACATAATACTTTATGTTTGGAAATTATTAAAAGCAACAAGATATAATAAAAGTTGTTGACAAAATTCAATAAAAATTAAGTTAATAAAAGATTACATATTTCCTTAAATTAAAAACACTGCAACATTCGTCAATCAATCAATCAAATGTTAAGTTTTTTCATGGTTGATAGTCTGGTTAATCGCGAATTGGAATAAACAAGAGGCAGATAAAATAGATGAACCTGTAATATAGTTAAGAGTTTACAAACAAAAGGAGAAAAAGCTTAAAATTATAAACAAATTTATTTATTTTATGTACTGTAAAAATACTTATAACTCTATCAAAATCAGCGTCCATTGAAATCAAATGTGGTGAATGTCACATGTTCACCAGACTGAGATAAAAATGGCTTTAAATATTCGTTTAATGTGCTATAAACATTAGACTTGAGCTGTGTGTCAGCGATTGGTATCATTTATATCACCTAATACTTATCTTATCGAGATTATAAGGATTTTGTGTAAGAAAGTGCTTTTGTAATTAAGTCTTAAGATAAATAAGTCACCATTCTGAGGGGCATTAAAAACAACAATGGCCGGCGAAAGGAACAAAGACGCCTTTGAAGTTAATCCGACTGTAGCGCGACAATTGTACGAAAATTGTTTTGTTATTTTACATCGGCTCGGATTAAGGGACGGTTCGAATTCTTTATGTGTTTACAGCCATCAGCTTCGACTCGGATAAAACTAAACATAACGAATACCTTAAAAGTAGCGTGTAGTGTTTTGTTGGAGAAACCCGAAAGTATGTAACTTTTATTATTATGAACATAATACAGATTTCAAAGTACGATACAACCCTGAACATTCCAAGCATGTCCCAGCTTCCTGTATCGTGATCTCGAGTGAGATGAACCGTAAATGCCGAACACGTTTAAACTAATTTGTTACACCAAGAACCAGTTTTAGACTGCCATTTGTTAGAAGCACTTGGACACGAAACAACGCTTTTACAAAAGTTATCTACTGTCTTACTCTCGTTCTACAAGTTTGGGCACAAAGGAGAAGATTCCGGAGATTTCTAAACTTAATAAATAATTCTGGTACTAACAAACACAATTCATTACGAAATGTTTGGGTTGCGTGAAATTAAATTGAAGTCGTGAACAATTTTAATATGTCTCTTCGAATGAGTTTTGAAAATGTTTTAGGGTTACATTACACCCGGCACAGAACACATAAAGATTTCCATGAAATTATAAAGTTGTACTTCAATCAAGAACGATTTCTAAAGCAAGCAATATAATCTCCACAGTGTTTGTGCCGACAGCGAAGTAAACATACCTGTTTGTATTGTTATAAAAATGTGAAATTAAATGCCATATTAAATTTTGTTAAATGGAAAAGCACGAATCTTCAAATTTTTGCAGTTATCAAGATTTTATAAAATAATATTATAATTATAATATATATAATTGATATAAAAAAATATTTTTTGTAATGAAAAAAAAAGTTCTATTTGACTTAGTCGTCCGTACTTTAATTCTCGTAGCTTTTATGAATGAATACATTTTGCTCCTATAAAACTTCTGTTCTCAGCAGTACAGGATGTAATTTTATGTATATGGTAGTCATTTCAGGCGCAAAGCCTAGCTTCATCGCGACCGGCTAATTACTGATCCACGGAAACCAACTTCCTTGAGGACGTTCCCTCCGCGATGTCATCTTTGTAAAAGGTTACATATGTGATATGACGTACGGAATGCTGGATAATTAATTGTCAATGTCTATTTTAGCTCTTATTTTTTTATAAATAAGGGCCATATTGTGAAATCATATTTTTTAACTATGATTCTCGTGGCATTGTACGTTGTCTGTGTTTAAATGGGGCGGAAAAGGTTTTATTATGAACCGTCAGGAAGCAAAGAGAGGTTTGAAGCGCTCGTTGGAAATATGCTGAAGTTTAAGAGCAGTGATTTGTACACATATTACTTGTATAGTAGAAGGAACGTTATGTAAAGATTACGATGTGGTACGCCTCCCACTGCAGAGTAAGATATTTAGTTACAAATAAACTCTCTATTCGTATTTAACCAGATTATGTCACTGTGAGATGGGTATTGAAGTCGAAAACTATTACATTAAAATTAATTTTCAAATAACAATTTCCCCTGTTTAGTCGTTAAACAGCCGTCGCCTCGGTAGTTCTTATGCCAAAATCAAATTTACTAATTACGCTCCAAGCGATTCCATTTAAAGGTTATTTATAAACTGAGTGTTTAATACAAACTTTTTCAAACTAACCTGGCCTTTTGAAGCCAACAAAATTTTCCGTGAGCTTAATATTTATTTACAAAGAGGGAAAATATTCATACTCGCTTCAATATAAAATTTTAGGAAAAATATCTCAAAAGAATGTCGTTTTTTTTCTTATGCTTGTTTCTCGAAATAGACATTTCCGTATACATTAGAAACGTAAAAGAAAGCTTTCTTTTTCCTTTGGTGACGTATTAGGCCCCTCGAGGGAAGATCCTTGATTGAAGGCTGTACGGCGACTGAAATATTCAGGGCCCGCCGTGTACTCAAGAACGTCGGCCGTCTTTAATATTTAAAATATCTCAGTGTTACAATTTTTCTAATTTGCGTCGGAACTCCACTTTTACTAAAGATTTATGATTTTAATTTGTTAGCAATATTCGTTGTAATTAACAATTGTATATTTGTTACTTTAGTACCATTATTGTTACATTTATCAAATTGTCTTATTTTTGCTTATTTGAAATATTTCATCTAAGCATATCTTAAATTATTTCACAAAACATCCAGAGAATTTGAATTGAATACTTATATCATATATATATATATATAAACTTAAGAAGATGATTCGCCTCGTAATTTATTCTGGAAGTTTGTTTCAAATCTGCCGTCAACTGTTTTTCGATTGGGCGGAATTATCATTATAACTTTGCTAATTGAATTTTAAAAATTAATTACTGCGAAAATGAATTCGGGGGTTTCGGAACTCATCTCTCGTCGAGCATGTGATCCTTGTAACCTCGACGGCCTCATGAATATTACCTCAACTTATTTAAATTAAATTTGGACTGAATTAAAATATTAATACCCACCTACTGATGCATTATTCTGACTTCTGTTTTACTTTGGCCGCTTACTCGAGGGTTAATAAAACATAGGGTCGTGCCGTTACTTCATTAAACATTAATAATAATTACATTATTATAAACTTTATGTTAATATGCGAAAATCTTTCATTGTTATAATCGCGTTCATAATTCAGACTCAGTTTCTTATCTGCATACTTGAAAGTTTTAAATAAATTCGAGTAGTCCGTGGTCACAGATAGACTTCATCTACTTGCGACCACGAACTACTGTAAAGTGTTCAAAACGTCAAGTTTCCAAAAATGTATTTTCGAATACCAAAATATATACGATTTATTCGTTTAAAATAGTTTCTTTTTAAAAAAATGTAACCATTTGACATTTATTGTCCTAGTAAAGACATTTATTATAGAAAGAAATGATCGCTTACTAGGCTATAAAAGTTGGTTTGGCCTGAACGGTTATTGTAATAAATAAAATAAATGTGCTACATATAAAAATATTCAGAAAACGCAAGTGTTTTGGATTCAACGCTTATCCCATATCTTTTGTTATGCGACCTACATTATAAAATGTAGTAAATTTTGAAGTTAATATAGCAAAAGTTCTCTATAAAGTTTCTGACATCCTGTGAAATTACGTGCACTGTAGAGTCACACGTATCTATACACGTAGTCTACCTCGTCGCTAGGAAGTGCACCAGTATGCACTAGAACGTATCTTACTAAGGATATGAATACGGGGATTTGTGAACAATATTGGTTCCGTTTATTTTAGAACGGGGACTTACCGAGATTCGAATATACGTACGTGGTTGAAGGATATTATTTTACGAAAAGCCGCATTTAAAAAAAATGTTATTTACTTACATCGGGGCCGATTGTGGTGCTTCGGAACAGTGACTGACTGTGAATGCGTGGGTTTGATTCCCACTCACACAACGGAAATAATTTTAAATATAATCTAAAATTATTTTCATTTACTTGTTCTGTTGAGACAAATCGCGATATTGAGTTACGCCACTCGACACGTAATGTCTCCAAATAAAAAGTGGAGTACTTCCTGTTTACCTTACTATGCGAGATAAAAGCGTGAAGGCTATTATTTTATAGCAATAATAGCCGTAATTTTCTTCCAAATTTGTTTTTTAGAATGTTTTAGTATATGTAAACCAAACAATGTGTAATTCACATATAAACATATGTTTTTTTTAATATTTTCTCTTGCTAAACGTTTATTCTCATCGAATTAATCTTTGTGAATAGAAAATAACAGAAATTTGTAAAAATCTCTCTACAGCGATGCTAATAACATAGATAAGTTGTAACAAACGTAAAAAATTGCGACGTGGGAAGTAGAACGCATAGATTAGCGGTCACAGCGCTTGGGCGGTGTCAAGGAGACGCGAGTTCGAATACTCTAATTCTATTTGATTCAATTTTTCAAGTTTCTTTTAAGAAGGGAAATCAACATAGAATGCCAACTTTCTATTCGGGCCGCGCTTATAACGAATCCTTAGATTAGTTTTCATACTGGATTAAAATTATAAACAACACTCCAAGTTTTAAACTTATGCTTCGCTAATAGCGAGAATAATGAATTTCTGCGAGCTTTATGAAGGTAAAGTTGCGGTGGAGATGTTTGCGCTTTGTTTAGTGCATGTTTTAGTATCTAGCATCTCTTAACGATTAACTTTAAGTGGATTTATTTTAGAATACGAAGTACTTTGCTATTTTTTTAATACCCCTGCTGAAATATTTTTTTACGTAGTATTAGATCTCGTAAACTTATCATTAGGATCTTATTTATTAGTTTGAAATTCTTATTATTATATTGTTTTGAAATAAAATTATTTAGGGCGCCATTGAAATTTTTAATTTTTCGTCTTAACTTGCCCAAAGAAACATATTTCAATGATAGTCATTAAATAAGCTTAAGTCTGGATTTTATTAACATAAATATTATTATATAATATTTATTAATATAATATATTGCGTGTGAAAAATAATATATATGTTCGCGTAATGTTTAGTTTTCCTAAGTTTTTAGTACTTCAGTATGTTTTATCATTCAACTTTGAATCACTGGTATAACTTTTAACTTACTATGAAACTCTTGAAGCGTGCAACCACAATATACTCCAACTTATAAAGTTCCAAGTGAGTTTTGAACTTTTATATGTAGGTGTTCTTATAATCTCGATGCGAAAATACCGCCCAAAATTGTAAGGTGTGACGTATATTATTATATCTGTCGCTAGGTTTTACTATTAAAAGTGCCTTGTAACTTGATATTATTTTCTTTTTATTTGTAAAGAAACTTGAAATATTATGTAATCTACTATGGGCTTTGAGGGTCGCTTTCTCTCTCCAGTAAAGCCGAAATACTGTTTACAAATGTGTCACATCGCGAACCCGTAACTTGCGATGATTATGTACTTAAACTATTTCGTTACAGTCGCGTTAATTTATATCTTAAAATAGCTTATATGAATTCCACATTTTATTATAACAATTAAACATAAATAGAATAGCGAGTTACTTCAACGCTTTCACAGAATATTTCATTATACTTTATATTATTTCTACTATACAAAAGTCAGTTGTTGAATACCGAGAATGTTTAAGCCATTTGCCTTTTCCAGTTTCCTATTTCATTTCATAATAACTTACAGTTACATCATAGTAATTTCTAGAAGAAAATTGTCTTTCTATAGTTTTGTGACATTTCTTACAGTACAATTACATTTTCATTGTCTTTTACAATTTTGCTGGTACAAATTCGGTCGGATAGTTCACTAACCTAAGATGTAAGTCTCATTAATTAATGTCACTAATTTAATAATTAAGACATAGGTTCGATTCCCGTTCAAGCAAATTATTTGTATCATGAAAAGAAAAATAAGCTGTTGGTTTATGAGTTTACTTTAGTTTTCATAATATTTTTTTTATAGTCAATACGTGGTGATTCGTCTACAAATTTATATTTATATTTTTTCTTTCATTATTTCAGGAATAAAAAAGCCTCACAGTAAATAATAAAATATTTTCAACATTTTATTAGATGAAACTTGTTATTATAATTAATTTAATAACGCGTTACCATTCAATTAGTATAAATGAACGCACAGTTGAACTCTATGAGAAAATCATAAAATATGCAACGCCTATTCTTCCACCTGCTATTTAATATATTTAAAATAATTATACTAACAGTCTACAGTCTAGTACAAATATAAACATTATATTCTAGTTTGAACATCTACTTAGTTTAAGCACTGCAAAGTAATTAATTTATTTTAGCAATGCAATAACTTTAATGCAAACATATCTCGTTCATGATTGACCGCAATACGTACCATTTGACCTTTCCAATATTTCGTTATTATATTATATCACATGTAAAATGTTAAAATTTTAATATAAATCAAATTAGAATAATAATTAATACGTTTCATTGCGTCGATGTTTTCAATTATAACTTATTTATGGTAGCAAATAAAATTTTGTGATTAAATAAATATTAAATATATAATATAGTTAGAGTATGTACAGTATGTAGAGGTATATAGAATATATACACTATATATTTTTTTAATTTCACGCTTTTTATCCCCCGTAGCAGGGTAGACATAAAGTTAGGTACTTTATGTTAAGAAACACTCCGTACATCGCTTTCCACCGAACTCGAGACATTGCGTGTTGAGTGGAGGAATAGGCCTTAATAATATTATTAATATTTTTGTTCATACATAATATATAGTAATTATAATATAATAATGTTTGTTTGTTGGTCTTTATAAGTCGTGGTGTACCTCTACTGCTCTCTGGATGGTTTCTTTATCTAGTATAATCAACACCGTAGTTTCGAAGGTCAGACCGAACAGTCAGTAATTAGCAATACACAACGAATTTGTTCGAATCCCGCTGCGTTCAAAATTTTTATACGTTATTTCAAAAATGTTTTCTAATCCTAAGTGTGGAATAACACTTTAAAAATAGTAAATAACACAACACATTTGTTTAATATACAAAATAGATTGTATTTTTATTAAAACAAATAATTATATAATATACAAGCATAGTAGCTAGCTTCAATATGATTAAACCTTCAGTTTTAGAAATACGTATTAAGTGACAATCAAGCTAGACAACAAGTACGTTATCCTCTTACTACGAGAATATTTTGAGATAAGATATTTTTAATCCGCGAGCTTAAATTGAAAAATGGAGAGAGGCGCTCTCTCGTTACAATTATTTCGACTATTCACTCCACAACAGACTCATGTTCCTTATCCAAACATAATAACATTCTAGGTAATGTTTTCACTTTTATAATGTTTGCATGAAATGTGTTTTGTTTCCATTACGTGTTTTGTTGTTTAAAAATTATATTATCGTTGTTTTAGCATGCAATGGTTAATGGTTTGGTTGGATAAAGTGTTTTTGTCGCTTGTGTCGTACTAATATTTTTAGTCTGCTTAGTATAATTGTAATATAATAATTTTTATCAACATAATTCATACTAAATTAATTGTGTTTTTGTTTACATAATAGTCAGTATTACTTGTTGTAGATTTGTATTTGAATTAGTTAATGTATTGTGGCTACTAAGCAAGAAAGCTTTCGAGCTTTTTGCGCTTGAACGCTAAGTGTCGTTTAATTATTAATTACAAAAAAATAATTTATGATATATTTTATTATTGAATCTAATGGAAATTTTTTTTTTATAAATCATTATTTTGTTATTATTAATATTTAATGTTCTCCTCTAGGTCCTATACGATGGTAAATTATCATCGGCAATAGTGTTTATGTACAACCCAGTGGCGACGGACGGTCAGCTTTGTTTGCAGTCGGCGCCCAAAGGCAACGTGTCGTACTTTGTTCATACGCCACACGCGCTCATGCTGCAGGTAAGCTCCTCCGCACACATGCTCCCCTGGTAGCGTTCGTGTAAATAGTTGTGTAAATAGTGACACTACTATGTTGTATGTATGTAGTGGAAATGTATCTTGAATGTGTTTTTTTTTACTTTGGAATTTAAAGAAAATCTTTTTTTTTTATTTATCGTAAAGATATTTATTTAATCGTTTTTGTATAATATTTCTTACAAATAAATATGGGAGTACTGTTTGATAGTGCTTTCTATATTGATCTCTTTCTATCTTCGTATGTATATAATATAACTTGTAATGCGATTGATATGTCTATCCTTTTCGTTCATTAGTCGTTATTAGTCGACTCCTGCGCATTAATGTTGTCCTGGTATCTGGTTAGTATTTTGTTACAGGCATTTAGTTATATTTAAAATTACAGTTAAAACTTTACTATATAATCTTCTATCTCACTCTCGCTTTCGACTGATGACATTAATGATAATGAAATGATAGCAGCGATCTTGCAAAGAAGAGCTAACCAAATATTTTTTGGAAAAAAGGAGATATTTTTAGTAATGTAATGTATAATTCAATTATTATATGAGTATTGAATAAATATTGTTTTATAATTATGAAACATAGAAGAAACTTTAGTTATTTTTACTTTTAAAACCAGCCTCTTTGTTTTATACTGCTCTGTAAGTTACATTATATACAGACATTATTTCTTTAAATTCGGGGTTATACATAAATTTGTTCCTACACTGTATATTGACATCTATCTACGCTACGGCATCATTTCAACTAGAAATTGCGTAAAACGCAGTTGGATCATGTTTACCATTGACGATATTTTTCATTTGGTACCGTTGTGATTTTACTAACTTCTTCTCTTTTATGCGGTCCTGGTACAGAAGTAATGCTTTTTAGATATATTCCTTTTGATTCACATGTTTGGTTAGGTTAGGTTAGTAACTTTGACAAACAAGGACCAAACAAGAAATTAATTGATTGCTAATTTAAATAACATAATACAAAACTTAATCTCTTACATCCTTATGACGTCCTCATTATTGGACAATATTCCATTACACTCCCTTTTTCATCTCTATCGCACGTACGCATTTTCTTAAAGTGCGATGGAGAAAAAACAGGGGTTTTGTAGAGTGCGTTTTCATTCACTTTTATTGCGACAATCTTGTTATGCTCTCTCGTTCTTTCACGTTATATTAAGAAAGGGACAAAATATGGATGCGTCACCCATTTTTATAAATAATAACAATACCCGCATGTGTGCATGACGATACGAATATATATATTTTTTGCTTGTATTAATATTTATCTCCGTCTAAAGTATAATGTTTGAAAGAGACGCAAAATATAATATGTCCTTTTAATAAAACGTGCACTTACAGAGCTCCGACGCACTCATGATATCCTAGTAATCTAGCTGTAATTAGTAAGTAGTGATGTAGTTAACTGTATGTAATTTAAGTGTATGTATGTACTTACAGTAATTGTAGCCGTAAAGGGCGTTTTAAAAAGAGCTCTTTTAAACTTATGCGTTCTTAGTATTTTACTTAAATTACAATTGAGAAATAATCTTTATTAAAACGTACGTACGTAATTATTATTTATTTGGTTAAAATGAACTTCAGCTTTTTTTATTGGTTAAATGTAAATATATAGATATATAATACGTAGGCTTAAAATCGATAATGTTTTTTAAAAATAGAAAAAATATATTAAATAATTATAAAAATTTTAAAAATATAAATTAAAAAAAGAAAAAATATATGAGAAATCTGTTATTTTTTATCTTATAATATATATTAGCGCCTTAAGTGATAAAATATCATAGCTATTCAATACCAAAAATAAGAAATTAAAAGTATGTTTATTAAAAAGTATATTGTATAGAGTTTAAATATTTTTTACCAATATATTATTTAGCGATATACAAAACGAGCCAGTGAAAGCTATTTCTAACCAGTATTTCAAATGTGCATCATATTTTTATGTTTTTATACCCAAGTTTTTCCAAAGCCATATGAAATAAAATATATTCTAACGATTTCGAACATAACACGAGCATATTCTGACCCAATTCGTTTTCGTACACACAAAATGGAGATAATCTCGGGATTTGCCTAAGAAAGCGTACCCGTGAAACGCCTGTTTATGCTCACTTTGTCACGTTGACGGAATCAACCCTCCTTTAAAATATTTACTCAAGTTACAGAACGCTTTGATCTGTGAACACTTCCGGGCTTCGCTCGCTTCTCTAATGATGTGTGTAACTTAATTAAGCCGCATTAAAATGTTTAACTTCATAATCTCTTTTAATAAATTTAAAAGTTACTGTTCTCGTCTAACAAGTTTTATTTACACATGCGGAATTCCTTCGTGACATACCTAAATGTACAATCGTATTTTTATAAGCAAAATCAAAGTGATATTTCGTCTTCTTTTTGATTATTTTTTCGTAAATCATAAATTAGATAAGTAATTTTTACATACAGATATTAGTGTGTAGAGGTTTTTTACCCGGTCTTTTATATATTTTCTATTTTGGAATGCATATTTTTGTAGTTTACATAAAAGTACAGATTAGTTAATACTAATATTTCAATCTAAATGTCAAATTGTTGGTTCACTAAAAGTGTTATATTTTGCTCATTGTAAAAATAATAAACAAGTTAAAAGTGTCTTGATACCTAGGTACTTTCCCTGTTATGCGGGATGAAAGCGTGAAGCTAAAAATACACCTCAGTCAGTTGTATACTTTCTGAAATAAAGTAAAGGGTACTAACTAATGGTGGCCATCGTGGCGCAGCGAAAGCGTGAAGCTTTTTACTATTTAATATGTTGTTTCTATTTTTCACAGGAGGTTAAAGCGGTGGTCACACATTCGATTCACAGTGCACTCAATTCCATCGGGGGTGTCCAAGTGCTGTTCCCTTTATTCGCACAACTCGATTTGCCACACGACGCCCCGGCTACCGACCCAAAGAGAGATCCCATGTTGTGGTAAGATTGCGAATTTGAAATACATATATGTTTAAATTGATTTTGGTAATAAATAATAAAAATGTTATTTATTGTAATATAAATATAAGTAAAGAGATGATCTTTCAATGATACTTTACAAACACATCACTTTAATTCTTGTATCGAGCAATACATTATATATTTTGATCGTAATTTATTAAAAATCTTTTATGTTATATATATATATATATATATATATATATATATATATATATATATATATATATATATATATATATATATATATATATATATATAATAACAAAAACAACACGTAGTGTTTAAAGTTATTCAACTTTGAGGACCAAAAGGTGTTTATTGATTCTTTTTTTTTTCATTTATTATGTTCTGTAGCTATATTGCAAGTAAATTGTATCGTATAATCAGTCGCTCTAAACAATTGCAAAGTAAAATGTTATCAGTATGCATACTACTTAGTTCATAAAGTTTTAGCGCCATACAAAATGATACAGTGTCACCTACAATGAACCCACACTTGCAACAGGAGCAAGTTCACGGAATTGGTTATACAAAGTAAACTAACAAGCGCTAAAATTTAGAAACTAAATCATACGACCGAGTTTAGATGCTAGTTCTAGTTCATTCATTAATATTCCAAGTAGCCAGGGACGCGTAACCCGGCTAAATGCGTTTTCTATGTCGTAGCCTAATCGCTCTTCAAGTTAGCCGACCGTCTCGAGTTGGTCGGGTAATAACTAACTCCTCACAACTACTAATTGCCTAGTGTCGACCTCGGTTAGTCGAGTGGATTTATACGAGAATTTAAAGAGATTTAAAGCAGTATCCGCCGGTTTCGGGAACTACCTTATTTTATTTGGATAAAGTTTAACAATTATTGATAAAATTATAAATATTGTATTCATTTTATTTTAAAAACTTTTAAAATTATATATTTTTTGATATTATTAAGTTGAACGATTCGTTTTCAACATTTTATTATCACTTTGCGAGTCAGTCAAACAGAACCTAATGCTGATATAATATTCCGTTCTGCAATTGGTTTTAGTTTATGTGTCTATTAATTAATTACTAAATAGATCTATATACTATCTCTTATGTACATATATATTATGTAGACACATCTAAATAAGTTACCATGTATAAAAACCTTACAATTTTTTTACAATTCCATACAAGGTTGGTTATGAAGGCGCTCTGGAAAACCGTTAATGTACGAGTAAACAAGGTTAGGAGGTTATCGATTTGAAATTCTTTCTGAAGATTGATTATTTTTACATTTTACATTTACCTGTTTTAACAAGAAATGGCGCGGCGTTAGGTACCGCTGCTCAAAAATACTCTACACTCTTCGTAGTATATTATGAACATTTGAAGGATTTCTAGGTATTATATGTAACCGTTTAAAGTAAATGGAAATAACATCAATAATAATTTATTAGATTCGCTGTGTAAACCCACTTTACATCGTACTGTTAAATAAACATCGGAATCAAGTTCTCAAACTTTAATTAATCTGTGTCATGTTAGATAAGAGATACTATTTGTCTATCCGTGTATAATGGGCCTTTGATTATATTGATACGTTTAAGTTATATGTTAATATAGTTTTATATATTTAATGGAAAATCTTTAAAAATAAAGAAAAGAAAGATATGTGTACCGTTATATGGACTTGTATGAAATTTTTATATCTATTTTAATTTCCCACTCTTTCGGTGTTGTAATAGAATACGTTTTGTCATTCATTATCTATGAAAGTAGAGTATAGAGATTTTGTCAGCTTACATACATTAATCTAAGGAAAAAATATTCATACATTGAAATAAAATGACATTTTAAAAGATTGAAGCCGGTCTTGGCGCAGTAACTGGACAACGTCCGACTCTAAACGCGATCGGTTGAGGGTTCGCTTCCCATTCGTGACAGTGATTCAATTTGAAAATTTGATTATATTGACTTTACTTTTTTATTACTTTTAATATTCACCAATTGCATTAAAATGATAAATTAGTTTTTTAATATAATATATACATATATATCTATCTGCCTTTAAATATAGAAAAATGAAAGTATAGACAATTTTATAAATATCGATATTTCCTCTCCAGTACAAACTCACATGGGGCGGCCGAGATTAAATTTATGTGGAGCGACGTCTCATATCGTTTACGTACTAAATATAATGGCAGTGGGTTTCAGAGCGATTAGACGCTCAACGATCTAAGATGGAACCGTTCGGTCATTATTGGGTAAACTCGAGGGATATACTCGTACACGTAAGCTGAATGCGAGAAGTGATTTAGTTTAGTCGATGCTTAATTAATTGCAGATTTGTTGGGTAAAGAAGTGATAGACATTGTATAAGGCTTTTGATGCGATCTTGGTATATTGGTACACATTTGTTGTTTACTGGAAAGAAAATTGGTTATGGATTCACATTCAGGAAAATATATATATTTTTTCCAATTCTCAGCTTTGGTAAAGCAAAGGATAGCGTTGAGTTGCGCTTCTCAACATGCAATGTCTCGATTTCGTATGTTATAAGTGAATATCTTATAAAACTATGTTATCTCAGACTAGTTGCTGCAGGTGAAAGGGTTATGTTCAATTGTGTTTTGATAAATCCTACTTATTGTTTAATTTTTACAATTTCTTTTTATTCAAGTATTTCTAATATTTAGAGAAGTACGTTACATAGATATCATAAATGATGTAAAAGTAGCTCTTTTTATAATCAATTGATATTTTATATCAATACAAACTTGACATAATGAATTTTAACTCGCAAACATTTCGCGCAATAAATGATAATATATTGTATTAAGAATTAATTGTTGTATATTTTGAACTATGTCAGAACTGCCTACATTACAAATTTTAAGCACATCGTTTACAGTTATTAAATATGATTTAGTAGGGTAATGTGAAATGTGATGGTGCGAGCCGTAAGGAAATTAATAATTTGATGTAAATTAAATACTCGTTTTAATACAGTAAGTATGCTTAAAGACATTATCTAATATTATTTGTGACTAAGAAATTTGCCCTTGCAAAATTTATATTTGTATAGTTAATTAGGATATAGTGATAATAATAATAATAATATCTTTGAAGCTTCGAATATACCGATTAGTTAAGCTTGAGTTAGTTTACCAATTCTATAACTATAATTCACATAACTTCATGTTACAACAACTAAATTTATGTTATGATTTAGATGAAACTTTGATGTATATTATGTTAATTATCACTACCAATATTATTTACGACTAGCTGTGCCCGCGATTTCGTCCGCGTGGAACTTCACATCCCTGAATATTCATTTTATAACAGTTAAATAAAAGTAGCTAAAGTTACTCCGTAGTAAATGAGCTATCTGCTAGTTGAAGTTACGTCAAAATCGGTTTAGCCATTCCAAAAATTAGCCGTAACAGACAGACAACTATAAATAGCAAAAAATGATATATGTAGCGTGTATATATAAATATACATTAACATACATTAATAATGCAACAGATACAAATATTTTATTTGTCTGTGTAAATAGTTGCACAGTTAGAGTAAACGCAATGTTTGTTTGTTTAACTCCCGCAAGTCGCCACGCAAAATCACTTTGAAAAAAGGTTTGCAAAAAATTTTTACACGATTTCTCTAATAAATCTTTATAAAGAAGAAGAAGAAAATGGTATGTTTACCATTATATATATATATATATATATATATATATATATATATATATATATATAAATATAGGGTATATTTCAAATCGACAGAGTTCAGCTGAAGGCAAGTAGTTCGACATTAAGGGAGGATAAGCAAGTTATTGCCCGAGAGCCCTTGTCATAATGCTTAACGACGCGGTTAATGTGTATGTACTTGTGGAGTTGACGATAATGTGCTTCGACGTGTTTTGAACAGAATTTACTGCGAACTGCTAGTAAATAAATAAATATATTAATTAATACATTCTGAAACCAAATATAAATGAAAAAATTATTTAGTTTCACGCTTTTTTATCCCTCATACCAGGCCAGACAGGAAGTACCTAGTGTCAAGATACTCCGTACTTCGCTAAAAATAAATAATAAAAATAATGTAAGCTTTAAAGAAACGATTAAAAATATCATATATATACATGTTACACTAGTATTCTTATTTTGTATTACTATACTAGAGAGATACTCATCTGTATTGAGTTATATACCCACGCATCTTGCGTCGAAATTCTTATACGTGTATTACAACTTATTTATGTTGTTAGCATCTCTGTAGAGAGATTTTTACAAATTTCTACTACTTAAAAAACTACTAACTCAACTATAACAACTAACTCGGAGATGCTAACAACATAAATAAGTTGTAATAAACGTATAAGAATTTCGCAGCTGGTAGTAGAACACATGGCTTAGCGGTCAGAGCGCTTGGACGATATCCAAGAGGCGCGGGTTCGAATCCTGCTGCATTCAAATTTTTATACGTTTTTCAAAAATGCTTAATAATAAGATATTTGAATCTATTTTAATACTTTTAATACAAAAACTGTTTTTATAACAAAAATCATGCATAAGTAATTTCTAGTATTATATGGTTTACATAGTAACCTTTACTTGAAGCTTCAAAAACATCACCCATTTCACATCATTATAATACTGAAAGAGATAGTCTAATGAACTATAACTTACATCCGAACCATCGACACCGTTTATTAATATATTAAGCAGGACACTAGCTACTAGATGGATTGCACTTTAAAAGTAACGGAACTACTAAAGTAATGGTCCCACGTGAAGAAATCAAATTACAGCACAAATCTTACTTTCCTTGAAATTTTGATGAAATCCTTTTAAAAAAGTACCTATATACGTTTTCGATCGGTATTAAATTAATAACTTTTCTATTTCCAGCTCCAAACTTCTCGGCTTTGTGTGTTCACTAGTGGAGTCTTGTAGTACAGTACAACAACACATGCTGCAATGCCGCGGCTTCCTGGTCATCTCTCATATGCTTCAACGATGTGGGAGGGATCACCTTACACCAGACACTTTAGCTTCTTTCCTTCATCTCACCAAACACCTGGTGACCTGCTGTTCACCTAATTCTGATTTACTTCTTAAGCAGGTAAGATTAACAAAGAAATACTTACTTCTTGTAAGAATTTTTAAAAATGTGTTTGATATTTTTTGTAACTTTTTAATCAATAATTTTTAACTTTCAGTTTTTTTTGTAATATTTTAAAAATATTTTAAATAATTTGTGTTACACAACCTACAGTGTACATTATATCCAAGTTATGCGTAAACGCGGCAAGGTTTCCTCGGAATTAGGAGTGTAAATTCACATTAAGCTCCCAGAAATATTAATTTGCGATCAAATCTCTGCCTTCCCGTAATTTCGCGTAACTGACGACCGCAGTATTGCGTCGTAAATAACGAGAAATGGCGCCATAGGAATTTGTTCTAGATTACGCGATTAATTTACACTTTATCACTGCTAAAATTAAAAAAAAAAACAATTATATGTATATTATTCACGTTTTCATTAAAACATACAATTTGTTTGCTGTTATTTAATATCCACGTGGATACTCATTAAAATAACTACACTTAATTATGTCTAATGACTTTCGCGAATGGAAGTTATAATTAAAGTACGAACTTTCAGACGAGAAAATTCATTATGTGTTTGACTTAGACAGCAACAAAGGTAACGTTTGCTAACTTATGTTCGTCTATTTAAATATCATAATTTTACTATGAAGTTTGTTTTTCTTTTTTCGAAATTACTTTTAGTTATTGAGTAAAAAATATAGAAAAATACATAAGATTAGAAATTTTTCCTTCATTACTTTGTTGCTGTCGATTTATACAAAATACACTTGTTATTTAAGGTTGTTTGGTTGTTTTTCGATGGTTGTTAGCGCACGCTCCTCTTGCTTGTCACTCCCATACTCACTTTTATTTTTAAACTTCAAACTCCACATAAACCTTTGACTCCACCAACTTCTTGCACGTTACCAAAAAAATTCGCAAAAGTAATGTCGATTTTTTATGTAATCTTTATGATGTTCCTAAATGTATTTTTAAATTTTCATTATTTTCGCTTTTATTTAGAGCTTTACATATAGAAAGTCACGAGTGGGTGAACTTATCGGAATATATACATAAGGTTTACTGTTAATAGTAAAAAGCATAAATAGCTGGGGGATTAAATAAGAATACTAAAGGTGACACTTGCTTTAAAAACATATCACTTTGTACAATGCACTTACAATAATTTTTCGTGTATATTTTTCGTATGCGTATATCAAAATTGTTGACTTTTTTCTGTAACCGTTGCCAAAATAAAAATATTCTTAAACAGTATTTTCATTATAATGTAAATCTGAAAATGCAAGAGAGCCTACGCTATCAATCATCGGACAGCATATAGTCTATCCTAATCAGTCGTTCTGCCAATCTTTCCTAACATGGCAGCTTCTGGACCACATCTTGTTCAACCCGGCGCTCTGGATACACACTCCCGCTGCGGTACAAGCCAGGCTGTACTGCTACCTGGCCACTGACTTCCTCGCCGATGCACATATATATGGCAGTGTGAGACGCGTCAGCACTGTACTCCAGACAGTGCACACGCTGAAATATTACTATTGGGTTGTCAACCCTAGGACTAAGAGTGGGATCACGCCTAAAGGATTGGGTATGTTACTGTTGTTTTTTTTAAAGGAGGACTTTTTAAAAAAATACCGTTTGTCATATATTTTTTTAACTTCACGCTTTTATCCCGCATAGCTTTCCACCGAATTTGAGGCATTTCGTGTTGAGTGGTGGAACTTAACGCTGCACTTTGTCCTACCATAGCAAGGAAGTGAAGATAATTTTAAATATAATCACTCCCCCCAAGAGGGAATCGAACTCAAAACCGATCGCGTTTACAGTCAGACGCTGTCCCACTGCATCACGACCAGCCTCAATGTTATATGTTACATGCATTTATAAAATTTTTAGGTAAAAAAAACGTCACACAATTAAAACAGCTTATTTAATAAAATTGAGTAGCCACAATGCTCTGATTTTTAAAATAAATTACAATGTTTCAGATGGCCCGCGCCCCGCTCACAAAGACATACTGACGATACGAGCCTACATACTGTTGTTCTTGAAACAACTCATTATGATCGGTAACGGCGTAAAGGAGGACGAATTACAGTCTATCTTAAATTATCTCACGACTATGCACGAGGTTAGCTTTACATATGTATATTATAGTCGAGTATGAATTATGTATATAGTTTTAATATAATTACATATGTATATTATAGTCGAGTATGAATTATGTATATAGTTTTAATATAAGTAATTCTATTACGTTTATATGCAAACCAAACTTTGAACATAACAAAATCTTAGTTAATTTTCCACTTGCTCTACTATACACTACAATAGATTACAAATATAATTTGAATTTTTTATAGTTAGTCTTTTTACATATTTTTTTTTCAAATAGGTTTATTAAGTTTTAAATATCATCAACTACACTAGTATATTTATTTTCAGGATGAGAATCTCCACGACGTACTTCAGATGTTGATCTCTCTGATGTCCGAACACCCCAGCTCCATGGTGCCAGCTTTTGATGCTAAGGTCTTAATATATTTTATTCATGTTAATACATAAAAAAAACAAAGTAAAATTTTAAATGATACTGTATTTTTATAATATAATTGTAATACTTTTAATGGTATATATTTAATATTTTGCCTTTTTAACTATTTCAGGGTGGCGTAAGAACAATTTTCAAACTGCTTTCATCCGAAAGTCAACTGATCAGGCTCCAGGCACTTAAACTTCTGGGCTTCTTCCTCAGCAGAAGCACTCATAAGTACGCTGCTTTTTTCGAATTTAGTTCAAATATAATAATTGTGAAACAATGTAAAAGTATATTTTTTCTTAAAAAGTGTAATATTAATTAATATCGTACGCGATGCCGTCGATGTGTGGTACGATAAAGAAAAACAATGGTTCGCTCCCAGAAGGAAGTACGACGTGATGTCGCCGCACAACCTGTACACGCTGCTGGCCACGCGCCTGGCGGCGTGCGGCGAGGCGCTGGCGCTGCCCGTGTACAACGCGCTGTACGAGCTGCTCACGGAGCACGTGGGCCAGCAGATCCTCTACACCAGCCACCCCGAGCCGCAGCCGCACTTCCGGCTCGAGAACCCCAGTGAGCGCCGTCCTATTTGTCATGCTCCTCAATAAGTTGCACAGCTCGCTTGTCCAGAACGATACTGGATTATTTCAAATTTAGCGGTAACTGACTTAATGTTATAGTGCAATTAATAAGGTCAAATATCAAAATTAAATGATCAATTATTTAAGGTAAAACTAATTAGTGATCAAATTTAAATTTTAAAATAATCCTATATTCTTCCGGGCAAGCGAATTGTGCAATACTTATATAAGGAAATGTTATGTGTCAATTAATATTAAATTTATTATATAATACAATTAAATGTATGTACATCTTTTGGATTTTAGTAAAATGGCGAATTATATTTTATTTGTAACTCAATTTAAATTATTAATTTATACTCTGCAAGCTCATCAAATATTGAAATAACGTTGAATTTTATTTTCACTATCTGAAAATATGTCAATGTTAGTTCTTACACCTGTATGTACATAAAATCTGATTTTTTTTAAATCACTTTAATATATTTTTAGTAATTGTAATATTTGTCATTTTTTTACAGTGATACTTAAAGTTGTCGCCACATTGATACGTCAATCAAAACAAACTGAACAATTGCTTGAAGTTAAGAAACTTTTTCTTTCCGATATGACGCTATTATGTAGTAACAATCGAGAGAACAGACGGACAGTGCTACAAATGTCGGTGTGGCAGGAATGGCTTATTGCCATGGCGTATATTCACCCTAAAAACGCAGAAGAACAGAAAATATCTGATATGGTATATTCCTTATTCAGGATGTTGTTACATCACGCTATTAAACACGAGTATGGTGGGTGGCGAGTTTGGGTCGACACATTGGCTATTGTTCATTCAAAGGTCAGTTAAATATTTCTTCATATTCATGTGTACTTCATATAATATGTCTTGTTGTAACTAGCTGATAGAATCCCACCCTTCTATGAAGAATAAACGAGTAGGAAGTGAGGGTTGAGGAAAAAATTACTCAATTTAGTTTAAGTTTTACTTCCTTGTCTCTCTTTGTAAATGTTCTAAATTTGTACTGCTAAAGTTTACGAAACTCGGATATATTTAAATATACAACAATTATTTTTCAAAGCATATAAAAGGATTATATTATTATATATAAATAAACTTAAAATTAAAACTTATTTTTTTCAGGTGTCATATGAGGAGTTCAAACTTCAGTTCGCCCAAATGTATGAACACTATGAGCAAAGACGTGCCGACAACATTACAGATCCAGCTGAGAGACAACAACGACCTATCTCTACGATATCCGGCTGGGACAGACACACGGACGGACCGAAATCTAAAGTCTTACAAGATACCGACGAAAGCGTCGACAGCACCCCCGTGTCGATAAGAAAACAGAATGTCCTGAACCACGCAGCTCAAACAGAAATCGGCAAAGGGCTTTCCTTAAGAGAAGTGGAATCGTGTAGGTGTAAAAAAAATAATGACATCACAGAAGAGAGGACTACAGTAGTGTATAGTGAAGTGTGTAAAGTGCATAGTCCAGTTAAAAATAATACCGAAGTGCCCGTCGGAGGTTGTGATAGCAATAACGAAGTGGAACACGTCATCGACGAGGAACAGCTCGAAGATAAAACGCTGAATGAAAATAATGAACTGGTACAATCCATAATTGAAAATAAATTGTTGGAGAGCTCAGAATCTGGTATAGGAACTATGGAACTCGACTCTGATAAAACTGACAAGCCCCTGACCAGGCAAGGAAGCCTTGATTACATTCCAGTAAGAGATATAGGAGATAATTTAAATGACAACACTGATAAAAGTGAAGGATTACCGTCTAGTTTGTCCGTTAGTGAAACGGCGAGCCCGGAGCGTGTGGCCGATGGATTAAATATCATAAACGAGAGGGAATCCGAAATGTCCGATCCGTCCGAGTTGTATTTAACTCCGAGTGAAGCGACTAGTCCCAAGAAAATACAAGATAAGACTGATTCAATTCCAGATGATGTATCAACGGACGACCCTAAGCACATCGCTATAAATATCGTTAATGACGTACTCACCGTAGCACTAGAAACAGTGAGATTAAAAACAGATGACGACACCGACTCGGGCGCTATCTCGGGTGGATTGCACTCAGAAGGAAACACGCCCAATGGTCGCGAAGACTTAGAACAAGACATAGAAGATATTCTAGATCAAAAACAGGCAGCAGAAACTATCGCTAACGATTTAGTTATGGATCTTATTAGCAGTGTAGTTTCAAAGAGTGAAGAAATCAAAAGTGTAAATATGGATAACGCTCAAAGGGTTTTACCATCAGATCACCCGCACGAAGGCAACGTGCTGCCTCTAGACGGAGAATTTTTAGTGCCATCCAAAGAAGAAAAAAGCGAATCCACCTCCACAGAGGTCACCGTTATAGAAGAAAACGCCAAAAATGAAAACCAAAGAATAGAATTACAAGAAGACACTGAAACACCTGAAATTCCTCCTATATCGACGATCAGCGAGAATATTTCTCTTGCGAATAAGAAGGAGCAAGATGAGGAGGACAGATGTGAAGAAAGGGACAAAAGACGCGTGAGTTTGCCCGGCGATAGTGAGATGAAGCAGGATAGCAATAGAGGCGAAGGCGTGTCGACGCAAGGCACCAACACGTCGACGTCGCCAAAGCGGCCGCGCAGCGCCTCCACTAGCACTCAGGTCGATTCTAACCATTTTGGTAAGTATTCAAAATTATAATTTTCCTAGATATAAGAATGTAAAACATTAAGGAGTTTCTTATTTTATCTAGTAAATGATATTTTATGATGCAAAATTTCCTATTTGAATGATACTGCGAGTTTAACATGATTTATTGCATTTTGGTATTGAGATTTTATTATCAAAATATAATATAACTTTAGTACATACTTCTGTGCATTTTACTATATACTAAAATCATTCCACAGAAACAAAACGTCCATCGAAATGCAGCAGGCCGATGTTCTCCCCGGGCCCGACGCGGCCGCCGTTCCGCATCCCGGAGTTCCGCTGGTCCTACATCCACCAGCGACTGCTCTCCGACGTGCTGTTCTCTCTGGAGACTGATATACAAGTATTAAACACTTTCAATATTTACATTTCTTCATTTTAATACTATTGTTAAGATAGTTGAAACTACCTACTATAGCGTCCTACTGTTAGCACGACCGATTGTGTGTTCGATTCCCACAATCGTTCTCTGGTAAGACTAAGAGAATGGAGGATATTCACACTAGCTTTTCTCTACCATAATGAATGTAGTAAAAAAAATATATTTTTAATCTTCACTGGTAAAATGAAATGATCAAATACGGTGTCGTAAATTTTCCATTTACGACACCGTATTGGATCTGCTGTAACATTTATCGAGTCGGACGACTGTATATCATTCCTTCGATTGGAGTTCAATTCTCTTTTATAAATATTTTATTCTCATATCTCCGAAAAATAGTAAAAAAAAATAGCGTAGGAAATGAAGAAAACGTAATATTTATTACCATTTCGCAGGTATGGCGCAGTCACTCAACGAAATCAGTAATAGATTTTGTGAACAGCAGTGAGAACGCAATCTTCGTAGTGAACACTGTGCACCTCATCAGCCAGCTCGCTGATAATCTCATTATAGCCTGCGGTGGACTATTGCCTTTATTGGCTAGTGCTACTTCACCCAACGTTAGTATAATTTGTGTTATTTCAATAACCTTATTATAAATTTTAAACTTATTATATGATATATTTACATTTTTTTAGTACAAATCTCTTTAGGAACTAGAGAACGTTAGTTAGTTAATCTTTTTTTTTCACATTAAAAAGCTAACGTTCTGAGTCGAATTTTATTAGAAATTATTATATATTTTTTAAATTAATTAAATTATCCTTAACCTAAATTGAATATTAAAAAAAAAGTTCCACATATACATTTTTTATTGACATTTCTCTTTTATTTACTCATACACACATACATACTAAATTCTCACATTTTGCAATTTGTTTAAATATGGACATATATGACAAGAAAAAGGAAAAACAGAGTGATTTAACATTTACTCTCTGCTTTCAATACTCCCTTGAAAAATAAAGATACTATGCTTATTACAATGTGTTATATATTACAGAACGAATTAGACGTGATAGAACCGACGCAAGGGATGCCGGTAGAAGTGGCCGTTACTTTCCTACAACGCCTCGTGTCGATGGCGGACGTCTTGATATTCGCGAGCGCTTTGAACTTCGCCGAATTAGAAGCGGAGAAAAACATGTCCAGCGGTGGCATACTGCGACAGTGTCTCAGATTGGTATGGAGTTCAAATACATCTCGTTTTTATAGCTAATTTAGATTAAATTATTATTGAAAACTAGTTTCTTTTTATAGTGAAATCGATATTTTTCTTACGTATATATATACTATATTAATATAGGTTAGTTGTAAGTCGATATTTTTTTTAAACTAATCGAAATCCTTCGTAGTACAAAGAAGGATGTTGTATTTTAATACCTTCCCGTATTCTTGTAATACTAATTCGTTTTCAATGGAAATTGTTGTTTATTATGTTTGTTCATTATATGTGGAGTTTAGATATTTTCTCTCGCTTTTATTGCATAGATAGAACAGAGAAACGAGATGTCTAGAATAATTTACTATTAAAATTCTTCAAGAAAATAAATTTCTAGGTTTTATTCTTATAATTTACAAATTAGATTTTAGTTATAGATACTACATTATTTCTATTTAGTAAATTAAACTCTCGCCGACTTTTTCTTACAATTTACTATACATTTATTAACAACATTATCAAATATAACATAGCAAGAAACATTCTATGAATATTTTACAAACATTATTTTATTTAGTTAGAGATGGCTCTTCATCCATTAATTATTATAATTAAATATCACACAAAACCAAGGCGACACGAGTCGGTGAGAGTTAGCGTAGTGGCATAGCGGTAGTATAGCGGTAGTCGGTGTACAGGTGTGCACGTGCGCTGTGCGGAACTGCCTCGAGTGCAAGGAGCGCCAGCGATGTACCGCGCGCAACAGGGACTCGCCGTCGCCTAAGGTGAGGAATTATATACAAGAATACGTACCTCCTCATGGGTTATGATCGCCTGGTACTTGGATGTTGTGGTGTTAACTATCTTGTTAGTTCTGTTTGTTGTTTTGTGTTTTCGTAAAGTTCATAAAGAAAAGTGCCCTAACTTCGTTTTGGGTCATTTTTCTTGTTAAGTGACAGTAAGGGCTGGTAAATATTTTTTTCATATAAATTCATATATGTAAATTTTTCATTTAATTTTCATATACGAATGTATATGAAACTTTTTCATTTAATAATGTCTTTATGTATACAAAATAATAACAAACACTCTACTATAAAATTTATAAAATAATAACAAACTACAGGAAGTTTATTTTAATTTTCTAATTTATTAGACCATTTTAATGTAACTTTTAAATCTCTATTATTTACAAAATAAAACTACATACAAAGATCACTGAGTATTAGAAAAATTAACAAGCACAATTTATATATCTTATCCATACTAATAATGCCTACATATTATTATTAAAAAAAAGCTAATGTCTTAAAGTAAAAATAAGATCTGCTAATGTAATTTAATAGTTGAATATATTTGAATAAATTTAACTAAGCAATAATATTATAACAAAATGAGTTACTTGAGTTAGACCAGTTTTGCCCTAAGCCTCGATCATTAATGATATTTTGTATTTTTTTTTATTCTTAGTTATAAACCTTTCGTATTACCTCCTTTAATTTAATGATGTCCTGGTACTTTGTTCCAGATGAATGAATATTATATTATTGTTTCTTTTCTTAAAAAAATTATGAATTGATGATGTTTGTAAGGCATTTTTTTTCTTATGCAGAAAGTTGTACTAAGATTTTGAATGACGTCCTTCCACTTTATGAGATCCTGGTGTTTTGTTACAGATTATTAATGTCAATGCTATTTGATATTTGTTTTTTTTATGTTTGGATTATTTGTTTTCGCCTCTAGGGCGTTTAAAATTTTAACTTATTATTTTTGTGTATACTAGTGAATGCCTGCAACTTTGCTTGCGGACATGATTGCTATAATATAACTTGATTGATTTGTAATTAATATAACTGTCTTATTAATGAAAAGATTTAAATAAAGCAAATAAATACTAAGGAAAGGTCACCAAAATATAATAGTAATAACTGATTTTAAATCTGTTAAGTCCCAAATTCGCCCACAAATGCACAGAAAAACAGTAAAAATTAAAAAATATATTATTTTGGCTTCTATTACATAAAAATACCCTAAAAATGTTCTTCTCATACATTATTGTTGAACAGACAGTTTATTGTACGATCAGTCACATTTTTATTATATTTATATAGAAACTTCTTTAAAACTCTCGAAGGGCTGTAAACGTGTCCTACTGAACGTTCAAGACTATGATTTTAAATCTAAACACATATTTATATTAACAATATAATATATTGTTTAATTATGTAGGTATCTTCTCCGTTAGATAAAATGGCGTTAAGTTCCGTCACTCTTATATTAATCTTAACTATAAGCGGACTATAGACCAACTTTTCTCTTACTGAGTCGTTCGTCCTGTTCGTAACAATTTTGTTGTAGTCAAATACCATACATTACGTTATTTAATGATTTCGCATAGCCCTTTATATAAAGCGAAGAACGAAGTGTCTAGACACTAGGTACTTTCTACTCCGGTATGCGGGATTAAAGCGTGAAACTAAAAAAAATAACCCTTTCATATGATGATTAATATATGTAAATTTATTTTGCCTCCGTAATAAACAGAGTGTAGTAGCAAGCTTGGCGGATGCCTCGAGCCCGGTCAAGGATCCAGAAAGGTTGCTGCAAGATATGGACGTGAATAGATTGCGAGCGGTCATCTACAGAGATGTTGTGAGTAACCAAAACTTTAAAGTTATTACTTATTATTAAATTTACATAAATGTATATTGCATTTAAAATTTTAAGTGAAATTTTAAGAAACATATTTTTTATCTGTATATACTTTTCTCTAAAGGTCTAAGGGTGTCTAACAAATTATACTAGACTTATGGCTAAGATAAAAACTGCTTTTCAAACAATATTTACTTAAAATGTGCTTATGTTTATGTAATTATTATAAATTTCAATTATTTCATTTTAAAAGTAACTAGATGATGTAATAAAATTTGTCATATTATTTTGATATGTTTCAAAATGTAAGAAGTAATAGAATACTTATTTTATAGACATACTTGCTTGCATCTCACTCATGTATCTAAAAGGATTAGGATTAGGAAAGTGTAGGATTATATAAATATTTTTCCCATTAAACTCGCAGGAGGAAACAAAACAAGCGCAGTTCCTCTCTCTTGCCATCGTATACTTCATCTCGGTGTTGATGGTGTCGAAGTACCGCGACATCCTGGAGCCGCCGGCGCACGCGCAGGCGGACTGCGCGCGCCGCGTACACCACTCCCACGACCACCACGGTACGATATTACAACTGCTTATTATTGTGCTATAGTATTGTATTGTAGATATAGAATAACGTCTTCAAAATTTAGGATTATGTACTAGATATCTAGTCTAAATAAGTTAAGTGGAAAGTCGAAGTTTTACGGGACAAGAATTAGATTAATATGTTATGAAAATACGTCGGAATTCGCAGATCGTTGCTTAAAATTATATTTCTAACACTTTTCTTAAAGAGAGTCTTAACATTATATACATTTTTTTGATTGTTTCTAATATTTTAAAGTGTATGAATTTAATGTCATATTTTTGCCAAATTTGTTTACCTGTTTAGTTAAGTACTAAGTTTCTTGAAAATTACAAATCTCTATGGATATGTTATTAGATTTAGATTGGATGATTTAAATTTGGAAGGTTTTTTTGTACACTAGTTTAGATATTTAAACGGTTGTCAATTAATGAAACATAAATAGGAATATGCAATATTATTTTTAGAAATTTATTTCGACTTTTTTAAACTAGAATGTTTTCGGTAGTACATCATATTTTTAACGCATTCATATTCGTCATAGTTTTATTATAAGCAACTTTGTTTCATGTTGTTTTTGTGTTTTATATTTTCATATTGGTTTGCGAGTTTATTGGTTATTAAATTGTTCATGTTTTAAAATTATATTGTTCTAGGTATTTGAATCATTTGTAAATAATTAATTTTCTGAATAAATTGCCTAGAGAAATAGTGCATAATAGTTATGACTTTACTTTCTAATTAATCATCGATCATCAAAAAAATTACATTGTAGACTCATTTTTGGCTTCTTCAATACGCTTAGACGCACTATTTGTTTATAAACTTTCGATCATTAATGTATAGATAAATTTTAACGTACTTTTAAAATCTATAAAAGTTTTGAGCACGGTCAAAAGTGGAAAAAATATTGTTTACATGTTTTGGTACATTGTTTATTATTTTAAAAAAGAATATATCAAAAAAGTCTTTACACTTAGTGTCTACTTTTGATCGTAAACAATCGGAAACATTAATAACTATTCTATATTATAACTGTCTTATATCTGAAGTGGTGTTTTCCCCTTTTTTCACGCCGCTTGAAATACGCGTCACCATTTGGGACACTGGTAAAATCTACGTTACTGTCACGCCACACTGCGACGACATCGACTAAACACTTACACCGACCATGAAACGTATCATACTATTATTTTATTCACACGTGAATTGTTTATTTTACACGCATTTTTATTACAAACACTTGGTATCCGTATTTTTTATTATTTTTCTACCTTCATCTGGACTTTCGAGAAATTCTTCTTGTTTTCCATAATCTTTCCTTATCATTTCTAAACCTTTTGCTCAATCGTCCATATATCATGTCTGTTTCCAATACTTCTTTTGGGATATCTCCTAAACCCACCTCACTTTCCCACTGTCCCCTGTCCTTGCGCCCGCTGCTCCGGGTACCCGCCCTGGCAACAGGGTCCCGGCCGCTGTTCCCGCAGTGGTCGCACCACGTGTACCCGCAGTTCCTGCCGGGTGGGCACCCCGCCCGCCACTCGCACTGCAAGCTCGATTGCCCGCAACACGTTAACGCGCACGCGCACGCGCACGCACGCATCGCTAATTACCACCGCGCGCACGCAGGTAAACGCGGCCTGGGGCGTTCGCATTGCAGATAAATTGAAAGAATACGCATTTATAAAAAAAATATTCAAATAATAATAAAATATCTATAATTAATTAAAATCTATATATTATATATACTATAATTAATAAATAAATAGCAACATTTCCATAATATATTTACAAAAGAGTAACAATCCTTCTCATGTGGCTTCAGCGCTTACAAGCTTTGGAAGCTTGTGTTACTCTTAAGTAACTTTCATGTTAAGTAAAGTGAATATTGTAATGCGAACGTCTAAAAGTATCAATGTGGTCGATGTTTGCGCACGCTGTTTTGTCAGTTCTATCATTAAATATATTTCTATAAAATTAAGAATAAAATATATTTTCTTTAAATGTATTTCTGAAGATAAATAAATTAAAATTCTTGCTTTTGGAGAAAAATTAAAATATATTGTGTCATTTATATAAATTATACATAAAATAATTACAATATTCATTGTTGTATTTGAATCTGTAAATTAAAATATTAAAATACATTTTTTAAATGAAACTATTTTAAACGGATTAATCGATAATAATAAAATATATACCTATAATATAAAGAGACAAAACAGTGTATGGCACCGCTTAGGCATCGCTGACGATTTTAATTTGGTTTTATTATGATTTGCTCCACCATTCAAATTAGTGTGTGACATCATCTAGAAATAAATATGCATGTGTGAGATTTAAAAAAAAATAATGATTTTTGTGATGCGTTTTATTAAAATTTACTTTGGTTTATTTAGTTAATCGTAAATAGATAATATCTTGTTAATCACCGAAGAAGTAGTATATATTTGAAATGTATCGATTTTTGATATGAGTTTTGAAGTTTAAAGCACTTTTTATATATTTAACTCAGTATTAAAGCTTATTTCAAGTGGTAGTTAATTAGCTTCCTTATTATCATATCTCGCTTTAACCTTTATAAACTTGAACTAAGTAACAAATTACTCGAAACAAAATGACCGCTTCGTTAATGCTTTATTTGACTTTTTTTTGTTTTGTTCCCTATTAATTAGTTTTAAAATCTCTATCCATAGAGCACAATGGTGACGACGTCGAGTACGCTATGATTGTAGTTGACGAGAACAATTCCACTATGAACGAATTAGACTCGCCGTCTATGAAGGTAAGGCTATGTTCACACTGTTTATATTGTGTTTCATTCAAAACTAGGCATGGTAATAAATCTTAAAGAGTTAAGCAAATTATCTATCTACATTTAGATAAATTTTAAAAATTTCGTCATATTTTCTTTCTTTTGTAGCTTTTTTGGTACATTTTTTGGTAAATATAAGTTTAGTTATCAATAGTAGCAGAATGTCAATCTTGTATTTACGTTGATTTTTAAATTTTAGGCGTAATATTTTAACAGGAATCTTAGCATGCATTTCTAATTCAAAGAAAGGTAGCTTAGAGATCACGACGAACATTTGAGCAGTTAGTGTAGGACCCTGTTTGCATGATCTCCCTACATACATGAACATAACATTGTTAGCGATTTTCATTTGCTCATACATCGCCATTATTGGTTTTCGTTGGATATGAGTGTGTGGTGTGTGTAACAGACGCTTTTTACATTCGTTCTTATTTTGCGGTCGCGTTTAATTAATAAAGGATGAGAAGGACGAGGGCAAAGATGTCGCCAAAATAGAGACTACGACGGACGAAGTTAAACCGAATTCCGGTGAGAAAGCCAAGATCGTGGAATTGGCGGTAACGCCGCATTCAGAGAAAGAAGAACCGCTGTTCAAATCGAGTCTCCGCGTCAAAACGCAACCGAAGATAAAGGTCAGTTGTGGGAGCTGGGATCGAACTGTCACTATTAGATAGGATTTTCGCGTTTTTTTCCGACTCCTTGGTGTCTTTCTAGATTGCAATGGGGTTTCTTTCCTAAATGTTAACTTTCTAGCGACATCAATAGTAATTCGATGTTACGTTTCTATAGAACTATTAGCTTCATAGTGACTAAAACAAAGATATTAGTAATTTTCCTTGTTTTTGCTATGTCTCCTAACTAATATAGGTGTTTGGTGCTAGTTTGAGGACGGAATGATTTTATATGGTTTTTATTTTTCAAGCCGAGATCCAAAACGTTGTCAGGAATTACGGTGTCGGTTGTAAACCTGGTTTGTACACGTTACATTAAACACGAGTTCTTAGTGTGAACACCACTTGTTACATGGAAGCCTCTTAATACGATTGTAGGAATCAATAATACAGTTTTTAAAACACTATTTGACTATTTATGTGAAAAATATGTAAGAAACCTGCAAATACCTGCAAATGTTTCCAAGAATATTATCTTCGTATTAATGACTTTGGTATTATAGGCTTCCTAACTGATCACGTTTAATTCACCGAGTTCTAAGAACACGAGCTTGTCATATGAATTTCACACGAAAATTTATGTATTTATATATAAATGATAAATGAACTAAGCTAACGCTACGCTCACTGTGTGACTGTTATCGTATAAGAATATTTCACTACAGCTAACAATAATGATTAATTTTAGCCACTAGCACTACACTGTTACAATGCAATTGTTTAACTATAAGAAATGTATGATGTATATTATCTATATAATACTTTACTTGATGAAGTGAGTATATGTTATCTATATATTTTTTCTGTATATTTTTAGATTTACAAATATTTTGTGAAATTTATAGTGAATCTTGATATATTTATTGCCAAATTTCACAACTTAATACTTTGAAATTTTATTCGACGTGTTAATTTTTTTGTATAAACAAACGTTAACCACCGAATGATATATTGGATATTAATTGATGTTTTGAAAGTACTTGTATATATATTAGGAGATATATTTCAAAAAAAGCTTAAAATTTGATTTATTGGTTTTAAATTGTAAAGCGTCGTGTATATTCGGCACTGTGGGATCTATGAAAGAGTGTGCAGAGCCTTCAATCTCTCAGGGAGCACGAAGCCACTGACGAAATATAATATATTTTTAACAGTATTTTATACTTTTCCAATTTGAATCCCAACATTAGGAGTGCCCAAAAGCGCCAATATGTCCTAAGACGACATAATTAAAATATTATTCAATACTTTTAATTTATTATATAATCAAACAATATTTAACTCAATACAAAGTATTTTTAATAATGATTATATTTTTTCATTTAATTCACGGTTATTTATGATATGTGAGTTCAGACTTCATGGGAGTTTCTACCATGTTCTTTGGTCAAAATTACTACATCTTGCTAACATATTGTACATATATTGTTTTGCATGTTTACGCTTCGCTTGCTTCTTCACATATACCTGGTTTGCATGATGTTGGATCACCTATGCTATTTTTTACCTCCTTCTATCTATTGTTATTATTATTATTAAAATGTATATATATATATATATATATATATATATATATATATATATATATATATAAAGTCTTAGGTACATCTGATTTGAATTTGTATAAACAAAAATGTTTTTTCTGTTGTGAAAATAACTCAACATGCTACGTTAATGAAGTTGTTATTTAATAACTATACATTTAACAGAGTGTCGACTCAATAGAGGATGCTGGTTCCTTTCATCTCAATTCAACTGAAACTACTAACAACGATCCGGAGACGTCCAGCGAGATCGCTTTAGATGACAATAAACACCCGGTAAATAATATTAAAGTATTCAGAACAAAATCTTTTTAGGCCACCGTGACGCGGTGGGACAGCTTCTGACTGTAGACGCGGTTGGTTGTGGGTTAATTCTCACTCGCGGAATGAATTATATTTCAAATTTATTTTCTCTCTCCATATTTCGCTCTCCTCTCTGGTAGACAAAAGAAAACGCTAAGAGAGCTCAACAGGCAATGTCTCAATTTCAGGAGGAAATCCGTCAAATCAATGTCTTGACACTAGATTGCTATTTGACTTTTTATATGGGGTAAAGCTTAAAAAAATATTTTCTTCTCATACATACACAAATTATGTTACATGGTTACATTATGATATGTTAATTACGAATAACACGTCACGGTTAAATTTAGTTCAAGTTGCATATTAATATAATAGTCGAATATGAATATTTGTGACCGGTCCTGGCGCACAGGCGTGACAGCGTCTGACTGTGAACATAATTGATTGTAGGTTCAATTGCCACTCGGGGGAGTGATTATATTTAAATTATTTTACTTCCTGGCTCTGATAAGACAAAGTGCGGCGTTGAGTTTCACCACTCAACATGTAATGTCTCGAATTCTGTGGAAAGCAAAGTACGAAGTGTCTTGTTAGTAAATATTTCCTGTCTACCGAGCTACTGGGGATAAGAGTGTGAAGGTAAAAAAAATAAACTTGTTTAGATGTAGTACTTAAGAAAAAATCTCTTTCAGGCTCATACTTAAGAACGTATATATGAAGTACATCGTTTTCTATTACTTTCAGGTGAGCAATGACGAATCTTGGACTGATGTTAACCTGAACGAAGATGGGGAAAGAGGTCCCGCCACCATCACTGGCAGATCTAGGGATCATGAAGGGAATATTCATGAAGGTTTGTCGTCTCTACGCTCTATGATAAAAACTATGACAATAATTTCTATTAGATGTTTTAAAGTCTCTATGTTTTTACTAGTTGGTAATTATTTTTTTTGTATTAATATAAGGCATAAAATATAAGACTCGTTAAACAGAAAATGATGATGAGTTTTTAAATATTGTCTTAAGTGAGAGTGTAAGTTAAATACAAAAATTTATATTTAAACATTACAGATATTGACAAAACTATTCACATGCGAGGATCTGACCACCATCACATCTCGCAGCGACATCAAAACAGGAGTATGCAAACTGCACAACGACATTTGCACCCTGTAAGTACACTCAAGCATATTTTGTATTACTTAAGTATTTAATGCAAATTTTTGCATATTTTAGCTTGACGCTTTATCCTGCATTATGGGGTAATTAGAGGTAATTGAGTGTCATGACACTCCGTTGAAATCGAACCAATCGCGCTTACAGTTAGAAGCTGTCCCACTGCGTCACAAAGGCTTCAAGTGCATTTTTATATAAACCTTTAAAATAGACGACGATATCGACTTTAGTAAATTTACCTCATTAATAACACTTTCTAATAACTTAAGTCTTAATCGGCAAGCGAAAGACATGGTTAAACAAGAAAAGTTTGTGACACTAGCATTTTGTGTTTGAAAGACTGAAACCACTATAAGTTCTATTTCCCACCTGAATTTTCTTTCATCTGGCTTGCCAGGACAACGAGACGCTGGCCGGCCTGGCGCTGAGCCCGGTGTCGGCGGACGGCGCGTCGCGCGAGGCGTCGCTCACGCACAAGCTGGAGACGGCGCTGGGCCCCGTGTGCCCGCTGCTGCGCGAGATCATGCTGGACTTCGCGCCCTTCCTGTCCAAGACGCTGGTGGGCAGCCACGGGCAGGAGCTGCTCATGGAGGGTAAAGGTTCGGTTGTATATGCATGCTATGTGCTCGGGCACTTTCGCTCTCCTAGTTAGCTTATTTATTTTCTTTTAGATACTTGTCTCGCATAGATAAAAGAATCTATTAAACATGTAAATAATTATTTTAGTTTAAATATATATATATTTATATATTTCTTTCTATTTTTGTATTGTGTGATAAATGCTAAACTGATTAAATTTTCTGATATTAGCGCGATTTAATTCTTCTCCTGGTTCTGAGCGCCGGTTAATTTAACTCTTCTACCGTGAACTTATTCTTTTAGGGCTATTTTATAACTCGAGATATACATATGATACCTATTTTATACTAAACAATATAAAAGAAATTGCAACATAAAAATCCTTTAACAGTACTACAAAATTTGTTCTAAATTTTCGACCCAGGTCTTCAAACCTTCAAATCCAGTACATCAGTGGTGGAGTTGGTGATGCTCCTCTGCTCCCAAGAGTGGCAGAACTCCCTCCAGAAACACGCAGGGCTGGCGTTCATCGAGTTGATCAATGAGGGTCGTCTGTTGTCACACGCCATGCGCGACCACATAGTGCGTGTGGCCAACGAGGCGGAGTTCATACTGAACAGGATGAGGGCTGATGACGTACTGAAACATGCTGACTTTGAGGTGAGACGTAATTAATGAAACACGATTAGTAAGATTATGATTGTTTATATAATTAAAAATGACGTGTTATTTACTTAGTAGCAGGTATTTTATCAAGAAATCGATATAATTCTTACTTAAATAGGTTAGTATTTCACAAGCACTTCCCAATCGTCAATTAAAATAAAAGTGTCAGTATTGTCCGTTTTACTAGAACTTAATAGGATCTTTAATTTTTTGCGATTTTTACACATGTTAAATGAAACTATTTTAAACGGATTAATTGCCTATATTTTGGTATTCGTGGTCACAAGTTATGTCTACCTGTGACAACGGATTACTGTAAAGTTATTGAAACGGCAGGTTTTCAAAAATGTATTTTCGAATACCAAAATATACGCGATCAATCCGTTTAAAATAGTTTCACTTACTAGAAGTTACCGCCAGTTCAGAAAGCCGTTCCGTTAAGAAGAAAAGAGAGTTCTGGTGTGAAACTCAACACTTCCTTTTTTTTTAAATATAACTCTTTAATAGGTTTACAACTGATATTAACCTCTAAAATGAGCATCAATCAATCAATATAATATTTTCGGCTGGAATAATATACTTTCCCTAATAAAACGTCAGGTCTCCATAAGTAGAATAGTTAAAGTTGAACCTAATGCATAATTCGTCCTCAGTGCCTGTGCGCGAGCTCGACGCAAGAGCGGCTGGAGGAGGAGCGCACGTGCGAGCGCTTGATTGCGGCCGCGCGCCGCCGCGACCACGCCGCCGCCGCGCGCCTGCTCGACAAGCTGCAGCACGCCGCCGCCGCGCGCGCCGGGTATTACTATTGTAGTTTAAATGTTTATGTGTGACTCTGTAGGATGGTTGTATGCAATTTGTCTCATCTGTAGCAAAACCACCTACGAAATCAATTTCTTCCACAATAGTTCTTGTTCGTCATCTCGATCGCTATCGAATATCAGATGAAAGTTTATCATTTTCTGATGAAAAATGTTGGTCTTTATTTCTTATTTTTGTAGAAATAGAAATGTGCGATGGTAGGCTTTGAGTTTTGATTACCGCAGTTGTCTCTGAGGAGACAGACCAGCCAGACATGAGAAATTCGTGGTCTTACGAAGATGACATATAGGGTCTTAAAAAATCTAATTTAACTTTATATCAGACAGGTTCTCATCAGATCATATTCTAATTAATATATATATTATAACTATTTTTTATTAAAAAAATTAAAAAACCTAATTAAAACAAAATCACATAACTACCTAGGATATATCAGACTTGAAGTAGTATATTTTCCACACATAGCAAACAAACGTGCATACGTTCAAGTTTGACAAACGAATGTCAGATACAATAGGGCCGGGGAAGAAGATTAGGAGAATGATAACGAAGTTAGTTAGTAGGATATTTCGAGCTAAAACATTCACGATTATTATGGCCGAGGTCTTGGAGAGCCACAGGAGGTGGTTAAGGGCTGAATATAAAAGATGTAATAAATAGTAATGCGTATGTGGTGGCGTGCGCAGCGTGAGCGCGGGCGCGGGCATCGACGGCGGGTTCTGGAAGCTGGACTCGTGGGAGGACGACGCGCGCCGCCGCCGCCGCCTCGTGCCCGACGCGCGCGGCCGCCGCCACGCCGCGCGCGCGCACCTGGCGCACCTGGCGCCGCCGCCGCCCGCCGACGCCATCCTGCAGGTGCAACCTTACACACATATTACATTTTGCTTATCACTCTTGCAACACCCAAATACTACAACTGATTTAGTTCTGTTACACGACTCGTTTCCGAATCTGAAAATTTAACTTTACCTAACCAGTGGTAGTAAAAATACAATAAGATGTTATAATAAATAAATTGATTCGACGCGTGGCAGGCGACGGAGGAGCTGCACGCGCGCATCGCGCAGGCGGCGGGCGGCGCGCAGCTGCCGGCGCCGGCCGCCGCCGACCTGCTGGACGACGCCGAGCTGCTGCTGGACGAGCGGGACGCCGACCAGGACCTCACGGGTCAGTCGAACACTCGTTTTATACTTCACGTATCGGTAAAAATGTCAAAAGTAGATAACAATGTCGTGATAACAACTTTTTTTTACGCCAATAATCTTTTTAATTTATACTCGTACCTGAAATGCCTATATATTAAATTATTGTAATATTTTTTTATCATAACTATGATAATGGTTATAAGACGACTTATAAATGTAAAGGCTATTAGGATTGTTTTTAAATTAATATTTTGACGCCTAACATATTTTCTATAGCAATATACTCTATCAGTATTTTGAAACTAAATATGACCAGGCGCCTATTTATTTAGATCATAACATTTGCTAAAATTGTTTAAATAAAAGAGAAAAATCTTAGTTTTAAGATGTTAATTAGTTTTATAATATGATATGGATATTAAAGACTTTTATATCGTCAACATCCATATGAAGTTAACTACGAACTTTGATTTGACAATTTTGGACCGTAAAACTTGATGGTTCTTTTGTATCGGTTGTGTTTTTTATACTTTCAAATGAGATAACAAGCTCTAAGTCAAAAACATATTACTAAATTAGATACTTTACACTCTCTCACATAGTAGAGTAGGCAGAGAAAATTTACTGAAAATTGTAAATACTCGCGTACAAACGAAGCGTAACACGATTTAAATACATTTTCAGGGCCTGTCAACATAAGTACGAAAGCAAAGCTAGTGGCGCCCGGCCTCGTCGCTCCCGGTACCGTCTCGCTCACTTCAACGGAGCTGTACTTCGAAGTGGATGAAGAGGACCCGGAATATAAGAAAATAGATCCTGAGGTAAGTTATTTTGTATTCATTTTTTCAGACAATTGTATAAAGAAGTAATTAGGCATAAGTATGCCTAAAGTGTATTGTTAAATGATGTCGATATACAAAATCCCTTTAACTTTCTCACTTTAAAAGACTTTTTCAAAATTCAAAAATTTTAACAAATATATTGTTATTTTGTCACATTGTGTTACAATTCTGTAATCGCGGTATTTTTACGGAATTAATTCCCCACGAACAGAGCTTTGACTGTATATAGAAAATACTAATAACAACATTTTGAAATAAAAAAGCTGATAAGGCCTAATTAAATTTTTTTTAGTGTTCTTTTGTGGACACGCTTTAATATTCGCTTTAATAATCGGGTCAACGATATCTATTGGAATCTTTTTTGTTACCTAATTATACGTGTATCTTGAAATCTTAAGCCGCTAATATGAATGGGTTACATTTGTTTCTACCACATACAGTCCAACGAAATGAATGAAAAGCGACATGTCAGTCATATCAGTCTCGCTAAAACTCTATAAAGGTTGGGTTGATTTATTTCATTATATGGGAAATAGTAATAACAAAAAAAATATTTTCCCATACAACATGTACGTATTTGCCGTATTTGTCAGGACGCGTTTAGAAATTAAATATTAAACAAACAACATTATTTAGACTAAGAAACATTTAAAAGACGTATTAATTAATGATATTGAATGCATTGTGTAATCTGTAATTCACTTTTTTATAAAATTTCTAGTTTAGCTTTTTATCAAGACACATTTACTTATATATGTAACTCAATGTATCTTTCTATAGGAAAATATGAACATGCTAAATGTTTTTGGGTGTATTTTTTTCCTTTTTTTATTTTATTTTATTCTGCAGAGAAACAAAGTTTGCCGGGCAGTTGCTAGTTGGTAATATATAAAACGATTCCGCTATTGGTCGAGTAACTGCGGGATCAACATGAAGACAAAATTATTCAGTATTTTACACTGCCGTGAAATTATTATACATAGTAGCGAATACCTTAGGGAGTGTAGGGAAGCACTTAAAGAGGATATCCCGAAATTCCTTAGGGATTTGGAAAAAACGGTTCTTTACATTTTACTGTCAAAATTAATAATGGTAGTAATGAAAATATGGAAAATGCAAGCCAAATTGTGAGCAAACAGCCAATGTAAGTTATACATAGATGCTACGTTGATTATAATGATATACAAAGAATAAATGAAATTAATGAATGAATGAAAGAATGTGTATGACAAAGAACTGACATTTATTTGACCTTTTGAACAAATAAAATTGACAACTTTAGCCGTCGGCAAGTGAGTTGGCGATCAGGACTAACCTACAGACCCACATGTGTTTTAATATACTAAATATAAATCGACCCACCTTTGCTATCTCCTAATTAATTTAGTAATGATAACTCTTATCTTTATACGGTCATCTGTTACATTACTTATGCTAATTATTTCATTAAGGCTCTTAAAATGTAAATATTGTATCGTATAAGTGTAAACAAACTAAGACTCGTCTATCCCTTGCCTTTATTAACGTTTTATCAAAATAATCTTAATTATAAATTGTGGAAGTAAGTATTTCATTAAGGATATAGTTATCTTGGTTTAAAGGTCACGCGTATTGTAAAAAAATATTTATTAATAAAATTGATAGGTATTTTCTTAATGTATTTCCCATGTTTGGCTTGTCTTGGGGAGTAAACTAACCAGTTTCCTTCTGAATTTCAAATATTGCGTTTATAGTGAGTAGCGGAACTCATCGCCGCACCTTTTCTTGCTGGAGCGGGGAAGGTTAACGTTAATGTAGAGACTATCGTTCGCCCGAGTGGTAATATGATTCTATTTTTTATTTTTTTTATTATTTAAATTTTGTAGTAATGCATATTTACAATACATGTTGCATTAACTAAGTAAACAACTTGAAACAAATAAATATATTTTAGAAATAATAAAACGTAAAACAACGATAAAGGTGATATCAAACAAGGTGAGACGTTAGATCTTTGTTCAGTTATTTATTAAGGACTCGTATTTATTCAGAGTGTAGTAAAATGAAAATTATGCGGTTTCCATCGCGGTCCAAATGATGTAATACTAAGTTCGCTTGTTAATTTAATTTCAACTTTATATTTTGTACAATAAAGTTGAATTTAATGGTGGCTGATGGTGATTTAGTGATGTTTGTAATTGAATCAGAATGAGATATCGATATCGTATGCGCGTGTTATATAGCCGGGTAACCGAATATGAGGCAGTTTGAGCGTATGAACAATGCAGCCCCGCGGCGACGGCCCACGAGGCGCCAGGCTAGTGCTGTGCGTCTATCGATATTTTGTATTAAATTAATATTTTTTTCTTCGATTTAGATATTTTTTAGATACACGCTTTTTTTAGCTACACGCTTTTTATCCTACATAGCAGGGTAGGGTATTTATAATTTTTATGTGCACATTTTTTGTACTGATGTTGTGATGACTAATAAAATCTAAAAAAAATTATTCTAATTATCTTTTCTTTACATTTTATTAATAGTTCACTTTTTAAATCAATACAATTGTATTGCCTTCTATAATTCCGTAATAATATTATAACGAGTCCGAATAATACGAGTAAATCAAAGTTAGTACAAACTTCGAATTATTCAACATTAAATTATTACTGACAATTTAAAATATAAAATACTTAAATGAGCTACTTCTCGATATAAACAAGGATCGTGCCTAGTTCTCAGCGGTGTGTGGCGCGGGCGGTCATACCGCGACAGCGGGACAATGGCGCCCCGTCGCGGGGGGTGCACTGTACGGTGCATGCATCACGCGCCTCGTTCCTAGAAACCTAACCTTAACTTGCCTATAGACGTGCCTCGTGATACCTTAAAATTTATTTTATTATCATATTAATTTAGTTTTAAAACATGGCTTGTTGCTTGGGTGGTGAAACAACGTTACGTTGTCTAACTAGGATAATGAAAATCTGTTTGTTTTAATATATCCTGTAAGTGGACTCGTACCAACAGGCATCGCGTACAGACAGATACTAACAGTACTCCATATATGGATTTATACATGAGTATGTCAAACATTATATATACGTAAGATATTGTGCTTAGCAGATTTACTTGCATACAATCGAGTAGCATACGTTAACGCTGTAACTATACACATATAATAATTTGACGAACCGCAGGTGTTAAAACAATATATTATTATTATATAATTTTGAAATGCAAAATTTAGTTGCTTCAGCTAACTGTATTAGTATTTTCATAAGTTTTTGCCTACTAATAACAAATATTCGTGTACTTAGATTTTGAGCCTAATACAAGATAAGTTAATAATTTCATATTAAATGAATAGGTTATAATATATGAATCTTTTCATATTAAATTATATCAAACTGTTCCATATTTTCAAGTAAAACAATAACAGCCCAGACATTGAGAAGACAAACCATAGATATCTGAGTTTACGTCTGCTAGTGGTCTGCGGACAGTAGACTGCCATTATTTTAGTAATATTACGATCGCATTAGCTCAAGGCAATATTTGCTCTGCTGTCTTACATGTAATGAATTCATCGTTCCACCGCGTGAATTGTGAACGGCGTTCAACTCAAAAGATGTAGAGATTTAAAAAAAAATATGTCTTGGAATGTTAACACTGACGTTATCATGATGAAGTTTGAGGTCGTAAGGGTTGTTAATCCAATTATCGAACACGGAAATCAATTAAATTTGACAAACTGTAAAATTTGGTTTTGTCATGATTGTTTGTCTAAAGTGTACAAAGAGTGAAATACGGAGAACATTATCACTTGATTTTCTGTAGATGGTAATTAATCATGTATTCTTTTATATAATAATTAGTTAACTTAAATATAAACGAATAATCTGGTAAAGTATGAAGAGGTTGGTTCTCATCTCTTAGACCATAACGCTATTACATGAAACGTTTCCGAGATATTATTTATTGCGACTAATTCAAACGACTTCAGAGATTGTAAATTGAATTCGTAATGGGGCATTTTATTTGTTTATGCTAATACCTGGTTTTAATTAAGCGTGTCGTATATGGGTGGCGAGAGCGGGACAAAAAATATGGAATTCAGGCTATTCAATATAAAAACTAGGTGATTTATTTCACCGTGCGTCATTATTGGAACACAGATAAATTAATAATAGTTTCTTGTTAGTTTTATGGCCATTTTGAATTGTGATGTTTTTTCTTAATTTTAATCTACATTTTAAAGTCGTTCGTTTACATTAATGTTCGTTGTTTGGATTTGTTCGATAACAAATCAACTATATTGATTTTGTGTCGGATTTAATAGCGTGTATAACTAGGAAGGAATTAATATAAGAATTTTTGTTTTACCTATCTATCTTAATAATTCAACTGTAAGTAGTTATGTACATAGAATCATAGCTAAACTCACGATATCGCTGTATAATTTGAACGTCTTTTTAACATCTGAAAAAAATTATAGTATAATATTGATTACAAAAATTAATTATAATAAATATATTCGAGCAACAATTTATTTATAACATAAGTAAAATTAAATTATATTTTTTTATTACTATTTCATCGGTCACCGTTTTTCTTAATATTCAAGACGTACCTTTAATAGATCGGTGTATCCTAAGATTTCCCACGTCATCGATGACGCCGCCCATCATAAATAAACACATTACGTCACTCTGACAGCTCCCGGAATACTTGACACGTGTCATCATAATGAAAGATTTATAGAGACACCAAGTTAAACAAATTTAAACTGTAACAACCAAATATTAAGATGCTTTTTCATATATTAATATTGTGAAGGAAGTTTCGTTCTGTTTTTATATTCGTCGTGCACGGCATACGGTGCCTACCTGTCGTTTCTGCATTATGTTTAATGTTTGATTTCAAAACACGATAAAAGCTGTACCTCCAACCGACAGTGGAACGTGGATATGACATTTAGTACGTAGCCATTCTATAAATTGATATAAATATCATATTAAACATTAATTTTATTTAGTATTTTAATTATCGAATGACATAGTTTATTTTTTACTTGTCCATTTGCAATATAATTATGGTATGAATGTAAAGTACTTTCTGGAATCATATTATCGTTTCTCATATATTGCAATGCGATAACAAATATAATTATATTGAATATTACTTATTATTCAATTAATTTCATTTTTATTTCGAAATTCTCGATATATATATATATATATATATGAAATTGTCCACCGTAAACTAACACAGCTCGTTAACGGATCCGTCTGTCCGTCAGTGGCGATTTCTATTCACGGGCAGTGTGGCTCGCATGCAGGTATTTAGGCGCCAGATGTACGATAAGGAGGCTCCCGCGGAGTTGTTATCTCTCGGTTTATCTACACGTATCTATCGATAACGCTTGTTCCCATCACTACACTCCTGTTGAGATAACTTGATTGCTAGTATTTTAGATATTCCATTGTTTGTTGATATCGGCTACGGTAGTTTAATTGTGTGTATATTTGGTGCTTATGATAAGTGTTCTAGACAGCAAAAATAGGCGTTTTGTTATGTTTAATAAATAAAATCATTGCTTTATAGAGTTCGTTTTTATATGATTATATAGGTTAAAAGATTTTTTATTATTTAATAGATTGTAATTATTTTTATATTTTATACAAAAGTTAGATTTTATTTGTTTTGAATAAACACGGTATAGTAAACTAAACTAAACCTCTTCGAATTAAAAATAAGCTTGTTTTTTAATAAAAAAACTAAAATGCTTGGTTTTAACCTATCTTCTATAAGACAACTATAGGATAGTAACTGAATACTGACTGTTTGATCTAGTTATACAAAATGCAGCGCTTAGCTCCGCCACTAGACATTTATTTGGCAGAATTTAAAAAAGTAAAGTACTTTTTACAAGTTTCTCACAGCGTGTGGAAACACTTGAAAAAATAATAAAAAACGAAATAAAATTCGTCATAACATGAAAACGAATTTCGATAATTATTAAAATCGATATATCATAATTTACATAAGTTGTATTTCAAAAAGCTCCGTTTTAAGCAACAATTTAGTCGATGTTTAAAATGAACACGGTATAAATCATCGATATACGTTCAAATGAGTCGCCGGGTGCGCTTATTATTCAAGCCTAATTACCAGGACTACATACCGCGGTGGGAGATCTACTGCAAGCATGTTAGGAATCCGTACCGAGCCCCGGGGCGCCGAGTAACGCTGTAGGACTGTTTACATTGCTTGTGCCCGTTACACCTTTAATTTAATTTTGTTTGTGTCAATATTCACAATACCATATTATATGAATATATTTTAAGGTCTATCTATCTATATAAAATGGTATTGGCTGATAGTAATATTAAAATAGCGATTTTATTCGAGGCCGGTCATGGCGCCACAGGACAGCATCTGACTATAAAAGCGATCGGTTGAGGGTTGGAGTCCCACTCGTGGGAGAAATTATATTTAAATTATTCTTACTTCCTCGCACTGGTGAGACAAAGTGCGGCGTTTTGTTCCATCACTCAACACGCAATGTCTCGAATTCGGTCGAAAGCGAAGTACAGAGTGTTTTTCCACTAGGTACTTTTTATGTTACCTGCTATGCGAGATAAAAGCGTGAAGTTATAATAAAAGTGGCGACTATGTTACTAAGTACTCTATGTTTCTTTTGGGAAGTCTGGAACGGTTGATCCGATTTTGACGGGACTTTCACTGGCAGATAGTTGATGTAATAAGGAGTACTTACTTTCATTTTAGAATTATGAAATAAAGATGTATTGATGTTCAATTTCACGCGAACGAAGTCGCCGGTACAACTCGTATAAAATAGTGCAGTATCATACAACTCGTATAAAATAGTGAAGTAACATACGTAGGTACTTTATATTTCAAAATATATCTCTATATAAAAAAACAATTAAATTGTTATCAAATTTTGTATGAAAAATGGAAAGTGAAAAATAAAAACTAAGTTTCTCTATATAAAAAACTATTAAATATGTAACTATAGAAATTGTTTATCAAATATACTTAGACTTAGACTTTTCTATAGTCAAATATATAGACAAGGAATCTAACGGTAGCTTATCGGCTTACTTAAAAAAAATGAAATACAATAAGACAATGTAAACTGATAAGTTCCGCCTACTTTGAAGCGCTAACGGGCGGGCGGAACCACAAAATTTTACCTAATTGTGTGCAGCAAAAAACGCCCAAAGAAATGCAGAATTGTCGTCCACGTGTATCTGATTACCGAGGAAGTGGGTATTGCTCCCTTGACGGTAATATGTCGTGACTTTTTATTTTTAGTTAATTTAGTTATAAATATATGCGACTACCTACCTAGTGCTATTTAGCTTTGAAGTAGGCAGAGAGATATTAGTGTTGATATTTTTTTGTTTTTTATATAGGGTCCTTTTCTTCTCCTGAAAATTTTTGTTAGACATTATTATTATAAAAAGAGATTTTTCTATTGTTTAATGTATATCATATTATTTGATTTTCGTTTGTTATTTTTAAAAGTGAAATATAGCTTCTACCTGTGCCTACTTAAAAGGTAGTCCAAAGTGAACTTAGCGCCTGGATTTGTGTTACATACGCTGTTAAGGCAGTAAGGCAAGTATATTTGAAACTAAATGCTCCCACATTGCGCCACTATAGTCTCGTGGTTAAAATGTATTATCAATTGATAAATTTGACAAAAACAAAAGTTTTAAGCAAAATATTGAAAACTGTCGTGTTTTTAAATCATAAAAGTTTTAATAGCTTTTGTTTCGTCTTCCCAACTTAGCTCGCGTGCAAATTATAGCGTTTGACACGCTACCCCAGTTACCGAGTGCTATCAAAACGATTTATAGACCTTCCTTCCTTACTTACATACTGGAACTTCATATGAATTTTCCACTTTCCATTTTTCGTACAAAATTTGATAACATATAGGTACATTTTTTAACGATTACTATAACATTCTATAAATAATTTATGTATTGTTCCAAACTAAGGAACATACTGAGAATAGGAAATTAGGACAAATTCACTAATTATATACTGATAAATAATAAACCACGGTGTCCAATCACGTAGTGATGTAAAAAAATCACAATAGACGATAAAAAACAAGCGTGCAATATCAAAATAAAGTCATCTTCGTACGTGATACGAAGGCGAAAGGAATCGGAATTAATGAACGATTCCTGGAAATAATATCGGTAATATGGGAATGTTTTGATTTGCTCTGCATACCTGCGCGTTATGTGTCAGGACTTCTACGAACGTAGCTGTATACTGTAGTAAGAGAATTAAAATGTAAAGTATGTACGAGGATATATTCAAATAGAGTTATTTATAATATTCAAGTAAGTTACTTTTTGATATTCACACATTCGCTGCAATGCCAAAAACTGTACAAACTGTGAGTCAAATTATTTCAATTCAAGTCAATTTTTCGCAATTTTAAAAATCTTACTTGGTACTTGTCATGTATTAGTAATTCAGTGTTATATTATGTTTGAATATAACTATAAATATTTTTAAATGAAACTACTTAAGAAATGCGTATATTTTGATATTCGAAAATATATTTTTGGACGTTGTCACAGGTAGACTTAGGTTGCATTCGTCTGTCAGTTGATATAAAAATTAATTATATCAATCTACCGCCATCTTAATCTAACTATAAATATTATATTGAGTACAATTTCAATCTACACTGTTGCTTACATCACTACAGTATCTGAATAAATTCATCTTGAATTGATTAAAGATATGAAACGAAAATGGTAACACGAATCGTAATTTTGTATATATATCATTTCGAAATAGCTCGCAGAAAATACCCCAGATTACCTGCCAGCATCCGTTATAACAGAACAATCAAAATATCTAAAATTACCATACGATCATAGCGCAAGTACAGTTTGAAGGCCAATTTGCTCGTAACGAATTTGCAAAACGCGTGCCCGCCTTAGGGAGCTCGCGGGTGGGCTGTCGACTCGCTAAAGACTTCCTGTCGGTGCATGACAGGTCAACGTTATTGAATCTAATACTTAGATTAAAATATAGTATTTAATTTATTGTAGATGACTGATGTTCGCAAGTTATTGTGATGCGCAATTTTGTTTATCAATTATTTATATAAACGTTTTATTAAACGAAATAATGAATTTCATAGTGAATGCAAAGTATAACTAATGCAAAGTAGATATAACGATATCTATATCTACTTTGCATTTGTTGTCTTCGTTTTTGTTGATTTATAATTAAGTCTAGAAAAAGAAGATATTTTTAAAGTAAATTAATACTTACTAGTCATTAAAATTTATTAGTAAGTACTATTTATTACACGAAATATTATCATATATGTGTTAATAAATGAAAAAAATCTGTAGAAAAATCTCTTGGATAACCCGTTACAGCATCGAGCAATTAAACTGTACCATCCGACTTTGCTTCGAAAGAAATGGTATCCAGTTGTTACGACTTCAGTGGTCCAATATGTTGAATATAACTTTTTCAAGAAATTTCTAATATTTTAAATGAAACTACATATTTTAAACTTATATTTTGGTATATTTTTGAAAGCTGGGCATTTCAAACATTTTAGTAGTCCGTGGTCACAGTTTTATTTCAAATAACAAAATATACGCAATTAATCCGTTTAAAATAGTTTCATTTTTTTTGGCTTCTTACCAGAGCGAGGAAATAAAAACAATGTAAATATAATCATACGCCCGAGTGGTAATTGAACCCACAACCGATCGCGTTTACAGTTTACATTGTCCCACTGCACCACGACCGACCTCAAGTTTAGTTTTAAATGTGTAAAAAATTGAGAAAACAATTTCTTATTAAATTTCTAATACTTGAAGGTAAATATCTCATCTAAATAAAATAAGAGTTAATATTAACCTTCTTCGGATAATTTGTAGAAATAAACATTGAATTTAATTAAAACTACCCCGATCACGCTATGAGGCGATATACAAGAATCAATACATCGTAAAATACTATGTTTTAAAAATTAATTAAAACCGTAGCAGTAGCCGGCTTCTGTTTTGATTTTAGCCACAAAATCAATCAGTGGCTCAATTATTGGTGGCCATCTATAATGTTCAAAGCGGGCGCGCAGTTCGAACGTTTGTACATTGCGATACCACGAAAGGTTATCCTGCATTCCTCATTACTCAATATTAGAAACGGCTACCGTTACTGCCTTGGAAAGGTATAGATGTGCGCTATTAAATAAATCCAACTTAACGAATGACTCTTCCTAGTTTATGAGATCCTAATAATCTTCTGCACACACAATATACAGAAATCTATGATTAATGTGGAATAGACTTCCGAGTTGCGACAGCGTTCAAAGTTGTTTATACTTATTAATAAAATATATTTGCTTTGAATAGCTAGTATTGGCTCAGCTAAAGCAATTTGTTATTAAATATGATATTCTACTGGACATAAGTGACAAAACTCTCCGGTCTCTAATTTCTGAGTACGTTTAAATACCGATTGTCTTAACAAGATCTAAATTTATTTTAAGCTGGAATTATTTTTTCCTGTAAGACATAAAAGCCATATACGATATCGACAATGGTGAGAAGTTCTAAGACATGCATATAACAATACTGTTCACGCGCCCTTTTCAATTGATTGGAAGTTTTATAATTTAATGGATTAAATAATAAAGCGTATGCAATGGTATGGTATGGTCAAAGCGCTTGGACGGTATCCGAGAGGCGCGGGTTCGAATCCCGCTGCGTTCAAATTTTTATACGTTTTTTCATAAATGTTTTCTAATCCTAAGTGTGGAATAACACTTTAAAAATAGTAAATATTAAAGCGTATGCTGTTTTCTCATTAAAATTTAGTAGTTACATATATTTTAATTCCAAACAAATAAAAATTATGTATGACGAAAGCGCGTCTATTATCGGAATAAACGTAAAAACGTGAGAAACTCATGAAATTAATATAATAAAATCATAATGATAATCTTTCTAAATACTCTTATATGGAAGACATGTCACTTCTATTCATATGGCTGCGTAACTACGACAAGTAATTTATATGTAAAACGTTGTGCGAGCGCTCGGGCGGGCGCACGTCACTCATAATACGAATGTACAAAATTGATACCCATCAAAAATCGGTAGTGCATCGTCTCACATACCAATATTAGTTATAATGATCTTAATATATTATCTGTAGATATATAGCTACAAGTATCTAATGCCGCAACACGCAGTGGAATGTAGGTGGATGTTACGAGTTCAAATTCCACTTTGGGATAAAAATATATTTATATTTACACAATCTATGAATTATATTTTGGCCAACATAATTTTAAGCTATTTCTTGACTTTTCTTTTTTTAATTGTTCTCTTTTCCCGATCCTATAAAAAAATATTGTCTTACAAATTGCCATGGTAACCTGGAGAGTAAAATATGTTAGTCTTTTTTGGCAACACTTTGCTGGGTTACTCGTTGCCACAACGCAGGGTCGGTAAGTTAGCCAAACACACCAGTTATATTCAGTGCAGTAGGATATTAAGCGATTGGATTTTAAATAAGTATAACCATAACTAATTATTATCTTTGTTTGTAAATAAGATTATTTGAGAGTTTACTATTTTTACTATATATACTTTACTATTTTTGTATTATAGTACATATTTTTGTTTTATTTTTGCCTATCATCGCCAGGTGCATAATTTGTAACGAAACGTTACGAAATTCATTAATAATAGATATATATCTTTGTCATTCTGATAAATCGATTTAAAAGGACATTACCATTACCTCGTGGATTCGATAAAATAATTTAATTTATACATAATTAATTAACCAATTATCACCTTTATAGACAAAACCACTTATATTGTACATTATTTCCTTTCATCGGCAGGTGTCCCCAACCTGTCACTCCCTTTGAAATGTCACCAAGTTAATTGCAAACATATGTCTATAGATGTACATACATACATACATACATATAAAATTATATACATTTAAATTTTCGACCTCATTTGATTGCGAGAGTCGTGTTACCTAATGATATGATATGAAGTGGTTTTAAATATTTTATAGTTCATTAATATTTCAGATATACCTTTTTATTACATTTTTTTACTAATGATTTGATAACGTGGATTTTTAAACGCTTTAATTGCAAATTATGTATTGTTTTGTATGAAGGAGTTACATTTTCTGTAAAACTCATTATTACTCCAATAAAAGAAATAACAAAAAATTATAAAGTCTACCGTCTGCCTCGGATTTTTGAGGGTTATTAACCTCAAATAAAAATTGAATATATAACCTTAGGCACATTATTGTATTGTGCAACCTAAGTATTCATATCCAATAGATACCACACTGGGAACTGATGACCGTGAACTACATTAAACATAATAAATCAACGAAAGTACAGCTAATTTCCATATAAGGAACTGTAACGTATTTCGCTAAGTGACACGAACAAAAAAAATAACCCTAAAACGCCCACACTTGAAATACAATGTCTCATTAGGCGACACGAATTAACATAAACTAGGGCCGTAAATAAATGGGCGAATAAATAGCGGCGACAACAGCTGGTGCTCCGGACTGATCGGGTGATAAGGGAACAAGGGCTCGGTTGTCGCTAAACCATCAATAACTTTTATGATGTCATTTATATTTCAATTGATCCAATTTGCTTGGATTTTACTTTAAAACTGATACTATGCAGTTTTACTTAATTTATCCGCCTGGTTTCAACTTTCATGCTTTATCATGATAGGTGAAGAATAGACGAGGTATTTGCAATGATCACGATACCTTTCGACATATTCAGATAAAGTACGGCGTTGAATTCAGTCAAATAACACTTATAAATTCTGTAAAACAGTGCTTCTAAATATTTGAATCTAAAGAACCTTAGATATAAGATACATGATCAGCGTGTCCGTGAAATGCGTGAGGATAAAAAACAATAATACATGCACTTGTAAAACAAGCTCCGTAGCGTTACAGTGTTTAACTCGAGTTGGCCCTCTGTGATATTAATTTAAATGTACTTTTAAAAACTTTCTATGGAATGTCAGAATCGCCGCGGGGAATTCGGAACGAGCCACGTTTTTTATTTGAACAAGTCCAAGAAAAAACGTCCGATGGCCTGTATGATGGATGCGGGAGGCGAGGGGGCGGGCCGGCCATTAAAAAACAATAAGCCAAAGGCGGCGTGTCGGACACAATTTGTGTGTTTGTCTCGTCTTTATACTTCTTCAACCAACGTATCAATCTTGAACTACAAATTTTACGGATGTGATGCTAACTTGGATAGATTGTTTTGACTTCTGACGTATTTTGGGATAATGAGCTTATAATTTAATAATATAACTGATAATTGTATAAATAGATAGTTTTAATATTTCCCGAAACGTTGTTAGTAATCATAAAAACCATTTTGTTATAAAAAGTTAGAACGCAACACGTGCCTCTTTAATGTCCTCAAGTACTTTTTGGTTATAGTTTCTGATTATAACAGATTTGTTGCCCTTATAATACTAAGTTAATAAATAACAATAAAATATATGTAAATTATATGTATAGTATAATGGAGTTATTATAATTCAAATCTGTTTTGTTTTAGGTAAGTCATCTACATTTAACTCGTCTTCATTAGGACTTCACCAGGTAAGTGTCTATATAAATACCTGTTGATAATAATATATTTCGCTTCTAAATATAGCGATAAACGTTAAGCACGAGAGCAATGTTTCGCCTCGTAAAAGACATTATCGTGTTAAGACGAACGCTTAGAATTACAAGAGTTTTTACCGAAGCAAGTGGAATGATTTTAAATTGTTCTTCATTCATTATTTTAATAAATTCTAAATTCTTCTTATTTAGTTCTTTTTCAAACGTATTGAAAGAGAAAAATATTAAGAGAGAGATCAAAATTGAGACCGGGCATGGCGGAGTGGGACGGCGTCTTTTTTTGTCGCTAGGAAATGCAATTTAGGCAGAGCATCCGCACGCAAGGCATAGTGCCCCACGGACGGATGATCTTCTCCATCTAAATGAGACACCGCAGGATCGCTTGCGAATGCCACTACGACGCCTCGGTGTACGGCCCGCCTATTGCAGGCCGCCGTCGCCTTTAGGGTGCTCCGGGGTTTCCTCCAGAGCACCCGCAGGCCTGATGACTTGCAGGATGATCACAATGACCATCCCGCAGTAGCTCCCCTGGCCTGCGATGGCGAAGCGGGTCTTCATGTGCGATGGACTCGCGCACCCGCTCCGCAGCCTCCTTCAATGCGATAACTGACTCGCAGAAGGGGACCGTTGTAGACCAAATATTCTCACTATCCACCATGGGTCCCACTACACTGAATAGTGAAAGATCCCCACCCACTACAGTCATCACGACATGGCGATGTGAGGCCCAAGCGAGGCCTTCAGCCAAAATGTGATGTGCCGAATCAACGGGCGCATTACTCTCATGGCATTCTGGCAACATTTCCCGACGTGCAATTTGGTGCAGATATTTGCCGAAGCAATCGTGCCCTCTTAGCACCTGCACCAACTTGAACGTCAGGAAACCGATATTTCTCGTGGCCCAGCATTCAAGATGAGGGCGAACTGCCTCTACCGTCGCTAGCCCTGCCACCGGGGACCCCAAGTCCAATAAAGCTGTTGACATGGAGAATGAGGCCCTCCAATATTCGGCATTAACCTTCCGAGGGCACCGGCGGCATTCACAGACTTCGGCGCAAGTTGCGCGAAGTGTGACGAAAACGACCATCGACCATCCACGATTAGACCGAGGTTCACCTGGGCCTGTATCCCCACCTCCCGTCCCTGGATGAGCAGAGTACCCCTTCGGGGGACCTTGGCACGGGCCGTGAAATAAAAGCGCCTCTGTCTTAGGTAGAGTGACGTTCAGACCCAGTGCTTTGATACGACCGATGATAAGTTGGGCGTGGGATTCAGCCAGGCATGCCGCCTCCTGATAAGTTGGCCCCGGGCAGTGACGAGGGTATCATCCGCATCACAAATGACATCTAACCCGGAAGGAAGACGACAACACAGGAGCCAATCGTACCTAAGGTTCCATAGCGTCAGGCCCTTACTGTAACGCAATCTGTTGTAGGTTCGATTTCCACTGGGGATATTTAAATTACTTTCATTTCATCACTCTGGTACAAAATGCGACGTGGATTCCGCCAGTTAACACACATGTCTCGAATTCGGCAGAAAATGGAGTACGAAGTTTCTGATTCTAGGTACTTCCTTTATATCGCTAGTTTCCTGTATATCTATGCTCTGTGGGGTAAGAACGTGAGTCCATAAAGAATAGGAAGGTAAGTAAATCTTTAAAAAAATATTTTTAATTAATTTCACTAAATCGTTATTGCTGACAGTGACGGTTTTTTATCAAAATTAATTAATTTCAGTTTAAAAAATATGTATAAAAATTTTGACGGGTATTTTATTTGAATCGTACATTTTGAAATTTTAAAAAAGAACATAAAAATTACATAGCTTAATTAATTTCACAGGCGATGTTTCTATTACCTCACAATTATAATCATTTTGCTTGTATCCACTGCATTCGAATTTTATACCATTAACGGTAACATACGGTTTATTTTATTAATTTTTGTATGAACCGCTTAGGGAATACGTAAAACTACTATCATATATTTTTAAATTGCGATTTAATTATATGTATATTTAAGTTATTTACAATTTTAAATGTTATATTAAAAATAATACGTTATAAATCTATGTTAATTGTGCAGCTTTTTTATTTGATATTAATTAGTGTTCTCAAGAAATTCCACGTTCCAAACTAAAAAAAAACACCTGCTACTACAGTATAAATACATAATTTTAACTGTTCCACGTTATTCGTTTAACAAACTAGCTAATTGCAGGCTGTCTCCTCGGATCAGGCAGGCTGCGGTCATTGATCATGATCGTAATAACCGTGATCGTGGCTGCACTTTGCTAGCGGTTTGTTTGTGTTCGTGACTCTCCCTTTGAAGCATCTGATTGGATTGATGTTTTAAAATTAATAAAAATTTTAAAAACTATACAATACTATACAATATTATACACAATAAAGAAAAACCGGATAGATTAATAGTATTACGATATAAATTTACAAAATAATTTATTATAACTTAAGTAGGCACTATTTATCAAGTTAATAATAATGAACTAACTACAATTAAGATCTATATATCATTATTTTTGACGTTAATAACAATGTCTCAAAGAAAAATTGGGAGAATCTGTGAACAGCCGAACTACGAGATGTTACAGATCTCTCTTGCCCGCGGCAGTCCGTGCCGCTTATACCAAGCAGTCACCGCTACCGCCTTCCACTTGTGTGGTCTTCCGATCAATTTAATATAAAATAATGTACATTGGGATGTATATTTTGTTTTAGCTTCACGCTTTTATCCCGCAAAGCAGGGTAGACAGAACGTACCTAGTGTCAAGACACTCCTTACTTCGCTTTCCACCGAATTCGATACATTGCTGTTGATTGATGGAACTCAATGCCGAACTTTGTCTTTTTACCAGAGTGATGAAGTAAAAATAATATAAATAAAATCACAGTGGGGATCGAACCCTCAACTGATCGTGTTTACAGTCTCACGCTGTCCCACTGCGCCACGCTCGGCCTCGATTTATAAGTGGCATTTATGCTGACCACTTAAAGTATTTAAGTTTTATATAACAAAATAGTAATGGCAAATTTTAAGCTTTTATGGCTCTATTTACCTGAAATAGATTGACTTGACAAGTGACATGTTTTTTCCCACTTCGACAAATATATAAAGAAATAACGAATATAAAAATATATGCCCGGTTTCGTTACAATTAGACACCACTGTACAATAGCACATCCACGCACAGTGTCTCTTCAACAACGTCGCTCTCGATCTATTTGACCAATGCATTTTACATATTTATATGCATTATTACTTTAGCTACATTATTCCATAAAAGATGTATCACTTACTAATTTTGATATTTAATTTAAGTTAATTACAAAAGGGAAAGGCTTAATAACGGTGAGGTTATCATCAAGTGTCAGATTTTAATAGTAAGTTTCAATCATGTTTATTATTGCCAATTTGCGACTGTGAGTGGTCATTACGATGAATGCACGTTTATGTAAAAAATCAATTTTCACTTGTAATTTTTTCCATGAATCTGATGTTATAACTCAAAGGTCGTCTCTACCAATAAATAAGAAACGATTTTCTCAGACTTTCTCAAGGAATCGTTTGATGGTGTAACTTTAGTGCGAGCGATTTAAAGACTAATTTCCCTTACTGCATGTCTAAAATATTTTTGCAAATTTGAACGGTGGTACTTTCTACCCCGAGGTTTTATTTGCGCAAAGGAACCTCCCACGTACGGTTTAATAGAGATGCTTTTACAACGCTTTTACAGCACAAAAGCTCTGGTCCAGCGTGTAACTAGTTAACGAAGTGCGTATTACCAGTACGTCGAAGTCTTTTTAGTTCCAGCCTAATTGTAGGGTCTCGACGCCTCGCTTAAACGTCTTGGTCGTTGATAGGGTTGTAGTACTCTCATATTCTGATATTCAACTAATATTTTAATTTATTCTAAAAATTTGCTTAATTAATTTAAGTCCAGTACCACAATGGTTTTTATTGTTAACAATATTTTTTTTATAAAATAGTCGAAGATACTGTATATACTTTATCAAACAAACATACCTAATTCTACGTAATCAAAAGTAAAAGGACATATTAATTGCTATGAAAGCATAGAGTACCCCAATTAATTATATACAACCTCTGATAACTATTAAGGCTGATCCCTAACAAGAGTTGTGGCACATTAGGGCGTGGATAATATGTCGTCGTTGTGTGTGGCGGCCCTAAGTCATCGAGCTGGGCTGACGGGTTGAATTGAAAAATAAACACTCTGAATGATGTGTGTAGTGGGTTATTCACTTTGCTTCCCCAATTTAATATTTTATTATCTATAAAAATACTTGTTTATCAAAGGTTTTATTGATAATAGTAAAGGGCTGCTGACTTTTTTAGCAGTTTCAGGCATGAAGCGAGAAATAACTATAGAAATAATACTAAATTATAAATTTCTGGTTTACATATTCTAACACTAAGTCATAAAATAAATCAATATGTGTATTATTTTTTTTTCTATACACTAACCAGTTTCATGATACCACAGGCGCATATAATAATATGTCAGCGCAGTGTGAGGCGGCTGTAAGTCATAGATAGGCGTTACAGCTAAGTTGTTGACGGGTTAAATTGAAAAATAAACGTTCATAGAATTTGTGTTGCATTGGGTTCTATATAATCTGCCACGGTTATTTTATTAAGTACTGCAAAAACTTAATTAGACGTCAAAGTGACTTATCATTTGAATTAATGTTCAATCATTACTATCTAAGTCAATGAAAAAAGCTTTCGACAAAAAAGCTTTGTTATTAAGATGCCTCTAACGTTTTGAAGTTATATAAAGTGAAATATAGACTGTATTTTGTATGACCTTTAGTCATGAGGTCGAACGGACCGGCCGCGGCGCTGACGGGTTAAATTGAAAAATAAACACTCTGAGTGATGGGCACGCGGCTGGTTGTTGACTCTGCCGCCATTTTGCAAACTTTGCACGGCACATTATCATGTAGCCTACCTACTTCACTGAAAACTTTACTTGATACTTTCTTATATTATATAGAGTGTTTTGTTAAAAGGAGAGATATCATCTCATCAAACAAATATATTATTATTAATGTTTCTTAATCCACTATGAAGCTGCATGTTATTATAACCATAACAAATAAACCAAAGATTATTTAAATAACATATAATTCAAAAAATGTTAATTATAGTTATTTTTTTTAATCAGATGATGTCTTTGTACTTATTAGTAATGCACATTGAAAAATTAAACTTATGTCGTAATTGTACAAAAATTACGAAAATGATAAAATTTCTTTATTATAACATATTTTATATAACAAATAACTTAATTTTACAGTCGGCTTATTTGCATTGACAATGCTGATGGATACATTTGAAAGCTCCCCGGGAATACAATACATTCAACTGAGCTAATTCCTTGGCAACACATCAAAGGATCGGCGTGACGAGTTGAGTGGCTCAAACTAACGTTTACACGACGTATCACAATGTTCTATTGTTCGTTCTTATTTAGATATCAATTATCCGCTGTAGTTATTTGATTTATTTTGTTATACTTATTATAGTTTACATATATATGTATCTTCCCAAATATTCTACGTTTATGACGGTTTAAAGTCAAAACTCTTTTCTCACTCAAAATTATAAAGTTAGTTTAATTTATTATTATTACTTCTACTTTCTATCATTGTTTGATATCTTTGCCTACCTTCATGTTTTGAAATTTGATCACAATTGTATAAAAGGTCCAATAATACGATTTTTTGATGCCTAAGAGCTATTATATCAGTTCAAAAAATAAATTCAAAATATCTGTAAAATAACAGCTTTTTAATAAAAAAACATTTTTTACAAGTTTCGTCAGTCTGTTTGTTCCGGCTAACTTCTGGAATGGCTCGACCGATTTTGACGGGTTTTTTACTGGCAGATAGCTTATGTAATAAGGAATAATTTAAGTTTTTATTTTACAATTATAAAATAAAGATCCAAATATAAGAACTAACAGCTAAGCATATTTCCGAACAATTTATCGTCTCGTAAAGATTAAGGAATACTAAATTCTCATCACTGTTTAGAGCTCGCGTACGCATAACTGCGGGCCACACGCATTAATTGCTGGTTGGCGGCGATAGGCGCGGTGTGTAAACAAAGGCCGCGTAATCGTAAATCAGCGCAAATATGAAGCGCCCGCGGCGGACCCGTACCGGACCGACGCGCTCGAAAAACACCGCTTGTTCAAATAGCGATTGTTTTATCAGCTTCTAATAAAATATATTTACTCCTATGTAAAAACATACATATTTTAATAGTAAGTGTGTGTACTCTTTAAAGATATTAAAAACGGCGTTTTAAATGAAACTATTTTAATCGGATTAATGGCGTATATTTTGGTATTTGCAGTAGTCCGTGGTTCACAGGTAGTCTACCTGAGACCACGACATTAATCCGTTTAAAATAGTTTCATTTAAAATGTGTAAAAATCGCGAAAATTAAAGATCTTTTTATAAAAAAAAACGTGTTTTTTGTATTTATTTTAATATTTTTTACATATTTACGATTTATTAGATGTGGGCAACATTAAGACCAGAATATTTATTTACTTTATTAACTAGGAAGCTAACGTTACGTACTACAGTTACATATATATAGATATCTGTAAATAAATTGTTACATAGTATGTCTTTATTACAGGCTTGGCTTAACTTATTAAAAAAATAAAAACATAAACACCACTTGACAAAAGCAAAATACAATAACTAAAAATAAATATTTGAATTACAAAGAGCCAAAAAATAATTTTATTAATGAAGTAATATGATATGTATTTGCTTGAGATATTATTAAAAGGAAATACATTTGGTGGTATTAAGTGAAACACATTTCTTACAAGGCTGATAAAGAGCCCACGAGTGTATAAATTTCACAATTCTTAATGCAGCGAGCCGCGGGAGATAAGTAAATAGAATGTAATTGAATATTTCCTTCACATTTATCAATGTTCCCGCGAAGATAATAATGCTTTTAAGCGCAAATTCCTTACTACAAAACGAATAAGCTTTTTCTATCTTTTTAACAGAAACCTCGAAACTACGGGTATATAGATACTATGCACATTCAAGAATTTATTATTTTTTAAAAGTATCAATTGATTTGTTTTAATTATTATAAAAAAACATTATCCAAGCGCTTAGTATTATAATTTAATTTTGTTTATAAATATTTACAAATTTTAACGTTTGTCAACTTAAACAACAGGGGAATACAATGTAGACAAGCTTAGATTTTCTCTCAGAACCTTGCAGTTAAGGCCTCTATGCTTCTTTTCCGTTATTTAGACGTAAACTACGTACTATTTAGTGTGGACATGGCATAGGGTTATGGACCATAATGTCACACTACACCAACCATCCAACTATTTTTCAATCGACAACCGTTACTTTTTACGTAAATGAAGCATAAAATGAGGAGAAAAAAAAACATTTGCTTCAAATGTAAAATATGGCTGAAGATATTGCAATTGAGTGAGGTGCATATTTGCATAAGATGACATGTTGATCGATATTTATGTATACGGTATTGTTTATTTAGGCTATTAGCGGTCGGCGAGTTTAAAGCGCCGAAACACGATGAGAAGTATTCGCTAAAGTGCTGCTCGTATATCGCGTGATATGCGATTGCTTAACGCTTATTTAATACGAATTGTTGACCGCAACTTCGCTTGTGCGCATTTTATGATAGTGGTTTACTGAAAGTATTTTAAACGAATTAATCGCGTATATTTTGGTATTCGTAAATACATTTTTGTCAACCTGACATTCGTTCGGGTTCGAACCCTTTACAATAGTCCGTGGTGACCACGGGCTACTTTAAGTGTGACTAAGGACTTAGATAGTTTCATTTAAAAATGTGTAAAAATCGCAAAAATCAAACTTACTGTTTTTTTTAAAAGTGATACTACTTTCATATCTACGTTTAGCTAGGAAATGTAAAATCTTAGTTATTCTTCGTTCCTGTACGGATTTCGGGAATTCCTCGTTTAGCTCAACGCTTTTCAAGGAGTAATTAATGAAAGCGGCTTTGTATAATATATATATATGGGTGTGTATAATTAGTTTGAAATCTTGTACACGTAAAAAATACGTTCTATTAAACATATATAACTCTTTTCCGATTTACTTACGACGATTTATGTCCGTGACTTCATCCGCGTTGAATTTAGCAGTTTATATAATTATTTTATAATGATAAAATAAAAGTAGTCTAAGTTACTTGTCCCCGTCTCATTAGATTCGCAGACAGTCAGACAAAAAATGTAAAAAAAATAGCATTTTTGTGTATATACTGTTTATACATACATATAAATTGAGGAAGAAACAAACATACCTTCCTATTTTATTTATTTATATTAGTACACATTCATGCAATCCTAACAGAGCCGTTAATGCATCGGCTTTGTATACGGTGCACAACGCTATCGGCTGATAACGTGGCTAATGAGCCCTCGATATGTCAAACGCAATCTACAACCATATTCCTACACAAAGTAAATAACTTTAACAGATAATCGAAATTATATTTATACTTTTTGTTTGAAATTGAAATGTCTGTTTCAGCTTTTAAGGATATTTGAAAAAAGTATATTTAAAAAAAAAAACAAAAATGTAGATTTTAAATTATCTAAGAATTAATAAGCCCGATTGTGAGATTTTTTTTATATATGACATTTCAAATGATTAAAAAAAAGGAAATAAGAATTTCTTAGACTCACAGCACATAAACGAGCTTTTATTTATTTGTATTTGTGGCTAATATGTACAATTCATGCGCCTTTCGCCGGATCTTCGGCGTTCCCACTCGGGGGAATTATTATATTGAAATAGTTTTCAATTCTCAGCTTTAGTAAAACAAAAGACGGAGTTGAGTTACGCAACTTAACATGTGATACTTAAATGGAAACTGTAGAACAGAGTTTCTTGACAATAAGTTCTGTCTGCCTACCCTGATACACGAGACAAAGCGTGAAGCTCAAATAACGTATTAGTCATATTGAAAAATAAAAATATAAATCCATTCAAAATTATATACTTAATTGTTATAATTTTTATATTTAATCTAATTTGGAATTTATATTTAAATTAAAAACTTTTGAACGTCTGTAATGTAAGATGACTAAAAAATAAATAATACATTACAATTAATCTAGATAAAATAAACGCGAAACACTTAAACAAAGCTTACTGCATTTCAAGAACTGGGTAAGTGCCCGATAGCTAAGTAAATAATATATAGTAAATTGAAAATAATTTCTAAGAACAATTATCTAGCGCGGACAGAACGCTTGTATAGAGTTTTATTGGCTAGCTGATTGTAGGTACTGACATTCAGTTATGTTAGTAAAAATTATGGCCTTCATATAATATATTTAAGATAGAGGACGGTAGTGGCGCAGTGGAACAGCGTCTGACTGTGAACGTGACCGGATGTTGGGTTCGATTCCCACTCGGGGAATAAATATTTTCATTTGAATTATTTTCAGTTCCTCGCTTTGGTAAGATAAAGCATGGCGTTGAGTTCCGCCACTTAACGCGCAATGCCTTGAATTCAGCGGAAAGCGTACGGAGTGTCTTTAAATCAGGTGCTATAAGGTATAAAACTAGAACATACTTATTGAATATTCACACATTTATAAGGAAGAACAATAAACATTCCATTACTTAATAAGGAAAATAATTATTATTGGCTTAATATTCTAGTGTTAATTTTGTATAATTCCAACTTTTTCAATTAAAGTGTCACGTTTTTATATAAATTTCCCGTACACGTTAGATAAGTGAAGTAATTAAAACGTTCATATTAGAATTATTTTTTACGATGATACAAAGTCGTGAACAATGACCACTTAATTAAAATGTATCTTTATTTTATTATGAAGAAGTCAATTTGAATAAAATTTTCATAAAAAAAAAGGTGACAAGGTAAGGTGAGGTATTATCATAATTTATTAGCGCATTTAACTTACAATCCAAAAATAACTGTACACGTTCCCTTTTTATTCACAATTAAATAATAAAATGATAATGCTCACTTAAACACCTTGCAAATTTGCAAACAATGGCCCCTTTTATTCAATGCGTAATATTAATACAAAAGTTATAGAGCTAATGAAATCCAAACACATAAATAACGTCGTTATCGTCCGTTAGTCATGTTTGTTTATTCATTTAGTTCGTTATAATAGATTTAAAGCTGTGTTTTTTTAAAAGTGTTTTAAGTTTCCGCTTTCCATATGCACAGAGGTTTTGTGGGTCAGTGTTAATATGAATATACTGGCACGTAATTTTATATGGACTAGAGGTTCCGTTAATAGGGAAAAGTATAAGTGGTTTAGATAAATGTAAATAGCTTTGTACAAAATTGTAACACTTTCTGTTTGTAATATATTATTTACTTATTATTATTTAATATTTTAACATGATTATATTTTAAAAAATATTCTTAGTTTCATGTTTTTCTTGAAATCCGACACTTGCTCCTCCATGTAAAGGGTAACTAAGTATGCCAAATTTTATACGTCTTTGTCCACGTCATTTTCGTAAAGAGAAGGCGAAAATTTTTTATGATATGTTGTTGCTTGATGATATATTGTTCTGGAGTCGGTTCTATCACTCAACATACTAAATACATTATTGGAAAGTACAGAACAGAGAGACAGTACGTGATTCTTCCATAAATCTTTAGATTAATCATTGTTATATCAATTTTTTAGATTATTCCATATAACCAACCAGTCAACGGCAAAAACGCCAGATTCCCCAAATAACTAAAATAATGACATTGCCTAAGGTACACATAAATTCACTCATTTCTTTTACACATTCATGCTATTAATTAACAAGCAAAATAAAATACTGAGAGAAATGATAAAGTCGAACAAAAAATTGACGAACAAGTTAATTTGCTTTTTATAGAAACTTATTAACGCTTGTAATTACTTACAGCTAATAATTGTTTCTCCTAGCAATTGCATATTTCATAGTCAACCAAGAAAACATTGAGGCAAAAATAACGCGTCCTAATATAAAAGGGGAATGATTGACCACTTCCTCGTGTGCAACCGTCGTGTTTTGATTTATCTGTGCATCCTTAAAATTTAATAATAGGACCTTATTATAATATTTTGTATAAGAATTTGTTTTTTGTTTGTCTTGGCTTTTAAACGACTGCCTAATCGCTGTTACGTTAAACTTCACAGATCTGACTTTTGATATTAAATTCTTTTTTTTCGTACATAAATTATTATGTTGATGAAAATTTACATATTACGTCTAATGACGTGTTCTTCAGAAAGGTACTTATTACTTTTATTTCTATAAATCCAAATATAGTTAGTGATTTTTACATACTTTATTAATTTATTGACAAGCTAATCAACATTTTTTAATTTTTCTTCTGAACGGGTCACTCAACTTTGACCAGCTTGGCAATTGGTTTGACTTATGAATTCATACTTATACATCCTGGACTTTCTTAGGGCACACTTAGAGATACTTAGTACTTTAAAATGTTGTAGAAAAGTAATATAAAAATATGAATCAATGTAACAAAAAGTAACCTGTGTCCATAGAGTGTTAATAAAAATAATAAAAAAATACACCAATTTTGAAGTATAAGTCCTAATAACCTTTCACAGTAAGCATATATATTAATATAATATATATTTCTATAATATATAAATAGTATAGAAATATATTCTGTTACCATTAACACAAGCGCTCTTCTTCGGAATTGAACATGAATATTAAGTTATCATTAACAATATAATTAAACTAGCGTTTACAACTAATAAGGTATGAGGTCAACTAGTAAGGTTATTAAGGCTTACGTGCATAAATTGCATAGTTGATATTTTATACATTTATTTGTCGATAATTAATATTTTTTTGTACGTAGCTGTTTAACTTCACGCTTGTATGCTAAGCGGTTAGCAGGATAGATAGGAAGTACCTAGAGCTAAGACACTCCGTGCTCCGCTTTCCGCCCAATTCAAAGCGTTGCGTGTTGAAAAGCGGAACTCGACATAGCGTTTTGTCTTATCAGAATGAGCAAATAAAAATAATTGAAATATTATTCTCCCAAGTAGGAATTGAACCTACTAACGATTGCGTTTACAGTCGGAGGCGATCCCACAGCGCCACGACCGGCCTTACCTTAAATTTCACATAGAACATTAATTTATTCGTAAGTTTCTTTATATAGAGGATTCTATATTCTTTTCATATTTATATAGCATTAAATAGTTTTATAATTTTATTACACCCATCTTCCATAATGTAACCATAATAAAAACCTGCTTGATTGTAATAAAAGAGATTTATGAATATACTTAAATAGTTATTTTATATGTGAGTAATTAAAGCGTTTGATGCAATACATAAAGTATGTCATAGATAAAACTATAAGTTTGAAAAATCGTAAATTTTCCCTTATCTCAAATATCCACTTTGCCATTAATTTGTTATTACAAGTAGATTTTGATATTTAAAATTAAGTAATAATTATGATATGCTTATAATTCTGACTAACAGTTAGTTGGTAATAAGCATTGGAATAGATTGGAATTAAATTATATAGTTAGGCTAAACTAAATTTAAAGTAGAATTTAGTAACCCAAAAAGTTATATTTTTTAATGAAAAAGTATTAATCGATCGACATTTGAATGTGTGTTTGTATTTTCCTGTACCTAAATGTCATACGCTTAGTAATTACATTCTATGACTCTTCAAGTTTTTAATCAAAAATTCTTTGTGTTTCGATTCGGTTGCAATATTTCTGGTCATTTTGCTATAGTCCTTTATATATATAAACGTATATAGCATTTAACCTATATAAAAGAAAGGTAAAAAATAAATTATGTCTATATAAATATGTATGAAGGTAAGGTAAGGTATATAAGGTACTTAAATATACTTTTTGTTGAACGTTTCCCTATTATGTAAAAAAAGTTATAAATTGACTTATAATCGAATAACAAACATCTGTCCGCACGTAAACAATTAAGAATGACTGATGATATTCCTGTATTAGTGTAAAACGTCTTTTATGGTAACTTTATTATGGGGAATGGGTGGTATTTTTTGTTTCATATTAAAAAACTATATATAACTTAATCTATTTAAAAACGAATATATTATACCTAAAGATGTTAACTACATATGAATTCTATAAATCTTCTATATGAAGCACGCTTTCATACACTATTTGTCAGTTTCTTCCCATTTGTTGGACTTGATGTCAAGTATGCGTTACTATAAATATATTTACATTATAATTCATGGTTAACCTAAATAGTGAAATAATGAGGAAGAGAAAATAAATAGTATTTAGATTGTACATACAACTTGTTACTATTAATTACTTTCATATTTTTCCACAAAAAATCATTATTATTCTTTCTTAACGCAATGAGCCTTTGAAAATACATTTGTTAGAATGATTATATATTAAATTATTAGTCCGCTCTGGGAAGACAAGAGGTTGATTTTCTCGACAGTGAAAACTCTACCGTCTTTATTTTTTTCTTTAATACCTCGGAAGTTGTGTGAATTTTGCTTTTAATTTCATTATATTTTCGTCCTATTTATTCTAATATATAGATTAAAATGATGTATTGATTTATTTATATACATTTAGCATCGTGAGTTGCAAACATCCTTGTGCTATTAATAGCAGGAAATGTAATTAATTATAATATGTAAAGGTCTTCTGTCAGTCGGACGGTTCGCCTCCTACTGGGCTATACAGACATATATAACGATATAGCGAATACAGACAATATACACTTGTGTTGAATTCTAAATGCTACTTCATGCCTAATTTTACATGGTGTGTTACTTTAATAATATAACAAATATATATTTTCAGGAAAATTGTGCCAATTTGTATCATTTTATTGAGCAGCGTATATTAAAATGATATTTTAACATGGGTATACCTATTTGGATTCAAAAATTTGTTTATTGGAATCTGAGCTTGAATTATTTGTTATATACAGTATGTACTATGTAAGTGTAGATCGATAAGTGTAATAACTCGGCCGTGGCGAGAGTCGGATGTCTTAAATTTTCAAAATGATTAATAAATGAATTAATTTATCATTCTTAATGATAAAGTAAATTTTTAAAAACCAAAAGGAGATTAGCAATATTTTTTTAATTTTAAATTTCTGAATCTAGTTGTAGTTAAAACATTTTAATGATGCTGGAAGAAGACCATAGCTGGTCTGATCGAACTTTGATGAATGTGACTGAAACACTAGTAGAAGAGTTAACATTTAAATGCACAATATATTTTGAAACTGTCAAAAATTAGACGGATACGTGGTAAGAAAACCGCACGTCGGCGTCGGTGACGCTCGCACCGCAGGCGCCCGTAATTGCCGCCCAGTGTTTGTTTTATTCGCCCTTCACTTTCCACCCTATAGCCCACCTCTTCACTCCTGAGACCTCCTAACGACACCGTCTACCTCTCCCACTCATATATTGCTACTTAATTTATATTTATCACATTCAGCTCGAAAATCTTTTCAACTTAACAACTAATGTCCTACATCGCGCGTTATATTTTGAACGTTTTATTAATTTGAACTAAAGTCCAGTTTTGATTGGACTCCGATTATTAAATAGTCCGATGTGTGGACGCCGCGGCCGGGTCACGAGCTGTCGATGCGCAGATTAATAGACGCTATTCGGTTTATATATAATATTATTGATTGTAATTATCATGGCGCCCTCAGTTAAATACGGGGCAATCACGCGACGCGAGTGGATTTATAGCGGCGCTTTATAACTCTGATGCGGTCGTATTTTTGCATTCATGATATATTGATTGCGATCTGTACGTAGTTTTGTTGCTATTTTTAATGATCACTTTTTGTTCCGTACAAGTAGGTGTGCAAGGGACAAAGCTAACGAGTGCAAGTCGTAAAAGTTTACTTAAAGTTTAAATGGGGTGTAAAAATATCAAGGTTTTGTAAAAGTATTTTAAGTATCAGTCACACTAATTATAAGGTACATATCGGTATTTCTTATAATAATAAGCCAGATGCAAGTACACGGCGATCAAAGAAGCGAGGTCGTGAAGCCAGCGATGTTAATTTACCTTTATAATAACGAAATATCTAAAACTGCATGAAATCTCTACAAAAACTCACTTTATACGCTGTTACAAACATACGGATACAATAAATAACGTTTATTTCCATTAATTTGCATTAATTTTCTCAAATATGCAAAGTTGTTAATAAATTTTAATTTATAAGCTAAAAAATAAACACAGGTTAGTCCTTTAATTAAGATTTTTGTTTACTTTTCTTATCGTCTCTCAGCAAATGTTTTTGTCATTAATATAACGCGATTATTTCATTTTCTGTTGAACAATATCATACATCGGTAATTATAAAGATAATTAAAGTTTGTCTTGTAGGTGTTTTAAGTATGTATGTAAAAAACACTTAGATTTCTCTAAATTAGTACTGCTTGATTGTTCTAACTTCATGTTTTTTATTACTTAGTCACACCGGCTCCTTTTCATACTCGCCACTTGTGATGGACTGTTTCATATTATATTATATATAGATAAAAGTATAACAAATAAACAACTCTGGAATGGGATCTAAACCCTAAAACAATGGTTGAACACCATGATTCGTCTAAGTAACCTATACTGGTACACACATAGGTATAACTTTATACATTGTCCTTTCTAGACACGTCTCTATATCACGCGAACAATACACAGTAAATCAGCAGAGTGTCTGCCGGTAGGTAAAAAATGTGGAAAAGGGTTGATTCAGTCCCGCTACAATGCCGCCAATGCGTTTTATTTGTTTTTGTAAAAAGATATTTTAATAATATTATTATTAGTAAAGTCTATTTTATATATCAGTCAGATCAGAGTAAGCTGTGCCTTCGACTTCGTCCGCGGGGTAAAATCTTTAAATGTTTCTTATATAATTCGTAGATATAAGTAGCCTAAGTTATATCTTATTAGATTAGATATCTGGCAGTGGAAGTCCAGACGTTCCAGTGACAGAACAAATAGATGGATAGACAAAAAATATTATTTTGGTGTAAGTTCCGCACATACATACATCCATATGCATTTAGTAAAAAATGGTATATCTTAATATATCAAATAAATGTGTTTGTAATTTTGAAATATAAAAAATATTAATTTGATTTACTTGTATAAACTGAAAACAAACGTTAGTGGCAAGGTCTGGTTAAAATTAACAAAAAATTTAGCACGAACTATAGAAAGGCATCTACGGAACCTAACACCTACATTATGTAACTTCTTATCTTTTTAAAACACTTATAAAAAATTGTAACTCGGATTTGAATCAACTTATGTCCTGCATTATACTGCATTATGTAAATATCTCTTATAAACTACCTGCAAGTATCATTTTGTATTACAATTTCATGGGTATTTTGTCATGTGTATTTTAAATCACACGCCGATGCTTTGTAGATTTGATTTCTTCATACGATTTCAAGTGAGATGAGATGAAGATCGAATATGTTTGTTTTTACTAAGATGTTTTAAACATGAAGGACATGTGTTCGTATGATTGGTCCAGCGGCGCGCACGACACGCGGTCTGGCTTTTTGCCTAGCGATTCTTATGTGTAGTGCCTTTGTTAAGGTCGTTGTACATCGCTTCTGTTTCAATATTTGAAAATTATAGCTTTTACTTTTTCTTCTTTATATTTTTTTTAGCTTCACGCTTTCATCCCGCATAGCAGGATAGACAGAAAGTGTGAAGGCACACTGTACTTCACTTTCTACCGAATTCGAGGCATTGTGTGTTGAGTGGCGAAACTCATCGCCGCGCTTTATCTTACCAAAGCGAGAAAGTGAAAATAATTTAATCAAATCACTGCCCTGAGTGGGTAACGAACCCAGATACGAACCCAGAAACGATCGCGTTTATCGCGGTCGTGGCGCAGTCAGACGCTGTCTCACTGCGCCACGACCAGCCTCATTCTTTATAATTCTTCCGTATTATGGGGGAAATAAAACTTTTAGAGTTAAAATCTACGAATTTAATTAAGTTACACAATTGACAACCGAAAGTCTACTTATTTTGTTTATAAGACGTAACGTGAAATTACATAAATATATGAAATTATTTTGAAAGTTATTAATAATTAAGTTTCTTACAAAATATTTTTACATAATGTTTAACAGTAAAAGGTTATTTCTCCTAACAATGCCTTATCCTACGGCAGTGTATATACACATACTAACAATGCATGGAAATACGTAAACCTATATAAACATTTGTGTAATATGCTGTTGGCCCTACTAGCCTTGACAGCGTCAACGAATTTTGGGGGAGGCCGAGCTAAAAGAGCTCTTACTTTGGCGCGGAGACCTCGAGAGGAAACCATTAACTTAGAACACAGTGTCACAAGGGCTCCTCCTGTGAGCCTCTAATCTCGGCTTGTGTACACTGTTTGTAGTGGGGGACTTACCTGTCCAGACTAGGATTATTGGCATTGGGTGGTTTAACATAAACATATTGGTAGGAGTAACTTTTAGTGAAACAACGCCTTTGTTTTTAGGGAATTCATTTTTATATAATCTATGCTCCGAAGAATGTCTCAGGTCGTTTCTTGTGTAATATCAAAGCGTGAATCAAAGCCAAAATAATATCTAAAAGGTAAAATATTCAACCTTGTCTCCTCGTTTTAATTTTATTACGACTTTTGGGAATTACTCGAGCCTGACTATTTCAAAAACATACAAATAACTATATATAACTATATAAACTTTAATAATTATTTTTCCCTCATTAATAGTTTTTATGTTAATTTTGCGAGAATGGTTCCTTTTTCTCGTTTATCTTAATAAATGTTTCTAAGATATTATAAGTGACTCGTGAAAGGCATTATAAAGATATCTTAATAAGTTAATATATTTCATTGCTTCGAACATCTTATCACATTATCAAAACGCAACATCGATCTTGGTATCTAAATCAAAGATAAGTTATAATACTGTATACGAGTATGCCGTTGCTTTTTGTCGTTAAGTGCAAAGCCTCACGCTGTTCGCGTTGTCGCTGGACACAGACGGACGCACAAAAACTGCATTAATATGAAACGAAAGGACAGTCAATGTTATATTTGTTATAAAGGTATCAAAGCGAAGGCGCTATTGTTTACAATAGGCTGCCTTTTTTAAAATAATATCGTTATATCAATAAATTATTATTGTATAATTAGAGCTATGATGACTTAGGACGCCATTTGGCGAATTTGGTCATTAGATTGTAAGGTTAAGTAGGCGTTCTATCGTTCCTTGGAGGAGTTTTATTTCAATATTAATACCTCTATCTGATCACGGCGCTGATCTATACAGTTCAATACGGAATGTATCAACGATTTGAAGTGGTAACTTATAAACGGAGTTACGACAAAAAGTTATTTTTATAGAAACTATCGGAACGCAGTAAAGAATAAACTTTTTCAAGGAACTCCTCCAGTTGGTCTCGTCGTCGTCGTCAGCCAATCGCAGTCCACTGCTGGACATAGGCCTCCCCAAGTTTGCGCCAAACATCCCGGTCCTCCGCAACCTTCATCCAGCCCGCTCCGGCAACCTTGCGTATGTCGTCAGTCCAGCGGGCCAGAGGGCGTCCTACACTACGTTTGCCAAGACGCAGTTGGTCTAACACACTGAAATAAGGACTCGCTCCTAGAGAGAACTCCTCAACTCCTAAGAGCTTGTAATTTTTTTTCATTATATTTTTTTCTTGCAATATTTTTATTCATATTAGATATATTTCTTTTCTTGCAATATTTTTATCTTCTCCACCTATCATCGTATAAAAAGAAAAAAATATAATAATTTAAAATTAAAAGAAGTCAAGGGGTGGACGCCATAAGTCCATGATTTGAAAAAGACATTTAAAAAAAACACACACAAGCATCCTTTGTATTAAATATCGATTTATCATATTATCAACTGCGATGAAGTGAAAGTCTTATAATTTTATACTGTACTTATACAGTGTTTTGAAATAACAACACATTATGCCGACAATAACTACATATGGTGAAGCGCTGTCGGTGCGTCTGTAGTACACATCCATCAAATTGTAAGAGGTTACATTCTGATAAATATTAATATCGTTAATCTACCGCATTAATACTTGTTCGCTGCTCACTGTTTTAGCTTAGTTGATTCGTGAGAATCTTAATTTTTTTTATGTATATATTTAAAAAATTGCTTAACAAACTTTGTGAGGCCGGTCGTGGCGCAGTGTGACAGCGTCTGACTATAAACGCGACCGCTTGTGGGTTTGATCCCCCACTCGGGGGATCGATTATATTTAAAATTATATTCACTTCCTCGCTCTGATGAGAAAAAGTGCGGCGTTGAGTTACACCAACCAACACGCAGTGTCTTAGTGAATTCGGTAGAAAGCGAAGCACGGAGTGTCTTGACACTAGGTACTTTCTGTCTACCCTGCTATGCGGGAAAAAAGCGTAAAGCTAAAAAAACTTCGTTGTAGTCTTTTGGTACTTATTATTATGGCAGCTAACTGTCATCTCTTGGTGGTTCTTTTTAGTGTGTGTCTAAGACTTTTTAATGTTTTAGTTATCAAAATTTGAGCACATAATAGTTCTTTATGCTGAAAATATTGAAGAAAGAGTTTTTTTACAACTTTACATTATAAGCTATAATGTCTAGTTATCTCTAGCGTGATTTTTATTATAATCAAATGTAGAGGGCGAAATAAAACTTTTGTCCAAGTGACAATTTTCAAATTATTTTCTGGTTTCATTATCATCGTGTTTTAATAGTTTTACCATTATTACTTGCTTAGAAACTTAGATTTTTCTTACTCTAAACACAAATCATTAATTAAATCAAAGTGCCATATAATCTATTATCGTTTATTTTAAATTTGAACCGGATCATATTCTAATCACCAAACAAACGCTTAAATGACTCCAACAGGAATAACTAAAATGTAGACAAAAACACCTCAGTTGCTTCATTTAACGATTAATCTGAGAATCTCGTATTCGACACGACGATATTACAGGCACATAACTTTGGACCAAAAATGTTAAAAAATATTTCTTACGTTTTTTTTTACTTCACGAGGTAAGTTTATCTCGTTGCCTCATCAGGAGTTTCCCGGGAGGATGGAATTAAAACATTGCGTTTTTAGTCGAGATGCTATCTCGTGGTCCTTTAAAGATTCCTGCCAGATTTATTTTATAGTACCCACTTCGGTTTTGTATTACTTTAACCTCAAATACCTTTTGTTAATGATCAATAAAATATAATGTTTTTATTATTATTTTATTGGAAAAATCTTATTTTTATCTTCAGTAGAGTGTGTCTTTGAACGCATATAACCTAGGTGTGTAAGTTTAAAGTTTAGTTCACATATTATAACAAAATACCCAAAGTCTGAGCCCGGTCGTGGGGCAGTGTGACAGCGTCTGACTGTAAACACGATCGGTCGTGGATTCGATCCCACCCCGGGTAGTGATTATATTTAAATTATTTTCACTTCCTCGCTCTGGTAAAGACAAAGAGCGGCGTTGAGTTCCACCACTCAACACGTAATGTCTCAAATTCATTGTGGAAAGCGAAGTACGGAGTGCGTTGACACTAGGTTCTTTCTGTCTTTCCTGCTTTGCGGTATAAAAGCATGAAACTAAAAAAATAATTAAAAAAATACCTAAAGACTTAACTAACGTTAACTAAATCGTTCAATCGAATAAATATAAATAAGTATTGGTTATTCCTGCTAATTTGGTATACAATATTTGAATTTTATGAATATTCACTAGTGGGATCGCGTACATAATACAAAGGTTTTACGACGTGTAAATATCGACAGAATATCATCGTATAGCTGATCATAGAGTAGCAATTATAGCGCGGTCATTTATAATAGTATAAAGATATGCTTTAACGTTATATGAAGAGTTGTGACCTGGATCCGAGTAAATGGGAGACAATGGCAGCGGATCGACTTCTCTCCAGGCGTATCATTAATACAAAAGTGTTTTCGTTTGAGAGGAAACGTAGAGATGAGGTCTACCGATAACGTGACGAACTCAAGACCCCTGACATCTAAGGTTTGATATTATGACTAAGTCAAAAGAACGGATATGTCAGTCACTCGAGACCACACAAACGAAGTTCTTGTTAGTCAGTGGTCAGTCACTGTGGCCGAAAAAGGTCAAGATATATAATTCATTTTGATTTAATCAATGTATTTTGTGTGTATATATTACATTTTTTTTATTTATTAATATAAAGCGTGAAAGTTACGAAATTGCTTACATTATAAAGTCAAGGTATTCCAATTCACACCTTGTCTTATCAATAATCTAATTCATAAAGGAAATGTTGATAATTTGACACTCTACTAATATTATATTACGTTTATACTATAGATTAAAACCAGTTTTAGTTCATTTCGATTTGATTAACTCTGAATAATAAGACTTCCTTTAATACTATGTTAAGAGAGTGCTCTGTTTGTTTTGATAGTTAGATATTAACTAGATTATTAACTAGATACTATTGATGTACAAAGAGCGGAGTTAGGCTCAGCCTCTCTCTTACAAGAGCGTAAGATGATGTCATGAAAGAAATGCACAAATATAAATATCTTAAATACGTTATGACTACTTAGATTTTTAATAATATATTTCTTTTTTTAAGATAGTCATTCAGTAACAGAATATTACATGTCCTGCCTAATAGTTTCAGGCAAGGCAAAAGACCGTAAAATAACCGAGAAAGAAGATAGTTTTTATAGTTTTATTGTAATTAATAAATGAGGCCAGCAGTGTGACGACAGCGTCTGACTGTAAACGCGACAGGTTGTGGATTCAATCCCCACTCAGGGAAGTGATTATATTTAAAATTGTTTGCACTTCCTCGCTCTGGTAAGACAAAATGCGGTGTTGAGAACACGAAGTACAAAGTGTCTTGACACTACTAGTTAAACTGATCTCCTGTCAGTTTATAATTAAAACTTTTACTTGAAAAGTAATATCAATCTACAACCCTTTAGTCCTTCCTCTACAAAACTATTAAGTTTGAAAGAAACAATGAAGCTCAATAACCCTCTATAAAGTAAACAATACGCCTTTTTTAAAACAATTTGAATACAAAAGTGAATTCCATAGTAATTAATTGAAACAACAAGCGCGCCAAAACAGAACATGTACACCGCGTACTTCATTAATCAGTGTTATTTAATTTTTTTGTTTCTCTCAATCATTTCCATAGTTTCTTGTGTTGCTCATCGATTTATGTATTGTATTAATAAATCATGCTCGTGATCATTATTGATAATAATTTATAGTAGGTAGATGTAGGCAGGCGTGCGCGGGCGCAGTGCCGATAAATCAATTTGTGGCGTGACGTCGCGTTCGTAGGAAACCCGTTCGAATCCATTAGAATTGTAATTTCTCAGTTTTATTTAACTTATAATTGTAGGTATTTGCAATTTTAATGCGAGATTCAATTTATTTATGTTTATTTATAGGTACATTTTAATTAATAAGTAACACCTATGTAATATAATATTAAGAGTACATATAACGTGTAATAATTTTTTTAGAATCGGTTTTGGTCACCTCCATACAAAAATTTATATAGCCAAATATATATTTATTTATTTAATTATTTATTATAAAAGTCGCTAAAAGAGTATACATTCTTACAATAATACATTAAATACGTTTATACAAGACGTTTATACTTAATAACGCCCTTATTATAAGCAACACGACATACATTTTAAAAAAAGCAATAACAGCTTACATAGTTTGATCTGCGGCCGAAAAGAAATAAAAATGAAATACAAATTATACATTAAATTCTAAATTAATATGCAACTTACCACAGGCGTACTATTTACCTACAAGTTTAAGTTTTATAGCTAGCTGTGCATAATTCTTAAATTTAATCTTATGATTCTATTAAGGAGTGCGTTTTGCCCACGTTGATTTTTAATAACTATACCCGAAACAGTGTTGTATTTTTAATTCTAGCAATGCTATTTGAAATAAAAGCCATTCGAAGTCAAATAAAGTGCATGACAAGTTTAAAAATAAAAAGGCTCTCAAGAAAATGTCTATTATATCTATATTTCTATGAAAACGGTATTTTATGTTTACATCTCTCTGTGGTCTTCACGTCAGTTTACAGTTGCATTTCCATTTATCTAAGAGATTCTATCTAATGCAGTTAATAAGGCGAAACCTTGCTCTTTCGTGTCGTTGAATAATCAATAAATAATATACACAGATGCTTGCTTTGAAGTGACCGGCTGGTTATCGAAGTCGTAAGTATATACGAGTATAGTATACTTTACAATTTTAATCAATCAATCGTCATGTATTGTTTATCTGTATTTTTCTTTGATAAAAATATTTTCGCTATAAGCAGAGAACCCAGCTATGTTCCGTTTTGTATAAATATTGCATACAATAAAGCAAAAAAATATCATTTTAGTCGTACCATTATTTCTTTTTCTTTTTTTTACTTAAAAAAATATTTTAACCTATTAACTGTGCGCCAATATTTGACGGTTTCGAATAAAGACAATTTGAAGATCACTAACTTTAGTACGTAAAGTAATTTAATGTATATCTGTCTATTATGTTAACTTAACTATATATTTTTGAGCGAATTTCTTTTAATCGTTGAGCAAAGTTCATATCATATTTTCTTTATTCGTCCATTTAACATAGGCCTGCCTTAAATCACACTAGTTGGAACGGCAATATTCTTTATTACCGATTTAAAAAATATTTTTTTAAAAACGTACCGCGGCGCAATCGGACAGTATCTGAAAGTGAACACGATCTATTGTTCTAGTTCCAGTCGGAAGTATGATTATCTCGGCGTTGAGTTCCACTACTCAACACTCAGTGTCTCGAATTCAGGGGAGTGGATTGCGGAGTATCTTAAAAAAAGATTTTTTTTCTTTTTTGGCTTTTCGTGCTAACAGAGAAGATAAATTATGATGTATAACTCACATGGAAAAATATATTTTTCAAATGTATGTAGGTAAATATATTTTACCAGCCAGACTATCAAAAGTATAGCTTAAATTACTTCTAAAATAATCATGATATTAAAACACAAAACAGAGCAGGGGTCGCGCGTAATGAAATCAGAATTACATTAGATGGGCTAATGAAGCAGAGGGTAGTAACGAGATTACACTCTTAAACTGATTACTAGGACATCCCGGCGTCTGTCGATGATTTGTGACTCATACACATTTCAATTCTCGCATACTGACAGTATAGCGTGTCTTGGTTTGTATGAAAAATAAAAAGGGTTAATATAAATATTTTACTATTTTTTAAGTATTATTCCATACTTTAGATGAGAAAACATTTCTGTTAAAAACTTATAAAAATTAGAGCGCATCGGGATACCGTCCAAGCACTCTGACCGCTAAGCCATGCGTTCTACATCCGGCTGCGTCGAAATTTTTATACGTTTGTTACAACTTATTTAAGTTGTAAGCATCTCTACAAATTTTTATAAAGTTCTGCTCACCAAAAATTATTTAGAAGAAATAATCATTTCGCAAAAAAGAGAACTCTATTTATTTTAATATTTTACTTTTGTCTGAGCGGAAATCGAACCCACATACATCTCAACCATATCACGATGGCTTCAAAAATATACACACGCGTATGATTCTTAGAGGATGCATCAAATTCGATTACGTTCAGAATTACTTCCGGCTCATAGCACTCCCTCTACGACATTAGTTTTCATTTGTGGCCCTTCACTTCGGTGATCTAGTTAGTACGGCGGGGGCTTTGTGATCAAATTACGAAACTTATGGAATGTTTGTATTATACTTATAAAATTGTATTGTCTATCTGTATGTTCTTTATCTATTATTTTTATTGGATTTTTTGTACATGGAACTTAATTATGTGACAAAGTGCTGTGTTTAGTTCTGAAACTCATGGTGAGTATCGGAACTTAACACAGCACAGTAATAGCTCGAACTTGGCGGAAAGCGAAGTACGGAGTGCCTTAACACTAGGTACTTCCTGTCTATCGTGCTATGCGGAAAAAAAAGCGTGAAGCTAAAAAATACATAGAACTTGTACACAATTATAAAAATCCACGACTTTTCTTCCAATATACATAGAAATAGCATTATGATGTCACATTCGATTCTGTGATTTAAATTTTTATGTTTTTTTATATTAAATATGCATGTAAATCCTAAGGAAATTATACAGATGAAGGAGCATGAAATTTAACATACATAGTTATTTATATGGAGAAAGAGTAGAAAAAATCAAGCAATTAAATATATGATGCATAATTATGTAACTAAAACTTTAGAAATACTTCAAATTATATTATTAGAATAGATATTACTCACTGACTGACTGTAAACGCGACCGGTTGTGGGTTCGGTCCCCACTCTAGGAGTGATTATATTTATATTATTTTCACTTCCTCGCTTTGGTAAAAACAAAATGCGGCGTTGAACTCCACTCAACACGCTGTCTCGACTAAGGTGGAAAGCGAAGTACGGAGTGTTTTGACATTAGGTACTTTCATTGACACTAGGTCTACTCTGCTATGAGGGATAGCGTGAAGCTAAAAAAAATTAGTCATATTTTTATGCGTTTGACACACACTTTTCTGCAAAATGACACACACTTTGTTAAAATTGTAACTAATTAAATGCAAATTAGAAAACTAAAGAGATCCATGTCATTATTTTTCGTATATATATTCTAATTTTCAGCATCAGTAGGTACGCTCGGAGTCGCGTTGAAGCGAGCTAAATGGACAAAGTTGGCGCGTGGCGAGTTTCGTTACGCTTACTCTGCGTTAACGTGAAAAATTATTATATTATGCGTACATATATTTTGCTTAAGAAATTTTTTCTTGCGATTTTATTTATTATATTTTATAAGTCTCTCTCATCGTAGGTGGAAAGTGTATTGACATTACAAATTTTGGCAAGTTGGATGGTGAACGGTGAATAAGGTGTGTGTTGTCTTATTAAGATTGGTACTAACGTTTTACTTTAATAAATAATTGATGCCATTTCCACTGTGTCGCAGTGGGAAATAGAAATGTGATAGTTGTGTGTTTGAATCTTATACGGAGGAACTGCTCACCGCCCGAATAATGTTGTGAATTCGAACGATAAGCGGCCAGTTGTGGCGCAGTGTGACAGCATCTGATTGTAAACACGATCAGTTGCGGGTTCGATTCACACTCGGGGAAGTGATTATATTTAAATTATTTTTACTGTCTCGCTCTGGTAAGACAAATGCGACTTTGAGTTTTACCACTTAACACGTAATGTTTCGAATTCGGCGGAAAGCGAAGTCGGAGTGTATTGGCTCTAGGTACTTTCTGTCTACCCTGCTATTTGAAGCAAAAAAAAAACAATAAGCGGAGACTGATGTGCCGGTGCGGAACCTGGACCTAAATTATAATCCAATGATTAAGCAAAAATGAAATTCATAATAAACTGTGTATATTTTTTAGTTACTTTTCTACAACAGTCCCTAAAATTATAAATAATTAAGATAACCAGGCGGTACATAAAAATATATACCTGTAAAAATATTATATTGGCAATCTCTAAAATGGTTTCTATGAATAACAAAACAAAATGTCACGTAATTACATTTGAAACTTAAAATACAAATAGCTGTTGACTTCGATATAATCTTAAAGTAAATCAATCCAGATTGGTATCAGTTAACTTGTAAATGCTAGACGGTATATAAAGTTATATATATATCCAGTAGGCGCGTTGGTTGCGTGAAATGAGATGCAGGTCGCGTTCCAATAAATTACTCTACAACCGCTACTACATAGTAAATAGAGTAAGAAGTATTGCTAATCGCGTATAACTTAAATCATTGCACATTATTTAAAGATTTTATAGCCTTAAGTGTGTATGTATATATGTACGTGTATCTATACATACTGTAGCGTGTGAAAGTATTTTAGACTGTTTCCATATTCACACGTAGATGTGAATATACTAGGTGAGGCCGGTCGTAGCGCAGTATGACAGTGTCTGACTGTAAACGCGACCGGTTATAGGTTCGATCCCCACTCGGGAGAGTGATTATATTTAAATCATTTACACTTTCTCACTCTGGCAAAGACAAAGAGCGGCGTTGAGTTCCACTACCCAACACGCAATGTCCCGAATTCGGTGAAAAGCGAAGTACGGAGTGTTTTCACACTAGATACTTTCTGCCTTCCCTGCTATGCGGTATAAAAGCGTGAAGCTAAAAAAAAAGTATACTAGGTACTCTCTCTCTTTCTCTCTCTCTCTCTGTTGTGCGTGATGAAGCGTGAAACTAAAAGTACAGATTTTATTAGACTGAAATATTATTATTTACATAAATTGGACGTATAAAAGATCATTATTAAAGCTTCATTATAATTAACTTGACAACGTTTTTGCAGATTGCTGTTGTTTTGCGCCACTCTTATCTTTAATATTTATATATAATTGGCGTGATCTGAAATACTTATATGTTAATACCTAACAATCGCGACAAGTGATGTGGTGACCAGTAACTTTAACTACTTAGTTATCGTCCACAACTCCGTTTACATGAAATTTAAAAAGTAAAATACTTTTTTCTCGTTCTAAGGATTTTTTTCTGCATGTTTCCTTACTGGCACTTCTGCACGTCTCTTAAACTGACATAAACTATAACTTTCGACCAGTGGTGTCGCTGTTGGTATCTGTCAGCGGATATCTAAAGAGTACCATTATCTTGGTGAATACCTAAGTAGAGTCTAGAGTTCATAACAAAACACAATACATAATATTTAATTATACGATATACAGAGGAAGTTAAAATCTGATAAAATTAATACTTCCTTCTTTTTGCATTTATTTATAATTCATTTAAAATCTTATCAAACACTAGATTACAAAGGAAGTATTAAGAATATATGATTATTTTTAAATATCTAATTATTTTATCGTGTGTATATTTTATCTAAGGCGGCTTCATTAAGATAATGTAAGTATTTTTAATGTATTTTGTTATCTTTTTGCCATATTAATAGATAATATATTTTATTGTGAATCGTGTTATAGCTTTTTTATGTTAATTTGGAAAAATCAACACGGACTCTAGAATTTCAGTTTATTCACTAAACACTATTATTAAGATTATTAATACATGATATGCGTTGGCTTTCCTTCTATAATAAAATAGGCAATAGTTCTATAATAAATAGGTTAGTATTGCAGTTTAGACGGTTCAAACCACGAGTAATGCCAATGGCAAATTAAAAAAAAAATTTCTTTGGACAAATTTAATGGTACTTGATGTCCCGTTAACGCGTTGACAGCGCGGTGTCATAGCAACGCGTATCTTACACTTTATACAAACGTGTAGATGAACACACATGGTACTGTGTGTTGTATTAATTTTATTAGTTTAATATATCTTTACAAATTTTATACTTGTGTGTTCGTGTTATTTTCGTATAAAGGAGTTCAGATATTTTGCTTCGTGTATTAATTAGTAGCATAGTGGGGATATGAACAGGTACATAACATGAAGAGTAGAGACTATTATTTGTTGAATTTAAATTAGTAAAATGCAATCGAAATGGTATCATAAATTGAAACATTTGATAACTTATTAAGTCCTTATATTCACACAGATATATCTACGTAAGAAATAAACATAAAATTGTAAATATATCAGCAGAAACTGTGATTTCCAAAAGCAACAAAGCTACAATATAAGAATTTTAACATAATTTTTTTGAAATATAATTTGTAGCTTAAGTAATAGACTAGTGCGGTTTTCCAATACACAAGAAACGCCATTCCGATTGTTTCTTTTGTTTCTAAATATAGAATTATAATTATAACATTAACATTTTAAAAATGTATTAAAATACCTACGTCAATAGATAGATTGATAAAACTCGACAACACATGGACATTGATGGACGTCATCAAAATATCAGTCCTAAATGATAATTAGCATATTGAAATGAATCAACCCATTATATTTATTGCCTACAACTAATCAGTAGGAGTGATGCCACACTAACAGTGAATCTATTGTTTTTATTGGTATATTCATGCTATTATTTGTTTTCAGCTTACTTGCATTATTGCTATTGATCAACATTGATAGTGTGTTATAACGACACACACCTTTTCAAATATTAACTAATTATATGCATCAACCTCTTTAAATTGATTTGATATTTTTTTTATTTTAAAATATCTTTATTGTCATGAAAGTGCAATATGGTTATTTTATTTTTACAATAACATACTTACAATAATAGTACAATTATTTCTTATAGACTAAAAGAACGTCTTTCTAAAACTAAAGCTACTTACTATATAAAAACATATTATACCTTAACTAAGTATTAATATTAATAAGATACATACTGCTTATTGACTTTAACACTGTCAAAGAAGAAAACAATAAATAAAGTAAATAAATAAATAAATGATAATAATAATAATTATAATCGTAAAGATAAGGGTTGAATAATTTAGTGTAGCATGTCTATGCAAGTATGCATACATACATACATACATACATACATTCATACATACATACATACATTCATACATACATACATACATACATATAAGCACAGATACACATACACAAGAAATATTGGAAAAAATGTATAAACGCTCTTATTACATGTATATATGGGTTACTAAATTATACACACAGTAAATAAGACTGATATAAAGTGAGTCGAAAAAGACAAAAGTGTTTTATTCGATTAGTTTCTGTATGTGTAAGCCTTATCAAATTATACTATATAGGATGCTATATATTATCCTTAGAAACGACGATAGTTACCGGTTATATATAACAAAGTTCCAAAAACCACTAATCCAGCGGATTTATTCCGATGCAATGATTTAGTGCCAGCAGATGTCATCGCTCTCGCGATTGAGATGTGGGATGTAATGCATGCTGCATTATGTCTTGAAGATATGGCAACATGGTACTTTACTTCTTTTGGACGGGCGATAATAAATAATTCTCTGCTCTGATGTGACAAAGAGCGGCGTTGATTTGAGCATTTAACGCGCATTTTCTCAATTTCAGACGGATATCAGTCAGTGGAGTGTCTTGAGACTAAGATATTTCTAACCTTGCTATGTGGGATAAAGTTTATATTATAAGATCTTTGATTTCCACGATATTTACTCATTTTAAATGAAACTATTTTAAACTGCCTGTGACAAAAGACTTATGTAAAATTATCGAAACATCAGGTCTTCCAAAAATGTAATTTCGAATACCAAAATATACGCGATTCATCCGTTTAATATAGTTTCATTTAAAAGGTGTATACTTTTATTGACCTCTTCATACACACAGTCGTTCAAGCTCAGAATCATTCCACGTGATAATAAATGAATCGAATAAATTCCTCTCTTATAATTGATTCTATGTCGGTTTATTATATTTCACGTTTATAAAAGGTACAAATAAAAAAACTATTTTTATCATGAGTTAGATATACCAGTATTTTTGTGAAACCAGATTTTAGCATTTTACACAAGTCCGTAGTCACAAGAGCACTACATTATTTTCATTTTTTTTAACATTTTCCTAACATCAATTTTGCTTACATTTACAAAAGTATCAAAGAGAAAGGGACAAAAAAACTTTCTCATAATCTACCTCACAATTTGATGGACCACTAAATAGACGTTAGTGATGTTCATGTGATAGAAACATCGCCGCTTATTCCACTAAGCGTCACTAATCCCGGAGATTTGTTCTGAAGATTTACTGAGAGCAGATGTCATCATACACGTCGCTACGTTATTTGTGACAGCTGGTGTACTGGGTCTTAACAGTTGAGTGTTTTGAATTTTAAATTTACTATATCCAGTATAAAATGCATATATATATATATATATATATATATATATATATATATATATATATATATAATATATATATATATATATATATATATATATATATATATATTATTTTTTAAGGCAGACTACTGATTGACGTGTCTTTTTGTGCATTTAGTAAATAAAGGAAAGGAGTTATAATTTAAGATTTTTTATGTTCCATTATCTTATTAAAATTAAGGTCTTCAATAATGCGTTATGGTAAAATATTTTGACAATCAAATAAATAGGCTTTTTTTGGTCATAATTTCACAAGTATAATTTAACTTAGAATTTGATTTATTTTCGTATTATTTAGTTACTCATATAATAATATGATTAAACAAAATCAATGACAATGACTTTTTAATTTAGATTCAATTTTTAAAGTACAGTCTACAGTCTACTCTGGTATATTATTGTATTGTATAATATCAATTATTCCATTAACGTAAATGGAGATTGACTCTAATTACCAGTAGCTCACGTCTGTTGGAAAGGGACGAAATGTAATTACTCAGGCACGCACTGTATCGTTGTGTGGGCGGGGCCACATGTCGTTACGTGTCGATGGATCACCAAGCGATTGTTTTGTCGATAACAAAGTAGTTTTAACTTAACTGAGTTATGGAAACATGGTTTTTGGTATTTACTATTTTTAAAGTGTTATTCCACACTTAGGATTGGAAAATATTATTGAAAAAACGTATAAAAATTTGAACGCTGCGGGATTCAAACCCGTGCCTCTTGGATAACATCCAACAATTATTTCTTAATAATCTTTAAGTAGTAGTAATAGTAAATTTGTAAAAATCTCTCTACAGGGATGCTAAAAATATAAATAAATTGTAACAAACGTATTAGAACTTCGACGCAGCTGGTAGTAGAACGCATGGCTTAGTGGTCGAAGCGCTTGGACGGTATGCAAAAGGCGAAAGGGTTCGAATCCCACTGCGTTCAAATTTATATACGTGTTTTTAATAATGGTTCTTTGGTATTTTTCACAACTTGGTATGGTTGGAATTAAAATTTTAAAATGTGATTCATACATACATGCTTGGTAGCGAAACTTAACTCATGCTTGTACTTAGACTGAGAATTTTTTTAATATATTTCTCTGCTTCAGTAGAATTCGAACCATCCATACATCATTCGACAACTGCGCTAAAGTAGAGTCATGTCCTCTATATTCTATTATTATAAAATTAGTCTACGTGTTTATAATCTAATATTGAAACAAAGTTTTCGCGCTTAACGCTTTGCTTCTCTTTCAATAATACAACTTAGTATGCAAATACTAAATATTTTACTATTATTATATCGAGCACATACAATTTTCTTTTGTAAAGTTGTAAAGCTTTAGCTAAATGACTGTGCTTCACGACCGTCTCTCCTTATTGGTGTACATAAAAGCACAAACGGAGGCGTCTAGGTAAGGATTCAAGTACAATTAGTATTTAAAAAAATAAGTTATAGATAATATTCTATTTTCGCTTGCCTGCTCCGGTTACACTGTGTAATAATGAATCGTAAACAACCGATACCCGTGGGCCGATACTGGTCGGCATAAAATCACAACGGGGTGCTTCCTCGGAATTACTCGCAGCTACTTTATTGAAACTGTATTAATTAACCCTATGTGCAAATTATTTATGTATATACCAAGCTTTTATATTGCGCTAGTGATTAAAAAACGCTTTGAATATTATTATCGTTTTATGTTTGGAACCGGACTGAAAATAGAGTGCTTTGAGTTTAATTCTGAAAATATCTAAGTTTAGAGTTACCTTATAATGATATATTTTGTTGTCAGTATCTACTGCAATTATCTAAATGTGCAAAAAAAAATCATAGAAATGGAAATAACAAAGATTCAAGTTAAAACTATATTAAAGCATATTAAAAGTCAGCTTGAAGCAATTACTAAAGTATACAGTCGATCAGGAACATACAGGATCTATATATTTTAAATAAACAAACATTAAAGACATTGAGAGAGACAAGACTACAAATAGAGTCGAATAAAATAAGATATCGAGACTCGTCTAAATTATAAAATTGACCGACCAATATTGTCTTCCTTTTATCTCAGCATCGGTTTCACATTGCATTTAAATATCAATTGAAAATTCCATCCAAGTTATTCACATAATGAAAAACTGAATTTATATTCAACGATGAGAAATCCACACACTTGTAAGGATGTTGCTTAAATTATGTTTCACCTGTTTGTTTTTAACCTTAATGCCCAATCGCGTAGGAAATCTCTAAATGGACTCAAGTACCTTATTCATTTATACCATAATATATATATATATATATATATATATATATATATATATATATATATATATATATATACACTTAATATATACTTTACTTGACTACTGCTTTAATAATACACGAATTACCCAATTTCAACTAATTCTTATACATACGAATATTTTCAGAGAAAATACTAAATACTAAACGGGAGATTAAATTTAAAGTAATTATATACAAAAAAATATTTTTTAAAATAAAAAATGCCACAGATAAGAAAAGTTTTTGCATTAGCAATTGTATCACCAGATTTTAAAGTAAGTATTACTTATTTCCAGCAAAATTTAGCTAACAGACTGTTTTATTACTTTTCATATTCATATCGTATAGTACCGCCTACTTTTTACTAGTACATAGTTATAATTATAGTGTATATAAATAATGTTATTCACGGTTCAAATTGCCAATTTAATGTTTTATATATAACTTGTACTTCGATTTCTATGGGAATGAAGTCATTGGCAAATACCAACGGCAACTTTCATCTTAAAGTAATACATAGGCGTAATAAAATGTCTATATAATATTTAAGTATTTTCATATTGCTTCCTTGAGAACGTTGAAGTCATGTAGAGTTAAATTTCTATTTGAATCGTTCGCATAAAGTAAATTAAATTATAACAAACATTTAGCGTTGTAAGTTATCGCCTGGTACAGATACGCAGTAGTGTTTTGAAAAAGTAATTAAAGAAGGCTCTACTATATATAAAAATGTAATGCCTTTATCTATGATTCATATAGAAAAATTGTAGAGAAAAAGAATACCTATATAATTTTAGCTTATATTTTATTCAAAGATTCAATTGAGCAAGTTTAATTATATTATGAATAGTTTTTTCTTTTTTTCAAGTATAAGTATATCAAATAATAATGTATTGTTATAAGTAATCATGATCTAATACTTCATTACACTATTAAAAGAGTGGCTTTAAAATTGTCCTATAATTAAATATTATAATATTTATTTCAAAATTATTGTACCCTTTAAATATATCTCTTGTTAGTGCAGTGCGGTGCGGCGCAGGCGCAGGCAGGCGGGTCACACCGGCGCCGGCGGCATTACGTCGGGTCTAGTGCGCGCGTGCGCTTCACTGAGCTACATTATCTGCACGCTATACGATTTGTGCACAAGTTATGCGCTTATACTATCATGTTACAATAGCTTTTTAATGTTCTATGCATTTTGTGGAGCAGGTAGTGATAAGCTAAATGAATATAAGTCACTCCTTTCTGGTTAATAATAGACTGGAGGTTTTTAATGGTGAAAATTATCAGGAATGACGCCTTAACATCATAACAATATTAAAAATATAAATCTAAAGATAAGACAAGTAATTTGGATTGTTCTCACGGCAGTTTTACAGATTTTCAACAAATTTAAACTACAATTTTGATGTACTCTCGTTACATGATTTTAAAAGTACATTGTTTTCATTTGCTCTTCCGGGGAGATTCTGCCCGCCCTACTGAGATGACTGTAAATGCGAATCGATCGTATATTTCCATACATAATATAATATAATAGAGGATCTAGTTACTACTATCTGTCTTAGTATTTAAAAAATACATATAAGAATAAAAATATTTATATTAGACATTTACTATCTTTATGGTATCTATGTAAATTGAATATGATAAATCGCTGTCAGACCTTGACTTGGTACCTGCCGTATAAGGTTATATCTTGATTCCTGTTCCTTTGTCAGCGCCGACCTTTGTCTCCTAAACTTATCAAACTCTCTATCAGCATATCCACTTCCATCCAAATGAACAACATCAAATTTGAAGGGTTTTGCCTTTTTCCAAACGATTGAATTTCATACGAACAACGCGACGGTACGGCGTCGTATCGAGTTACACATTTTCCACGAATTGATTAGAATATCTATTTAATATTATAACTCGACAAGCATTTTATACTAATAATATTTTAAAAAATGTCTGAATATCCTACTAGCATGTATAATATCAAGCTGAAAATTTTAAAGCGAAATCACTAGCAAGTGACAAGCGTTAAGTATGTGTAATCAAACAATTTATTCAGAAGATCAGCTCAGATTATTAACTTAAAGGTTATTTGAATTTTAAATTCACAATTAATTATTTTCTTAGAACATTACAAAGCATAAAAACATATAAAATATTTTAAATCCAAGATATTTTACATAATTATATATGTACATACATGAATACTATAAATGTAGTACGAAATATAATTGACTAAAGAAGACGTATTATTTTACGCTTATGTTTATTGAAATGCTTTCAATTAAACCAAAATCGCGCTCGAGCGCCGCCTTTTTATCGCGCATGCGCAAAAAATACCCATTACTCAGTATTACGGGACGCCTTTTCAAGTTTGCACAAAGCAATGCCGACTAAAGGGACATACGAGTACTTTGAAGGTATAAAGGTATGGTGGCACTTTAGTACTTTAAGCATCAATTGTACCATATTTGGTAAAACTATTGAGTTTTGTATTTTACTTTATAAGTAAAATAATCTCTTTTCAGGTCTGACATAAAATGTTTACTTGATTGATGTGCTCTCTGTGTTAGTCTCTTGAACAAGTAACTTCTGCGATACTTTTTACCTTGCCTTTTATTACCTAATTTATATAATTTAAAATTTAATGTAATGACTAGCTATAAACATTTTTGTAGAAAAATATATTTTTATGGTCACCTTGCCCGAGCAATCCTTTACGAGAATTCAATTCAATGTATATAGAATGTACAGTTTAAACTACCAGGTGATTGCAATAAAACGCTCTTCAAACAAAACGCTTACACTGCAACTCCATGCATCCAGTTACCTTAAGATTCCAATTTTATAAAAGCCTTATAGAAACAAAGAGTTGGACCCTTTGAATCCAAATCCCGTCTTAAACGTCTATTGACTATTGTTCCCGATACGTTTTGTGCTTTCTATATGTACGTATTAAGGTAATGTAATATTGCATTGTGTAACGAGTTTTTGGTATCAGATGATCTGTTTGATATTGTTGGGATGAAAACTTTGATGTTCAGAGTTAACACCTGGATAAGTAATAGAACAATTTTCGCGCGTTCAAATTGAAGAATGCTTGTCTGCGTCCCTTGTAGCCTTTTAGACAATCCTTTGCTACCTTTTTATGTATCTAGATTTACTTTTAAATTGAAATTCAAAAAATATAACAAAAAATTACAACGAGTCCACTTCGTTACATATAGAGTCAATATTTAAAATATAAATTTGTGATAATATATAATAATTAAAGATGGCAATAATTACTTTCAACTCTGCCGCTCGTAGTTGTGGCCATCTTATTGTTACAAAACTTAGTAAAAGTTAATTTAGTCTTAGTAATAATTAAAAGTACTTTTTAATTATTATAGAGATTGACTTTAAAAAATTGGTATAAATTTTACAATTTATGAATCATACTTTTACTTGTAGTACACGATTAATGTATTATTTTACATTGACTAATATTACACTGTGTTTTATGTAGGTAGAAAATAGTAGCAAATAATTTTATTATGTGCTTTTGGATCATTATAAATAAAGCACGTTATAGATGACAAATCCTATCACCTAACTTAATAAAACTATATCAAGAAAACCAAAAATATTTTTAATGTAAAAAAGGCAGATTTGTACTAATGTCTACAGCTTTAAAACAAACATCGTGTTGTTTTAAAGCTAAGTCGGTTGGCATTTTTTTAGATTCACGCTTTTATCCCGCATAGCAAGGTAGACATGAAGTACTTAATGTCAAGGCACTCTGTACTCCGCTTTCGAGATATTTCGCGTTGAGAGAGAGCCGCACTTTGTCTCACCAGAGCGAAAAATTAAAATAATTTAAATAAAATCATTCGATCATCTTACAATTACTAGCTTAGCACTTAGCAAAATTTATAAAAAATGATAGTATCATGCCAAAATAAATTTACAGATTCATTATTCATAACATGTCTATCATATACCGAAAAAACATTAAAAGCTGTATTACTTATCCTCCCCTAACCGCTAAACACCGTTGTTCCTTTGTGCTATCTGTCACGCCCGTATTGCGTCAAGCACAATGGCGGTGTGTTGACAAGCATTGTTGGTGTGCGCCGGCGCAATCGGTTTTTTTACTACTTTATATGATGTGATGTTTAATCTTGCCCTTAATTATTTAAGATATAACATACGAGAAATGAGAATGTTATATATTCAGAAATTATTTTATATATATGTATTTATATAGCATGTTCTCTTTCGTTATTAGAATTTTAAATGTCTTGATTCTTTTTACGGTAGATGAAACAACTCTGTTGTTGTACGGTAGATAAAGCACTTTACAGTTAAAGTACATTTGAAACACAAAAATATATATTGTTCCGAATGGAATTTAAATCAGCAGTTATTAACAATAACCACGTGTTTGTATTGAAAAAATAACTTAAATTTATCAATCACAAGCCCAATTAATAAAATCTATTAAAATATGACTACATTTAATGGAAGCACAGCACGATGATTTGAATTAGGAAATAGATGCGTTAATGGCTGGCATTCATTTGATAGATTCCACTAATTTAATAACCAATGCCTCAACAAGAGTCGACGACACCCGAGATCGTGGCTATAAAAACGTCGACTTGTGTCCAATCAATCTTGGTCCGTACCTGGGCCCAGAGATCGGATCCGCGAGATAACCCTTCCTCAATGCGTAATACCATTAAAACAACGGTGACAAACAAACCAAAAAATATTCTTTAACAGCTTTTCCCTATACCTTCAAAACGTCTCTCGTCTCTACCTACTGACGTGTAGAGTCGCATTTCGAACAACTGCCCGGTTTTTATGTCCGATGATTAAAAATGTGAGATGATGATCATTGCGGGGGCTCCCACTGTGAAGGTTTGTTTAAGTTCTTTGTTTTTCTGGAATCCTCTGTTGGGTCCGTTTTAATTAATGCCCATCACGTATTTTTTTAGACGTTCGCTTTATCGTCGACGTTGTTTTATTTCTCCCCGTGATTTTTTGTGTCCATTTTTGAAATATGTCCGTGGGTAGCGGCGTGTGATGCGATATCTCTGTGTCTCCTATTGTTTTCGATTTGATATATTTATGCGATGCCTTCTCGGGAGTGTTTGTTGATTTGTTTTTACGCAGCGGTGACTTGGTGACGCGTTATCGACGACCATCGACTCGAAATGCCGACTGTTGACGTTATTTATGCGATGTCTAGGTTCATGACAATATAAACTTAAAGAACTACTGAAATTGCGTGTTTCATATATTCATTATTTTTTTATATTTGCACAATTTTGACATTTAAAGGAAGAGCACATGAAACCTTTTAAAGGCAAACTGCCACTTGCCAAAACTCCGTAATGGTGTCTTTATTTATAAGTTGCTTAATAATTATTCAAAAGTAGCTAATTAACAAAGGGAAAGTTTAAATAAGGTATGCATTCGATCGAGCCATATATCAACGATGTCGACATAAACCACACCATAAAGTTACCATCGGTCAGGCGCGTGTTCAGATAAATGAAGCAGTTATTTTAATTAACTTATCGCTTTACGCTGTTTGTTTTATCAAACGTCCTACAAATACCTTTGATTTCCAAACGCATAGTTTTGTGTCAATTGTAGATATAATACATGTGGAAGTAATATAAATCTTGTTTTGTTTTATATACTTATTGTTAAGGAATGCATAATTTTCTCATATAAATGTGACACCATCGTATGGAAGTAGCGCAGTGTTTAGTTATGCAGTTATGCATTTAGGTTATAACCTTAGTCTTTTATCGGGGGATTTTTATTAGCGTAGTCTGGTGAAACAAAACGCAGCGTTTTCTTCAACTTAAGATCTTGAAATTAAGCAGACAGTAGAGATCGTGTTACCTAATACTATGTCTTTACATCCTGCAACTATTTATATAGCAGTACAGGAAAACTGTAAGAAACAAACTTTTTCGTCACTCAATTAATATTTGACATACGCGCTTTCCCCTATATACATGTATATTTAAGTAACATTATCTGAGACTGTTATTTGTGACATTTTTTTCTTCTTAACTTGTTACGGCTTTAAGAAATAATAATATATTCTTTTTAATTCCAGGTAAGCATACGAAATTCGAGCCCACGAACTGTAGGTACGTACATAAAGCTGCTGCCATACAAGGTTTAGAATTAGTATTCAACTTTTTGAACGAGCTATTTATTTAAATTAAAACTAATAGACAACTTCTGTTTTGTAATACACAATAAACACTGCGATATATTGTGATAGACGTTGGAACTGACACACAGTACAATCCTCGCATGACAGTAGCGTAAGTAGAACTATTGCCATCAGGAGACCAGACTACGCATGGCTTTCTAAATTTTTGGACAAAAAATACTTTTGAAAGTTACTTTCAATGCGGTAAGTAGATTAACAATAATTACTTTTCGAAAATTGTTTTCTAATCCTAAGTGTCGAAAAACACTTTAAAAATAGAAAATATTAAAATAAAATAGCACTCTCTATTGTTAAACGATTATTTCTTAATAATCTTTAAGTAGTAGAAATTTGTAAAAATCTGTCTCAGTGTTGCTAACAACATAAATAAGTTGTAACAAAACGTATAAGAATTTCGACGCAGCTGGTAGTAAAACGCATGGGTTAGCGGTCAGAGCGCTTGGACGGTATCCGAGAAGCGCGGGTTTGAATCCCGCTGCTTTCTAATTTTTAAGCGTTTTTTCAAAAATTGTTTAATAATTACTTTAAATGTTTATTTAATTTTAGTTAAATCATAAATAAATAGAAGTTGACTAGAAATAATATAAAAAAAGTACATTTTTATTATAATAAATGATTTTATTACTTTTTTCTCATTCTACCAAAAGCAAGTATAAGAATTAGCAAACGGTATGTTTATTATGTCCATATTTCGAGTAAACTGCGTGGAAACGTTATAACCATCTGATCTCAGATAACATTTGGACGTACGGGAATCGTCATATTAACTTATTTACATACAAACTCGTCGAGATGCGCCTGCGCAGATAAGCGTACAAGAGAAATATTCACTATAATGGACAATTAATAGCATTTATACGTAAATACTTGGTAAATTGACATGACATTTACGTTGACCGCTGTGCGGCGCACAGGTATAATATTGATTTAAATTATGCATGCACCTATTTTAGTTTTATATTATTATATTTATTGATAAAAATATTTATTCTTATATTAAAATAATGTGTTATTAGGAATTTTTGAAATAGTTCAACGTTATGTATAACTATAGACAGAAGACTGATAATTTTTTTACTGTCGCGTATGTTAAACAACTATCCGTATTTGGTAAAACTGGGTCTTTTAAAGACTTTGCCTCTAAGTTTTATAAAATTTAACACCGTGACTATCTAGTAACCTAAAAGCCATACGGCAAACTGAAGGAAACGGAATAGATATTGTATGTAAATTTAATATATATTATATATAAAAAAGGAAATTGAATAGATATTGTACATATGTACAATGTGATGGATATAATATATCCATTATACTAATCTAAATGAATATAATATTACAAAGTACATATTGCTCGTAAATTAGTATGTACTAAAAGAGAACTTTACAAACCCATTAAATAACTTTTTCCGTATATATACCTGACCTATGTACATATTAAAAGTACCTGAAGTACTTATCGAATAATAAAGTATAACAAAGAACTTTTAATTTTTTTGTAAATATGATGCCACTATTAGTCATGGGTTCGTTCCTAATTTAGGAGAGTGATTATACTTAACATGTACTTTCATTTCTCTGGTAAGATTTTGTGCGACATTGAATTCGCCACTCAACACATAATGTTCGATTTTGATAAGCATTTAAATAAGTCTCTTGGCACTAGATTGTCCCCGCTACCCTGCTATGAGGGACGAATTATATAGCTGAAAAATATTTTTTAACTAAGTTCTTAGCCTACTAACTCTACCATATGACAATATGGGACCATAAAATTGTTAGAATTACATCAAGGAAAGTTGATACAACTTGGCGTTTGACATCGCGTGACTTGTTGCACGCGATTCCTAGTTTTATAGCCTGCACGCCCGATCGGAGATATGCTAGTGAGGTTTCTTAAATAAAACAAATATTTATTCTGCCTGCCTGGTGTAGTATATGCCACTGGTGCTTTCGATCGCTGTTCCTTTCCTTTATACAGCAATTTGTCAAATTTAATATTTTTGTATATTAACATATATATGTCACTCGAATCGCCTTACTTTTACGCTCTTAACATATGTAGAGAAGTTACTAATCTAATATATACCACTTATACGAGAAATTGTATGTGGCGGTACCTAACGCCACACTTTGTCTTACAAACGACCCACGTTACAAAATTTAAATATCGGCTCCTTAATATAAATAGCGTTTAGTATTGTTTCGGTAAGTTTTACTCTACATTAACAACAACCCTGTTCGAAACTTATATTTTTCATTAAACTTGGGAATACATAAAAATATGTCAAACTCAAGGGATTACAGATAAGGGATTACGAGACAGTAACATACTGTAATGTGTGTACAAATTTATCTATTTGTGCGTCGGTCGGGTGCTCGGGTTACAGCTCCCCGGGGCCCGGATTTGCCCCGATAGAGTGCTGCATAATTTACACATAAACTCTACACTCACAAAATTAAGCAAGAATTGAAATTATTTGTATAGGAAAATATTATTTCTTGCTTGGATACCTAGGTGGGTACACTACAAAAATTAGTTACGTAATTGGCAGCTTTTTTAATGTTATATACATTTGGTTTACCGATTGATATACCTTTTTATACATATATAGTAATTATAATGAATATTGCTAGATTTGACAAGTTATTTTGTTTTAATTTTGCAATAATAATATCCACTAGACGTATTTCATTGTCATAAAGACAAAGCATCTAATAACAAATGATATCAAAATTATAATCAAGTTTACGATTTCGCTAACATCTGCAATGTTTCTATGCAGCTCCGATCCCGACAGGCTCCGCTGATCCGGAAAATTGAAACAAGGGTCCCTATACTAATCTAGCGAAATTCTTTTTCACATAACATAGACTCTCTTTTTTTTGAAATAAGGTCTATTATGGCAAAACGGTCTGTGTTTAGGAATTTTGGCAATATTTGATGCTCTTTTGTTAACATTTATAAATGTGCAATAAAATAAGAATGCCTTTAGGTGAGATCAGTGATAGGAATGGTACATATTGTATCTTATGCCTTATTTAGAATATTTTGCAACAGTTATTAAATTTAGATATATTAAATTAATCTTAAGTTTTGTTAGTTTATTATATTCACGTTTATATACTCTTATGTATAATAATCTCCATGTAATTTATATTTAAGAGCTGTATTATCCAATCAATTCTTAAAAACACGTAAAAAAAATCATAAATATATAAAAAAAATATCTTTTTTTTTAATTTGTTTAAAGAAGTAATTTTGTTAAACGTTCATAGGTCAAGTGCATCTAAGTCAAAAATATCTATTTTTTTTAAATAAATATTCTACATATGTAACAAGACGTCTTTGGAAATAAAAAATAGTCAAGAAACATGTATGTTTTAAACCTGTTTTAGAAAATATATTATTTATATATTTAAAATTAGATCTAAATATTTTTTCTTATAAAATGATAAATGGTGATATAACAGAGTTGTACTTACCAAATTGCATTCAAACAATAAATCACGAAATAATAACAAATGTAGGAGAAAAAAAAATCATTTTCCACTCCTCCGGCCCTTGAGAGCGGACGAAATCGCAACACGATCGTCATTTGTAAAATAATGATGTCATCAAACACTAATCCGAAAGCTTTCATGTGGATTACAGGAAGACCAACTTTAAATTATACACATTGTACAAAAAAACTCTACGATTTACAACCTTATTTCATTATAATAAGAACTAAACGTGTGTTTACAAAGTGAAATTTAAATATCCTCTTAAATTCACTACGCATTCGTATAGTTGAATTGCAAAATGGGTTTGCGATAACTTAAACTCTACTGTTATTTATATAAAATTCAACTTTCTCTTTCTCTACTAAAACTCTACATGTAATCTTATTTGATATCAAAAATCTTTATTTACGATTTTATACGTTTGTAATAGAGTCGGTTTTGTATATAGAGACGGATGCGCACCGGCCGATGCGCTTCGATACATTAGACGCGTGATTTATAGGCGGGAAACGGCAGAGTCAAAACAAGCGGGGTGCGGTGTTTGGTGTTGCTATCTGCTTCGCAACGATTATTAGGGTGACTACGGTCAGAGAGTTATGTATTATACAAACAAAACTTCTTTAATATTTGTTTGATTTATATACTTTTATAGGAATAATTACAATCAAAATATGAACAATCTCGGAATTTTGTTTCTTACCCTCTTTAGGTGTCACGTTACTGATAAAATTTTTATTATAATATAAATAGGATATCTAAAATTATCTACGTTTATATATTTAATTATAATATAATATATACAATATTTTTTTCTATCATACTTAAAATAATTGACTAAGGGGCTTATATTATTGTCATATTTGTTTTATAATCTTACCTAATTAATATACTAAATAATCAAGAATAGAATTTTGTATTTTTTATAATATATTTATTTTAAATTTGTAGTAATTTATGGCAATAACGTATGTACAACCCTGGCTGTCGCAAATTTCCAAAGAATATCTCCCGCGAGGTTGCGCCACAAGGCAGAAAGCTCTCTTCCGAATTATTCTCTAGAGGATAGTAATACAAGTAGATTAACTTAAACTTTACTCTCTGTTCTCTCCGACTTTATTTAAATTAAAAAATAACTTTTATATAACAAATAACTATACAAGTAAATTAGTCAGGTATAAAATACAGTGTTCGACTTAATTTTTATATGGGTTTAATTTTACACCTATTTAAAGCTAACTATTTATTAAAATAATAGTTCAGGATTTTCTGATACATGAATAAAATCTAGCTAAGTTTTATATTTATTTATCTTTCATTAGTATTATTTTAATCGATTTGTACCCTTTTGTTATACATAATAGGTATTTTTTATCACGTCACAGACAAAACACTCCGTACTCCGCTGTCCACCGAATTCGAGACATTGCTTGTTGAGTGGCGGAACTCAACTTGTCTTATCCTGGGCAGGGAAATAAAATAATTTAAATATAAGCATTAACCCTTGTGAGAATCAAACCCGGTCAAATCCGGTCCCGTTTACAGTCAGCCTGCACTGCACTGCACCACGATCAGCTTATACTTATTATTTTATAGATTAAAATTTACCGCTATTATTATTTACGTTTGGTAAATATATGAAATTGAAAATGAATGAAACGAAAATTGTCAGTCATCTAAAAGCAATCGCAATTTAAAAGCATGGGGATGTAAAGTAGACACGACGCTAGGGTAGGATGAACTCATTCTAAGTAATTTTATTTAGGCAAAGGGTTAACGATGGCCCTGGAATTGGGTTTTATGCGTTTTAATTTGTTTTCGGGCAGCGCTTCTGAGGGTGTCTCACCCCTTTTCTTTAGGCGATTGTGGATGCTAATTTTGTTATTCACTAATTGAGGCTACCATGCACTTTGTTTCGCCAAGCAAAAGGTTATATTATGAGTTGGAAATAATGTTTGTAGTTTTATAACCGTTTCTTATTTAAATATTCAATATCGTAACAACTTCATTAAAATTCGCAATTACATATATATAAAAATCATTTATATGTAGGTAAGTTTGTTTTTTTTGCCTTTTTATACAAACTTTTAACTTGTTTATATATATAGATACATACATATATATAAAGCTGTTTTAATTAACAAACAAAATTACATCATTTCTTGGATTTGAATCTGTTATCATATATTTACATGGATTAATAAGAATATATAATAAAATTTTAAATCTGTATTATTAATTGCGTCAAGGACACTATTGAAACCTTTCCTGAATCAGAAAACATAAAAAATAAGATTTCCAGTCGACAACATTAATCGCAAAATTCCACTTATCACGTATTTCGATACATTTTATCGACGCTGACAGACTAATTGCAGCCGCATATTTTCTTTAGCAAAACCTCACCGACATCTAATGCCATTTTGAGTTCGTTTGGGGCCGATTCTTTGGGCACAGTGCGTGGTAATTCTACTTTCAGTCAGTGTTAGCAATGACACATTGCTCTCAATGTTTGAGGTAATTTAAGATAAACGAAATATTGGCAAGACAAAGTGCGGCGTTGAGTTCTACTTCTCAAGATTCCATGTCTCGAATTCGGTGGAAAACGAAGTACGGAGTGTCTTGATACTAGGTACTTTCTCCCTACCCTGTTATGCGGAATAAGAAGCGTGAAGCTAAAAAATATAAAAAATAAAATAGTTCCCGCAGGCGAAGTAATATGCACGCTACTAGTATTATTATATTTCTATCAAAATATATGCAGTACCAAAATAATTATTATATTTCTTGTATCAGGTCAAATAAACGCTCAATACTTGTGTATTTTATAAATATATTAACATTTGAAAACAGATGGTAATCTTTGACTTTTACGGTAGACGGTAGTTAGGTTGTAATCCCTAGATCTCGTTAGCCTTTAGCAGTACTCATCGTTGAGGTCACGTGGCGATACTAGGACTGGTGTCAGGTACAATCTAGAGAAGTTTCCTCGTGTGCTTGCTTATAAAAATTATTGTAATAAAAACATACGTACTATATATTTAAATTTAAAGCTTATGGGCTGGAGAAAAAAAAGTAGAGGCCGGTCGTAGCGCAGTGGGACAGCCTCTGACTGTAAACGCGGTTGTGAGTTCGATCCCCACACGGAGGAGTGATTATTTTAATTTATTTTCACTTCCTCGTTTTGGTAAAGACAAAGTGCGGCGTTGAGTTTAACCACTTAACACGCTGTCTCGAATTCGGTGGAAAGCGAATTACGGAGTGTTTTGACACTAGGTACTACCTGTCTACCCTTCTATACGGGATAAAAGCATGAAGTTAAAAAAATAAAAAGAAATAAATAAATAAAAGTGCAAAAAGGGTGACGGAATTAAACGCCGCACTTTATTTATTTACATTGGAAGTACACATATTAAAACTATAAACGTTAATTCTTGAATCATATTCAAGGTAATAGAGGTATATAGTACTTAAACGTACCAATTTAATTAAACGTATTCTTTTTTTTTAAATTACTTCTATAAAAATGTGACAAACGCTGTACTTATCAAGTCATTTATTAATCTCTTATTACTAGTATTTATGATATGCTTTAGCGAAGTAACAGACGCACCTGCCTTTTTTATAAATAAAATATCTTATGTAGAATATTAACTGAAGTATATATTTATGAAAATAAAGAAATATTATTTCAATATTTACTATTTTTAGAGTGTTATTCCACATTATTCCGCAGCGGGATTCGAACCCGCGCCGAATTCAAATTTTTATACGTTTTTTCAAAAAAAAAAAGTTCTAAATATTAAATTACTTTTTACTTACTAACTTTATTATATATATTTTTAGCTAGTCTGCTTGTATAGATAGATTCAGTTTGTTTCTCTATTTTTGGCGTTTTGCGTGTGTCAGTCACTATTAGTATAAAATAATGTTATTAAAAAAAAATTAACTTTATACTTTCACGTTTTTCCACATTACAATACAGAGAACATAGTGCCAAGACATTTCAATTTCCACTTTTTTTCTTTTGTATACGAGGCGCGGGGTGGCAGAACTCAGCGATGCCTTTTTCATTTCTTCAAGCACTTTCCCGAGTGGAGATGTAATCCATAACCAATCGTGTTTACACTCAGACGCTGCCACTGCGATACTATGGCCCCAAATATTCGTTCATTTTTAGTTTTTTAGCTTCACATTTTTTACGGCATAGCAGGCATATAGAAAGAAAGTACCAAGTGTCAAGATACTACGATCTTCTCTTTCCACCGAATTCCACACATTGCGTGTTAAGTAGCGAAACTCTACACCACTTTTTGTCTTACCAGAGTGACGAAGTGAAAATAATCCAAATATAATCACTCCCCGAGTGGGAATCGAACCCACAACCCGCCGTGTTTGCAGTCAGACGCTGTCACACTGTGCCACGACTGGCCTTGAATTTTCCCAATATGCATATATAACTTATGAAGATTTGCTATTTAGTATAAACTCGGATGCTATTAAGATGACAATACAGACTCACCAATATTTTCTTATTTTACGATCTTGCCAAAAAACCCGCTTAAAAATAGCGACCCCCACTAATTTCGTAAAGTGTCTTAAGCTATTAAACGTACCTCCGGCACCTGGTGTGTACTGTATTCTATTAATACGCTGTTTTAGGGCGTTTTAATGCCCTCCTTCCATTAAGTAGTGTAGTAAATTATAACCTACTTAGCCTCTATGGCGTCTGGTCCGGCTACCGCTGCAGTGAGTGACAGTTTCGATGTAATTTGTAGACAGTGATAGATGGTGTGTTTGAAAATATATTATTTATTAGATTTATTACGAGATTTTACTTTTCAGTCAATAGAGATATTATTGATTTCATTTTATATGACTTGATAACTTAATTTTAAGTTTATGCTGCTTATATTAAATCTTACAAGTTTTCAATTATTTTTCAGCTTCATACTATGTCTCGCATGTCGGCGTAGTCCGAGAGAGTCACTCTAGTGTCAAGACGTTCTGTTAACTGCTTTATGCCCAAAATTGAGACATTCCGCGTTGATTGGTAAACTACACCGTTTTTTGTCCACCAGAGAGTAGAAATGAGAATAGAACTTTACATTCAATTATAACTAAATCAAATTAGATACAAAAATAAATGTAATATTTTTTTTTAATGAAAAAAGATAAACATAATTCCTGACTTTTGAATTTTATAATTTTTCATGTATGTGTGTATATATTTGAACCAGCAAATTACCATCATGTCATCTTATATTACGTTTAAAATTGAATTCAAAATAATAAATACAACTTTTGAGCATATGAAATTTAAAGAATTTACGAAGAAATACTTATCAAGAATAAAATTTTTTAGTATTTCTCTTTTAAAAAACAAGCCTGCATATTCCATGAAACATTAAACTCAATCCTATTCTGGACGCACATCAATTCAATTTTTTATTGCACGCGGGTGTCGCTCTGTCATTTGTTTTCATTACAGCGCACCCTTAAGAAAAATTTTGTAACGATGCAATTGACTAACATTCTGCACCGGCTGTAGTCGTTTTAATATTTTATTTTATGATTTATGTTTTTTATATAAGTGGAAGTATTATAAAAGCTATATTAAAAATGTTAAAACGCAAATTCAGTAGTACAATAATTATGGAAATAACTATAAAAAATTGAAGAAATTAGTTTAAAGTCATATATAGCGTGGCGCAGTAAGACAACCTCTGACTGTAAATGCTATTTATTGTGGGTTCGATTCCGACTCGGAGAAATTGATTATATTTAAAACATACTCTCTTATCTCGACTCTGGTAAGACAAAGCACAATGTTGAGTTCCACTTAGCTCGCAATGTCTCGGCTTAGGACGACAAGCAGTCAACGGAGTGTCTAATCTTCTGACACTAGATTGTCTCTGGCTACCCTGCTATGCGAGATTAACCGTGAAGCTGCATGTAATAACATATATATGGACACAATGCATTTTCAAAATTCATATTAACTTTGAGAACTCATTGTTTTGGCTACTTTGCTGTTCTCCAAACATATATACCTATTACGATTAGCATCTAATTATTTCTCACTCTCACTCTTAATTCAATAAGTAGTTATACAAAAATATTTGTCTTTATAAAATGCAACACTCAAGCGTCAAAATTATTATTTCAATCAATATTTACTATTTTTAAAGTGTTATTCCACACTTAGGATTAGAAAACATTTTTGAAAAAACGTATAAAAATGCAGCGGGATTCGAACCCGCGCCTCTTGGACGGTATCCAAGAGGCGCGGGTTCGAATCCCGCTGCGTTCAAATTTTTATACGTTTTTTCAAAAATGTTTATTATTTCAATCGTTTAGTAAATTACAACGCAAATTTACCTCATTACTTATAAACAAGAATGTGCTCTCGTTCCATGCGTTTTTAACGTTAATATATTCTGCTGCTAACATATTGTTGTTATATTTTTGTGGTATTCAACTACTTTATATCAAGTTTTTTAAAAGTGACATTTTATTTTTTTGAATATTTTTTTGCATTTTTTTTATATGTGGTTATGTAATAAACTCATATCATTATGGAAGTCACCATTTTCCAAATAGAAATTAATGCTGAGTTATCATTCTAGATCTCGACTCTTTGGAAATCTATAAAAAAACATACATTACATTTTTTTCTCCATGGAAGATTCAAACCCAAAACACAGCTTTTAGTCGAGAACACGCAAAATAGTCGCTTGAAGTGCACGGTAAAGTGGCATAGGGCACGCGCCACCCACTTACTTATTCAGTAGCGGCTGTAATCATATTGTTTGCGCACTTGAAACCACTTATCTTCAAGTATTCCACATCTATACTATACCATAGATGCATAAAAATTTAAAAATTACACCATCGGAGTTATTGTACGTAGGTGTGTAAGTATTTATAGGGTTTAGTATTTATTATAATAGCAATAATTTTAATTTGTATAAGAGTACTTAATCCAAAGAATTGAATTAGCCTTTATTCAACTATTAAAAGAGAAGATGCAATAATGAAATACAATAAATACATAATTCCATCTAAAGCAATACACTTTTGATGTAAAGTATAAGAAGCTATGTAGGTAATATTTTTTGTGATTGTGGCTAAATACGTTTATAAAGATACCAGTTATTAAAATAAATAATAGATCCTTATATCGTATCAAAAACAATGATAAACAAACATACAGTGATTTATAAGATATGAACGTTTAATAGTAATAGCTTCACACTGGCATCGAACCCGGTACTGGCGCCTACCGCCCGCCGCGACGCCGTGCCCGCCTAATAAAATATTTGTTTTGTATAAATATGAACGGATTCCATGTAATGTAGCATACATTAGAACTTTAAACATTAATAATTTTCATTTTATTTGTTTTATATATCGATTACGTTTTCGATTTACGATTCAGTCTTATTTTAAATTCATTGAAAATCGCTTACTTCCGCTTTAATAAAAAAATCTTGAACTGCGGAATCTTACCCCACGCTATGGGTAGCTGAAACAAGGGTTTTTTTTGTGCGTACATTTATGTTTCCTCACGAAGTGTTCATGTTGTTGTTCATTTGTATCAAGAACTACTGCGTACATCAAAATACTTGTGCATTGTGCCTCAAGGCGTTAATGTTAATGAACTTAATATATGTGGGTAGGTATAAAACGATAAGATGAATTACAATATTCAATAAGACAAACATTCATATTAACGATTAGCTTTACAAGAGACTTTTGACCTCGAGTAAAGCTTGCTTAGAGGTTTATAAATGAATTAAAAAATTAAATAGTAAATGGTATTTTTTAAGCTTTTTCATAATATTTTAAAAGTAGATTTTCGTACACTAAATCTAAAGGATCTTTTGTTTTCCAGCTTCACGTTTAATACCGCATAGCACGGTAGTCAGAGACAACTTAGTGTTAAGACACTCCGTTGACCGCTTTCTTTCCGAAATCGACATTGCGAGTTACCTGGCGAAGTTAACGCGCCGCGTTTTGTTGTATAGAACGGAGAAATGAAATTAAGCTTAAAATGTAATCATTTCTCTGAGTGGGAATTGAACCCACAACCAATCCCGTTGTACCACTACGCCACAATAGCCTTTATCTAATAACCTGTATTATATATTTTAATATAATATAGAATATAATCTATCTGGCAAGTATGTTTAGTAAAGATAGAAGATACGAAATGGATGTGGAAAGGCGTATTAAATCTTTATCTTTAGACCTCCGCGTATTAATTGATTGTAAACCGATTTCGTGTAATCATCTCACGATAAATCTAACATTGGTTATCTACATACGAATATAATTATTTTATACTCCTACGTAATACTTAACTCACCTCTTATCTTATTACAATATATGGATGTTACTATTGAAAATACATACATTCTTTGTCGACTATTTTTATTTTTTAGGTTCACGCTTTTTATTCCGCATAGCAGACAGAAAGATTAATGCTGAGTTATCAGGTAGACAGAAAGTACCTAATTTCAAAACACTCCCTACTTCGCTCTCCAACGAATTCGTGATATTGCTTGTGTTGTAGTGGTGGAACTAAACGCGAGAAAGTGAAACTAATTTAAAAATAATCACTCCCCCGAGTGGAAATCGAACCCACAACCGATCGCGTTTAAAGTCAGACGCTGTCCCAGTGCGCTAAGACCGGCCTCAATGAATTTTATATGTACATATGTAGTTAATTATATATGTTTGCCTTATTATGGTTTATCGTTACGTTTTTTATCAACTCTTAAAAACGAAACACAGGAGATACATAAACGAAACGCATAAACCTGACTAAAAAAATGTCTGCTTATAATATTAAAATAACTGTTTTTTACTAAATATATGTATTCAAGGTATATTTAACTAAGTAACATTTTTCAATTTTTTTTCTGTCAATCTGTCTGTATGCTTATTTCAATAAATCTGTGGAACGGATGGACCGATTTTGACGAAATTTTTACTGGCAAATAGATCATCTAATAAGGCTTAGGTTACTTTTATTTTAGAAGTATGAAATGAAGATGTTAAATTCCTGTCGTCGCAGCTTAGTGAGATGGCATTTTATTGTAAACAATAAAGTATGTTGGTTCGATCTCTACTTGGGGGATGAATATATTTAAATTATATAAATTTCTCCGTTCTGGTAAGACAACGCGTGGAATGTCGTCAATTTTGAATTAAAGGTAGAGCTCGGAGACTACTCTACATTGCGGAGAAAAGCGTGAATATAGGAATTTTAAACCTTGTTATTCTTACATCGCATGTTGTTTGCTAATGAAATAAAATTTCCCATTTAAATTAACCCATGACGCGCATGCCTCTTGGTAATTAACTAAAGTGATACACTAACTGGCTTTTGTAATGAGATTAAATATATAACTTATGTTTGCAATTGTTGTACACTGTGATATTGTGGTATTACTAAAATTTTTACTATTTACTTAAAGTTACTTTTGTGAATCAGAACTTCACGCTTTTTCATCCCAAATTAAGTCATTGCTTGTTAAGTGACGTAACTCAACGCTGCCATACAATTATTTTTAATATTCCAAAAAAAATATTTATATGGATATAAATATAATGGGAGAGTAACACTTGAATGTGTATGTATCGTTTTTATTATATCTGAAACTGAATATTCTTATTATATTAATATATCAACGAAAATAACAATAATGTGCTTTCTTATAAGCTATTGATATCGGAACATTTTAAAAATTGTATTTAATATACCTATATGAAAATAAAGCACGTCTCATATAAAAATCATTATTAAAACAGTGGAATGTCATTTTATGGTTGCGTGAGCATTTTCCAAAACAACTTCGGTAGCAGCGTGCGGCGCGACAAAGTTAAATTCTCTCTCAGAACAATGAATTATTCCGAAAGAGTACCAAAAAGCTAAGCAGTCGGGGCCCATTTTTGTTAATAACCACACCGGAAGCCAGTAATGCGTCGCACTTAATATAAATCATCCACTTAACACTTTTTTTCACTCACAAATACTACGACAATGTCGTCTAAATATATTGAGAATATAAAAACAGTGAAGCTTATTTCAGTATGGGGATGAGAAAGTATGTCCGCTACGTGAAATACGGGACACGTCGCGGCCTCGGACGCGCGCCGTCCGTCATATATATACGCGTCCCTCTTACGACTATTGACTTCTATTCGCTGCCTCTTTCTAGCGAGCCATGCGTGAACCGCTTAAAACAATAACGAAAATTTAAAAAGATACACTTTTGAAATTCAAACCTTACGCTTTTAGCGTCGCGATGCAGTTTTGCTTCTTTTACGGTGCCAGAAATCGTCCTTTGATAAAGAGCACGTCAAGATAGTATACACTTTAAACTGATATTTTGCCTAAAACGCTTTTTTTTTGCTGATATTGAAAAATGTCGCCGATCGTGTCACGGTCGATCGGTATGTTTGTTTTTTTACCTTTTTTTAAAATAAAATACACCGAAAAGCTTTTTAGCGCTCGTCCGTTATCGGAGGAAACAGTAAAAAAGTTTGCAAACGGCCCTCGATGCGTTATCTACGTTTTATATTCAAATTCCTGACGGAAATTATAAGCTTATTGAATCGAATACTGAGATATTCACCATGCAAATACTTTTGTTAATTTTTTAAATCATCAGCGTATTTAAATAAGGTGTATACGTATAGTGCAGGGCTTTGATGCAGACTTCTGTGATTATTATCCTATATGTATTAGATATATAATAAAAATTGTATTGTAGCATATTTGAAAATATGAGTGAAGAAATACAACAATAATCAAGATTTTCTACGTATATATCTGTATATTTGCATATTTTTAAATGTTTTTTTGCTTCGTTATATGTTTTATGTTACATGTTTTAAATATTTTAAATCAAATATTAATACACCGAATCCCGAAATAGATTAGCAAATCGTAAATAATTATATTATAATAGAATATCAAAGAATAGGCAGAAAAAATTATCTGTATATATATAAGTATATATATTTTTTACACATAATAACATCTCATATTTTGTCCGTTCTCGTTAATGTTAACAAACAGTTTTAATCCCCCTATTTGTTATCATATCTATAACCGTAACGTTATACGTCCTTTGTTGCCTTAAAATAATTTTTACCTATTGTTACATTCCTATTATATTTTGATGTTGTGCAAGTTGATCCATTTAAAGTAAAAACTTGAAGCCCGATGATGGATATAATTTTAGGTCGAGTCTCATTTAAAACTACTTATTTTTATTTATGCTTACCTTCTACGTATAATATTATGGGTGCTTATAAGGGTCTATTAATACATGTCTCTCTTTACACTTTATCTAAACAATCTATGGTATCATATTTTATATCTTTATAAATATATACTATAGTTCTGTGTCAACAGAATCGTCTGCTATTGACATATTTCAAATATTTCTAAACTTTTATGCATTTTCGTAATTGTAGATTCTATATTTTAAATTCAATTACTAATTTCAATGTAAAAACTTGACGTTAAAACAATTAAAATTATTAGCTACACTTAATCAGCATCACGCAATAATTATTTATTTTAATTTTATTATTTTAATAATTATTTATTTTAATCGTAAATAATAAACATTATTTACGATTAAAATAAATAAGTCTTGAAGCCATTGTGACTTTGGGACGGCATTTCTTTGTTAACGCGATTGGTTGTGGGTTCGATAATGATTCGGAGGAATACTTATGTTTAGTTATTTTCTATTCTCAGTCAATAGTCAATGTACTATTTCGGATAAATTAAATGTAGGACGTAGTGTCTATATACATACATGATTCTATCACAACCCTGCAATAAGGAAAAAACATTAAGCTGTATTAAAAATTCTCTTTGTGAAAAAAAGATATTTTCTCATTTTTGATTGAGGTGGCATACGTCTGACAATTGAAACATAAAACTTATTATATCAATCTACCTCTTTCCGCCATCTCTTTCTTAATTGCCTCGGGTACTGCCCTGAATTCTTGCAGATAGAGCTGACTTTATCTTGCTCTCTGGTGTAGTGGCTCCAATCCACCACAGTCTACCGGTGACTATTGTAACGTGTTCGAAACGTTGCGTTTTCAAAAATATATTTTCAAATATTAAAATAGACGTTTTAAAATAATTTCAATTTAAAAAGAAATCTTTGAAACTTTCATGAATATAATACATGTTTCATAGCATAACGCACAACTCTGGCAACGCTACATCATTAACACTTCAAATAGAACTTAGCGCACATTCTACAATAATCTTTCTTTAGCATTTGATGTTCGTTACGGTCTTTAACTTTTTAATTACAAGTATAAAATTTACTGCAATTTTCTCACATTTGAGCGCTCATAAGACAATTTCACATTGTTCAAATGAACATGTTTTCCGACGACATCCAACGATGTCAATGTTATACTTGTTAAAACATTATGCTATTAATACGTAATGTTTTAAATTGGGACGTGAAGTGATTTCTTGACATTTTGCACGCAATGTCTAAAAAAAACATTTTACTAATTTTCATTATTGCGTTTCCATGGTAGAAATTACTTATTTTTCCCGAAAATTCTTGGCAATTGTTTTTTCTTCATTCACTATAAAGAAATAAATAAACAATAAATGCTTAGAATATTATTTATTTTCATATAAAAATTATCAAAACAAGATCTCTCCCATCGTCTAATTATTTAATTAACCTCTATATTAATTGTTTTAATATACCAATAATACATATTTATTATTAATATTTATATAATATATGTTTATATATGAAATGTATAGTTATTATTAATATTTCATAACATAGATCCGACTCGACAACAAAACTGATATTTACACTAGTGTTAAATAATTTGAATGTCTAGACAGCATAATGTATTCTAGTGTTTGTAATACAATAACTGAGCACTAAAGCAGATTGCCACTTCCTAGGATCCTAGGCTTTAAATATGTTTGTGACGTCAATTGACGGAATTTTTATATTCTCTTTAAGTGTACCGTTCTTGTTGTAAGTGTTTAAAGAAATGCTATACTTTTTTTGATAATATTTCTATTGCATTAATAAGCTTATTAATTATATTTTATTTATATTTGTTGCAATTTGAATTGGTTTCCTATGTCTTTTCTAAAGAAATAACAATACTTATTCTGGAAATTAACTTGCTCTTTCTGCGAATCGCGCAAAAACGCGATCGGTTGTGGGTTCGATCCCCACTCAGGGAAGTGATTCCTCACTCTGGTAAAAAAAACAAAATGCGGTGTTGAGTTCCACTTCTCAAGATGCAATGTCTCGAATTCGGTGGAAAGCGAAGTACGGAGTGTCTTGACACTAGGTACTTACTGTCTACCCTGCTATGCGGGATAAAAGTGTGAAGCTAAAAAAACTAGGTCTTTTCCTTACTGTTATATATCTCTCGTGTAAATGCAATTAACATCAATATAATCGGCTGCTTAAAACTAAGATCTATATTTAAATAGTTTCCTGCAAAGATTAGAATACTAACATAACTTACATATATCGATAGACATATAGATAGATAGTAATATTTAAATTGAACACGATTTACATCTCATCGTCTATGTATTAGCAAAGGGTAAAATAATTCTGTAAATAAATACATATTCACAAACAAGTGAATATTTCATAATCTATGCAATAAATAATAAATATTGTCTAACACAATTTGCTTTCAATTATAATATGTAAATATAAAATATTCTAAGTATCTTCTAAACATAAAGCTTACTGCTTGTCTTTTCTTATAAAAGTCAATGTAGGGAAATCTTCGCTTATAATTTTTTTCTGTTCATAAAAAAGATGCAACGTATCTTATATGATTGATTATAATTATAAGGGTTTTAACCTACTTAAAACAATCATGTTTTAAGTAGGTTAAAACCCTTATAATTATGATCAACACATTGTTATCTCATATCTTAGTTGTATGATAGATTTCCTACATAATATTATGTTGAAAAAAAAAACTTTTTTTTATTAATTTATTAGATACTTTATTACCATTTACCATTTACCACGTTGTACCATTGGAAATTTCCTCCGTTTTCTATACTCCCTTTTTCAGAGTGACCGGTCTATGTTACAAGCTATATAAACTTTAGGCACAATTAGTTAGCTATGAAGGTATGAAGGTATATATATGTACGTACATACAAACACACGTATCCATCTATTACATCGGAGATCGAGTATTGAATAATTCATTCTTCAAATTGTAATATTATACAAATTGCTTCTATATCGTCAATGCTCGCATCCTCATATTATCGAAAAGTGTTAGAATAATTTTACTTTGATTATGTATTAAATGTTTTTGAATCGATTATCTTTTACATTATCAGCTTATATGTCAACATTTTTGAAAAAACGTATAAAAATTTTTTGAACGCAGCGGGATTCGAACCCGCGCCTCTTGGATACCGTCGTCGGTATCCAAGAGGCGCGGGTTCGAATCCCGCTGCGTTCAAAATTTTTATACGTTTTTTCAAAAATGTTTTCTAATCCTAAGTGTGGAATAACACTTTAAAAATAGTAAATATACAGCTTATATGTTTTGGTTAAAGTATCAGAAATTATTTTCAAGGTAGACAGAAAATACTTAGTATCAAGACACCCTGTACTCCGTTTTCTGCTGAATTCAAGACATTGCATATTGAGTGACGTAACACAATGCTGCGCTTTGTCTTGCCAGAGCGAAGAAATGAAGATAATTTAAATATAAACATTCCCCCAAATGAAAATCGAACCTATTTACAACCGGTCGCATTTACAGCCAGACTATGTCTCACTACGCTACGACCGGTCTTATTGTTGTTATTTGCCCTAGATTTTTTATTTTGTTGATAAATCATATCTAAGGCTCTTTACAATTTTGATCTTTGTTCATTTAAACTCGTGTCAGTTAGAAAACTACAGATTCAAAAATATATTAAAAAAATAACATTTCTAATATGTGTGTGTATGTGTCAAATTCAGGAACATAATAGACACAATATCATATATCATATAACCACAACTATAGAAAATTAAAGTTGTACTAATAGAAAAATTTAGATGGAAGAAAAATACAAACAATTAAAATTGGAGTATCTGTTTATAATATTAAAATCACCACTTTTTACTAAATGCATATGTATGTACAGACGAAAATAACATATACCAAATTGAATCGTCTGTCTGTCTGTTTGCTTGTTCTGGCTAATCACTGGAACGGCAGGACTAACTTTCACGGGTCTTTTACTGACACAGAACTAATATAATAAAGAGTAATATTTACTATTTATTTGTGTTATTCCACACTTAGGATTAGAAAACATATTAGAAAAAAACGTATAAAAATTTTAACGCAGCGGGATTCGAACCCACGCCTCTTGGATACCGTATGGTTACATACGTTCTTGGTATCCAATAGGCGCGGGTTCGAATCCCGATGCTTTAAAATTTTTATACATTTTTTCTAATATGTTTTCTTATAAAGAATAAGTTAGACTATCCAGAGACTAAGTCGCGAGCTTATTATTATTAATATTTTACATTACAATTAACCATGGAAAAATATCTAAGATCAAAAAACTTATTAATGACTACTATAATATATAAAAATATATATTTTCTAGTTGAAACAAAATATGATAATAATGCAATAATTTTAAGTATTTCAAAGTGTCTCATACGTATGCCATTTTGATGTACAAATTACAACATAAACTGTTATTTTAAATTTAAATTTAATACATAAATTTCATATGTACTTCTGTCGCTTACTAACCCTACTTTTATTACAACACTATATAAATCAAGTGAATGACTTAATTCTGTGAAATGGTGCGATAACGAATATTCAAATCTTACCTAACTGACCTTTATAAACAACTTGTTCTTCTAGTAATTTTACTCATCTGTGTCATTTTTGTAAGAAGACAGACAGAATTATATTAGCTTTCATATTCTATTATCATGAAAATCAGTGAAATTCTTTGGTTATGGTGTTTCGAGCAAGTTTGAATCAAATAAAGTTCAAATTTTTTATGTATCAAAGTGTGGTAAATAACATTGGGCTTGTTCTCTCCGTCTAGTTGTTTCTTGTACAATATTGTAATTTATATATAAAAATAAAACTTAATTTACTCCTTTTCCTCATTATTTTATGTATTATATTAATATTATAAATACAAAAGTAAATCTGTCTGTCTGTGTGTCTGCCAAAGTTACCACGGCCAAACCGCTGAACTCGTTGTGATGGAATTTCATATTGAAATACATTTAAATACTTTTCAGGAATTTATTTATTCTACGTCTGTAAAGCGGGTGAAACCGTGTACGGATAGCTAGTATTATATTATGTTTAGGTGAAAACAATAGTAGCCTGCTTATGTACCTTTGAAGTAAGAATAATATATTTCTCTATCATCTGCTAGATACCATAGGGTTATTACCTACGAGTAACGTTACAAGAAATATTTATTACGAAGTTTTTAAAATATTAATTTATTTAAGGAATGAAATATATGCGCTAGGCATATAAGGTGTTCACTCACGTATATGATAGTATCACGTTCTATAACGGTTTCTTTTTAACTTTTATATTAATTTGTTGGCGCCAGCGAGGCACTAGCGCTGCATACAAATGCTGTAATATGGTTATAATAGACGTTATTATTTGAATATTTAATGAAGTGGCTACTATGTTTTTGGGTGTGGATAAACGTTTTAATATTTGATAAGTGAAATTATGCCATTTTGTATACTCTGCACCAATTTGGTATTGTCAGACAGTATTTGGTTAAGGACTTTTGGATTAGACGCCTTAATACTTAGGTATATCTACCGATATTGAATTTTTTTGTATGTTTGTGTTTGAAATTCTTTTATTTATTATAATCCTTTCAAAGAGGTAATTTTTGTAAAAATAAAAAAAAAACATTTTAAGTTCAATTTAAACAAAATTCAATTTTAAAAAAAAAATTACCTAAATTTTCAATTTTCTTACTCATAGTTTTAAATCAACTCTTCCCTTTAGTACTTTGGCTTACCAGTCAGACCACAATAATCATTAGACCAACAGACCAGACAAAATAAAAAAAAATATGTTTGCTTAAAACAAATAAAAGTAAAAACGCTTCCAGCTATCGCTCTACATATAGCTATCATTAAAAGGAAAGGATGATTTACGTGCCTTTTGTGGTGAACATTTTTTCAAATCTATTTTGACAGCCTCCCCGCCCCGTTTCGCCTCCTCATTATTATAATAATTTGTGCACTATTCAATTTTTCAACAATACGTCCGCCCAAACTATTATTTATATATTAGCGTCAATAAAAAATGTTATAAATCGCCCGCAGTGTGACCCGAGGTGCCAATTTTTGTGCTTAATCTATTCATTTGTATTTGTGTTTACATACATTATATTATCAAATAAATATATGAAGCGTTTTAAGTAATACTTACTTTCTTTAATATAAAATTTATTGCACTAGAAACTGAGTCTGTATTTTTTTTAGTCGGCTACTTAGAGCTAAGCTCTGTGTTTATATCTAAGCGAGTTTTTAAAAAAATTAAATTACTTTAATTCTACGAGGCACATTTAAGTAATTTATTTTTTATATTAAACAAATAAAACTAAATATTTTATACTGTGTACATACTTGTATATTATCAATATATTAATTATTTAAAAATCTTGATTTAGGTGTTAAGGATTTAGCAGGAAAAGGGCATAACTGCAATAATCCCTTCAGAACCCTCAGTTATTGTTTATAATATTTAACTAGAGGACAAGTAGAAATACAACTCTTCGGTCTCTATATTCTTTTAGTACTAGATCAAATTATATGATTTTATTTTATAAAAATCTTAATAAATCATGTTTTTAGTCGTAAAATTGTAAATCGAACTACAGATGAAAAATAATAAATAGTAAGTAATTCAAGTTGACGCAAAAACTATGCCTTTATCATTTACAAAAGTGTAGTAATAATAATAAAATCAACACACATACAGACATTTGCTTTAGAACGTGTGACATTAAGGAGCATTCTTAGATAGCCGCAGCGACTACCATTTCATACGTAATTTTATATATTGTTATCGGTGTTATTGGTTATTAAAAACATCCTGGGCAATAATATGAGGCTTTGTGCGTCCTCTTATCTTAATCCCCACAATATAGTGCCGGTCGTCGTGTTTACTGACCGTTTATTATGAAATTGAATATTAAATACAACTAAAACACTTAAATGTATAAAGTAAAATACTATTAAGATAACGTTTGAGTTAGTGGTGCAGCACTATCAGCGGAATACGGCTTTTTACTGCAAATCTTGCATTAAATTTAGGATTAAGTGGACTTTGATAGTAATGACGCCGCAATAATAATAATGTTATGGCTTTTAAGGATAGATTGATTCAAATTTAGTACAATATCTTTTTAAATATGTTGAAACTGTATAATATAATTAAGCAATATATTCTATATTCTAACACCTGTATAAAGTTCTTAGTTATTTAATATTAATTAGCTGTTCATATGTATGCTGTAATATTAGTTAACTATTCATGTTAGTTAGTTAGTTAGTTAGTTAAAAACTATTTTGTACATTGATAAAATAGTACATAGGTTTAAAAAAACAAGAACAATAAAGTACACAAGATCACTGAGAGTGATCTCTTCCAGGCAACCATGATAATTATAAAAATAATCAAATATATATATGGGACAAAAGGTACTATGAAATTAATTAAATATTTACAGAATTTCTATATATTTGTTATTTTAATTGACACGCTAGCTTGAAAATGTACTATCATTTTTGTAATAGCTTAGTATTTAGTTATTATAAAAAAATGTTTTTTAACGAAACAACTTCAAATTATAACTTTTTATCTGAAGAAATTGTTAACCTTTCATATAATTATATTTTTAATTGTATTACTATGCTGCTAATGATAAAAACAACTAAATGTCCTTTTAAAATCCTTTTATAGTAGCGTTTGATAAAAAAATATTATTTTGATTTTTTGTCCTCCTCAGCTCATTCTGTCTTATCTTCTACGAATATGTACTATATAAGATATATCGATTTTTTATCTTTGAAACTGCATTCTTGTAGTGTATTAGGACCCAGCTTCCATTTTTGGCGTTTATAACGATAAAGTTCACTTGATATATTGTTATGATATCCATATTTGAGAGGCTTTGGCATAATGAAAGGCTTTTAACTTCTCTCAGAATACGATGGTTTATTTTTAATTCCGTTTTGAGTAATTTAAAAATATAGAGCCTTTCTGTAATATTACTACTGACTGACTGACTACTGTAAAGTGTTTGAAACGGCAGGTTTCCAAAAATGTATTTTCAAATACCAAAATATACGTGATTAATCCTTTTGAGATAATTTCACTTAAAGTATATTGTTTTGTTACTCTTAAACAAATATTTTGCTCTATATTATTAAATAAATAGAAAACGGTAAATAGGCACTAGTCACTTCTCCTTCCTTCTTCTTGCCCAATGCTTGCTGAATATATCTTTAAAAAAATACTTATATTTATATAATATAATTATTATTAATAACTAAAAGGTTTTCCATATCCATACCGGTAAGTTATTTTTTTTTCGTAAATAATTTTCATGTTTCGCGTTACACCGTTTTTATTTATCAACGGTATGCTTAATTCTCAAAACCAAATAAAATTTCATCGCAATGTCATGATCATGTTTAAATTCAATAATTTGTTCACCGAACTGCTATATTTTAAACTTGTGAGGCGACACATCATCGCGCGTTTGTGTATTCGTTTGTAACAAAACAAAAAACTGCATATTTCGCATCCAAAACATACTGTACAAACTTTATGCTCTTCGTCATTGCATATTTGCCGAAGTAAGTGTACTTTGTATAAATATAATGAAAAATCGGTTACTATAACGTTTTTACCTCAATTGCCCATAAATTTTAGGATAAGGCTCAAAAACAAGGCGTGTAGGCGGCGAGCCCCGTCGGCCGATGTACAGCGAACCGCGCAATGTTGTTCTAACTATTATTTTTTTTTTTTTTACTTTAAAATGACTACTCCTTTTGTTATTAAATATATAGAGTTTAACTCATAGTGTTCAATAAATTCTGTTGTCATTTTTGTGATTTAGTTAGTTTTTAATCATTCCCTTAACCCATTTAGAGATGTAGATAATCGAAAGTAAGATAAATAATTGAAAGATATTTTTTCTCTACATATAAATACATATATTGTTTAAGCTCTATATAGAACATACTAAGAACATTCAAATCAAAACTTTCCTGCACGTGTGTACAGTTTATGCGGACATATTTAATTGTATCGCGTATTTGGTGCGTTGTTTCATTTAAATATACTTTATTTATTTTATTTTTTAATCGGAATCCTTGAGACGGGTCGCCGTGCCGTACCTGTGTGGGTTTACGTCAGTTTATATTTTATTTATAATTAAATGTGACTTGAAGTAAACTCCTATTTTCTTTTTCTTTTACAGTAAGAATAAATATAAGTAAAAAAGATAAAATGGTCAAACTATATTCTTAGAACTCTATCTACATAAAGAGAACTCTGTCTATATAAATACTTTCTATATATTTTGATTTTAGAGATTGAAATTGCTAAGGTTATAAATTTGCATGAGTTACATCGAATTGCACGTAGTGATTATAATCATTTGGTAAGTGATAAAGTTTTTAAACACTCTTCATATAATGATGTAGTTTAAATACTACTCAAAAGGATCCGTTAATATTTTCAATGTATTAAAAATCCTCTACAATATTAATTTTGTATTATAATAAACCCTCTTTTATTTCTGTAATTCGGCACTTTCTAATGTCATTATTGACCCATAAAATAAGATTAGACAATCTTTTTTCCCATATTTTAATAAACACGTTTTATAATTTCACATATTTATCATAACTTGTATAATTGAATCGTTTGCTTCAGACAATTTAATAGCATCGCCTACGTTTTGGAGTTGACTGTTATAGTAAGTGTTATTGGTTGCTTGTTTACATAACTATGAAAATAAATTTAACCAATTTTTGAATATAACACGGAGTTAAACCTTCATCTAGATAGCGTACCATATAACGACACATCAAATATTCCAAAAATATGAGCTATTTTAATAGTTTCCTATGAAATAGGCTGAGCTTTATTCATTTTTCTGTTTATTCAGTTTATTAACTTTAATATCATTTGATTGAAATAAATATTATATATAGAAAATAATATCTATTTCATTAAATATATAGAAATTATTAATTATATAGAAAATTTCATTAAATATAGGTATTCAATGCATCACACCAATTTAATATTTTTTACAATCATTGTATATGTATCAAATCGAAAATATACTAAAGCTATATACCAGATCTATAACAGCAAAAAATATTAGTAATTTTTAAGAATACTACACGACTCGTTAACTTAGTTGCATTCATTTATATTTGTAAATTAGTGGAAACATCATTTTTTTAGTATTTTACTGTCTTTTTTTATTACAAACTCTATGTTAAAGGTGATGGTAATATGAGATCGGTAGCAACTTAATGATACATGATACTATATCATCTTGATACTAAAGTAGTTTACTTTGAATTTACAATTACTGAAGTGCGTGCTTTGAATGAATACTCGGTATGTGGACGAGTTCTACAACTGTACGTCTACTTGAATTAAAGCTTTTGTCGAATACTAAGAAAGCTTCTGTTATTATTTCTGTACTAAAAAAAATATAATTTTCTATATTATATTTGAAATAATTATATATAACAAGATTTTATTAAAATTTTTAATCGATTATTTTAATAACTATAAAATTTCACGGTAATCATTTTATTATAATACATTTTATATTAGGGTTGTTTAAGGAACTATATTCTCTAGATTTTCAAAACAATATATTTAAAGTTAAATACATTTAACTTGGTTGAAAATAGTAATATAAGCTTAGTAGCTGCTTTGAAAAATCCCTAAAATAACACAGAACCAATATTAAGATAGATTTTTGGTAGATAGATATTATAATTTAGGCGTATTTTTAATTTTGGTCGGAACGAAAGAAAAATATTGGAATTATATTATATGTACAAATTTTGCTTGACATTTTTTTCTTTATTTTATTAAAAAAACATATAAAATAATAAAAAAAAATATAAGGAACAAGTTGTATAAAATAGTTTTAGCTTTTTATCCTATAGTTTGTAGTGAATCAGTTATCTCATTACATACTTTTATAGCAGTGTGTCAGGTCGGCCTACGTGAAATGCGGCCGTGTAACCCGATACCCCGTGTACTGTGTAGGCCGTTTGCTTGTCCGTGTGTTCGTTTTGTGTTTCCTTTTCGTTTGAGACGTAACATTGTGGTTAGTATTAATGAGAAACTAGCCTCAGTTGTTGGCTGAAATTATTTAAGGCTTTTCGGCCAAAAAAAAAACCAATATTTTTGTATGAAAGTTAAATATGAATAACCCTTTTTTTATTTTTTCCTGTATATTAAAATATGAAGTACTGTTTTTATTATTAGTTAGTTAATAATGAACATGCTAATATGTAAAAACATTTTAAGAAATCCTAAGCGTGTTAATAGCACTTTATAAATTAACATATCTAGTGTGTTGCAGATATTTCTTTAAGACCTAAAGATTTTTAAGTCTGTATATCTGTCCGTCTGTATGTATATTTAAAATATGACTATTGATAATATAATTATTTTTTTTACTGATGACAGTATCATTATGGAATTAAACAAATGAGGCTATTATATGTAAAGCGAATTGTTTGTACAGCCTTTTCCACGTAAAATTGCGGTGACAAATTTGCTTACTTAAGATTAATATAAAAATTAATATTTAAACGCCGGAAATGCCAATTACATATTGTTTTTATATCTTTTGTATAGAAAATTATTCAAATGTAGTTTTATAGGTTTAAATTTATGCTTAATAAATATATTAAGAGGATGAAACCGAAAGTTGATAAAACAGTGCTATTTATATTCAAAGCCGTTTCCGATAAGATGATGGCTTTCGATAACAACTGGACATATTCTATTCTATAGTAGTACAATAAAAACAGTAAATGGTTTTCAAATTTTTTATTCATTATAATATAGATTATACACCTACTTTTAAAGTTTTCAGTCAAATAAATACACGAACTTTCGCTTCTTAATTTTTTTTCTTCAAAATAAATATCACTAAAATTGTACAACAATAAGCTATTTACATTATATCACAAATAATATTTGAAGGGACCTAGTGTATTAGTAGTATCACTTCTACTTACAGTCTGTTCGATCCACATGGAATATTCGAAAACTCGAACTAATGAACAATCGCTCACTTCCTATCCGAACTACCGCACATCTAATCCGATAAAACTAAAATGACTGGAGGATTACTTAGCGTACACTAACTCACTCACTGCACTCTCTATTATGTAGCATCAGTTCACAGCTTTTCGAAAGCCCTAGAATTGGTGAGCATTTCTCTCGTCAGCCGCCACACCTGCTTTGCGGCGTTTTCCATCGCGGTCGGGGATTTCCCTTTGAACAGGTCGACGTGAGGGAGGAAATAGTGTGGACACCGGCGACACTGCAGTGAGGATATCAGTTGAAGGAAGATTCCGTTTATTCTATCGCCGATAGCTGCTTCGTCCCATTCATGCTCCCTGGGATGTTTCTCGCACTCGTACAGTAATAGCGTCTTCATGTGGTAGCACGTGACCGGGTTGCCCGGCAAGTCCAAGTGTCTATCTCTGATAGTTTTTAGTATACTAAGACATTTCCGCCGGCATCCGCCTTGAAGAAGACGATTTTCGGCTTCAAAGAAACTCAGCACCCACGCGTCACCTTCCATAGCAGAGTTTTTGCCTTGCAACGTCAAACATTCCTTTGAAAGTAAATCGAATCCTTCAGTTTTCACTTCAGCCACGATGTTGGGATGCGGCCACGGTATGGTCGGTAAGGGCCAGTGCGCGGCGGACCTGGGCCACAAGCCGGCGCACTTGAAAGCCGGTGTTATCTGCACTATATATCTCTCGCGTATACGCAACTTCACTTCTGTAGTTTCTGCAATCATCTTAACACAATCTCTATAGGAGCACTTGTCGCAAGCCTGAGCTACCAAAGTTTGGAATCGTGACCGAATTTTTCTTGCCGATAAATATCCCGAGGCGGTGATGAACTCCACCCACAAGGACATGGAACGCTTCCTTCCATCGCTGAGCTTCAAGACGGCGCAGCCGGGTAAGGAGCCGTCATCGACAAAATTCAAAACTCCCATTTGGTTAAGATATATGATGATTTCGAACTCATGAGGCGAGACGACCTCGAGGCCATCGAAGCGGCCATTGTAGTCTGTCAGCGAGGATATAAACCTCGGCTCCTGCAGCTCCACCTCCTTGAGCACGTCTTGCACTATCCGGCATACTTCGTGTATGGTTTTCGCGATTTGCGCCTTGCGGTTCGCGACCCGCTCGTTGTAGTACTTGTTCATCTGGTAGACTAGTTTGGATTGAGCCGCCATCATCTCAGGTGGGACGAGCATGGTGGCTTCACCCGGTTATCATGGTCCGGCGGCGTAGCACGCACGCGCACGGCACGCAGACGTTCTGAGACTGAGCGGTTGCGACTCGACGGACGACAAAAGGCTGTATCCGCCCATGTCATTGCCGGCCAATGAGCGCAGGCTATTCTTTCTCGCTCGCGGCGAATCGCCTTCGAGCGAGCGGGACGGGAACAGATCTTTGGCGAGGCGTTTGCCTAGTATTGATCGGTTGTAGACCCCGCCTCTTTGCAATAGGTATTCGGCGCTAAGGTCGTGATCGTAATTACATGATCGACTTAGAACGATCCTCGTTAATTCGGTAGCCGAAGCCAGATGCTATTAATGGCAACGTCTTGGTTTTTTTTCTCATGTTTTTAATTATTAGAGCTAATTTCATTCGTTGTTGGCACGCATGTCATAACTTGTGATATCAGATGAGCTTGTATATGTAATTTGTCGGATGTTTTTTCCATGTGTAGGCAAATTGTATGTACAGATGTGTTATGTCGTTTACGTCGTAACGCCTTGAATTCTTTCTCTAAACGGTTTGTCAAACATAAATTTCATAGTTTATTTAGATTCAAGTCTCGTGTAATGACACCTGACTATGTATGTGTACCTGTTTTGTTTTTGTAACTTGATACTTCGGCTAATTTCTATGCAAAAACTAAACTATTAAACTATTATAGGACTGCTCAACTAAGCCAATATTTTATATTTCCTTTATTTTTTTTTTTGAACGTCTTAAAATACCTTTGTTCGTTTTATTAAGAGGGCTATGAAGGCTGTGAACATATATTCACTGTAGAATTACAAAAAAAATATATACACACATATTACCGTTGTAGGTATAAAAAAGCTAAAATGCGTTTTGTGTTTATGAATAGTTATTTCAGTAAAAAATGCATGTATATTGTGTCCACCTATTGCAGTAAAAAGCATAAAAGAATTGCCTACCTTTATTAATAATAATATAAAGTAGAGATAATTTCTGTAACGACAACTTACAATATTTTACGTCTTTTAATCATTTACACTACTTTTTTAAATTCTAAAACAGGACGTTATTTTAATGTATTTACGTATAGTAAATATGAAATATGTAAATGTCTCTACATAGAGTCAAGTTTCTTTCTTCTAAAATTAAAGCCCACGTTTCATTACTTTAAGAATTATATTACTTCGTTGAATATCTAAAATCTATCTTAATATATTTACTATTTTGAAATAGTAATTTTCACAACTTAGCTTAGATTATTTAAAAACATTTAGCATTTAGCAGCAAAAACGAGGATAGCGGATCTATAAGAGATTCGTTATATCGGAAGCATATTATTACTGTTACTATTGTACTAAGCTTAGTTAGTAGCAAGTTATTTTTTTGAAGTAACCTTTGTTCATGCTTTATCTTGTATAGCAGGGTAGTCAGAGAAAATCTACTATTAAGACACTTCGGTAACTGCTTTCCTTACGCGTTGAGTGGCAAAGTAATACCGCGATTTGTCTTAGCAGAGAACGACAGAAAGAAATTATAATAATTTTTACAGTTAATAATGAAGGGGAAACGAACCGGCAACTAAACGCTATTACAGTCATCCGCTGTCCCACTGAGCTACGTAAGCCTAACATAATATTTTTTAGCACTATTCGCGCACTAAAAATTAGGGAAATACTGAAATTAACACCAATAAAAATATATAAAAAATCATGTTACTTACATGTTACTAACAACTTACTGATGAAAAATAATGGACACGGGAAACCATTTTTTTAGCTTCACGCTTTTTATCCCGCATAGCAGGTTAGACAGAAAGTACCTAGTGTGAAGATACTCCGCTTTACACGGAATTCGAGACGTTGAGTGGTGGAACTCAACACAACACTTTGTCTTACCAGAGCGAAAATAATTTAATCACTCCCTCGAGTGAAAAACGAACCTACAACCGATCGCGTTTACATTCAGACGCTGTCCCACAGCGCCACGAGCAGCCTCACTAAAACATATTTAAGTTAAAATTATGAATTATAAAAATGAAAATATACAAGTGTATACAACAGACAAGGATAGCAAACGAAATTATACTTACTATATAAATTATACTTATTATATTTACTATATAAAAAGCTTATACGACATTTTGATATCCTAAACTATATCAATATAAAATGTAAGAACAACTTATAAGTACCTAAGTATTTATTTTTATTTTTTTTTAATAATACACCTTCTAGTTTCTCTGGCAATAATAATTAGCCGTTAAAAAGGATGATAAAAATAGCATACGTTTTGTACGAAGTTACCAATGTATTGAATATCGTTGAAACGTTTTTAAATACGTAACTCAAATAATGCGATATTAAATTTTTTTTAATACTAACAATTTAATATTTATTATATTTAGAAATATATCCACAATTATATTCTTTAATTGGATATACATATACATTTATAATTAGTAACAAGTATAGTGGTATAAGCATAACCATGAGTCCCCTCTTCCGTACTGGAATGCCTATTTCGGTCGGGATTGATAGTGCCGCCCGTCGTGATGGATGGTTTTAAGACGCTTGATTTACGCGACGTCCGCGCGATTCATGCTGGTACCTGGAGAACGGGGAATGCTACCCGATTTAGATATTGTAGTTCAAATAATTAGAAAAATAATTAAAGCTACTCACTACTTAGTAAAGCCAGAATTTTAAATATGATTGTGCGTTTTGTTTAACTACTTTATTGCCAAAACCTTCGTGGTATACGCTATATCAAAAAGATATAATTATTTTTACTTGCTTATAATATAAGTACATTTTTTTTCATAATCCAAAAAAATCGTGTCATCGTTTTTTACATGTATATATCTAACACATAGAAAAATTAAGTAAGAAGATGATTACGCAAGGAGATGTGCCTTTCTTCCAGGGAAATTATATATCTTTGTCAGAATTAAAAAATAACAATTCTACATATTTTACAAAAACTTTTACATCGATATTCTTTATTATTTTGTAAGTTTACATATTTCCATAAAATGTTTAGTGAGGTTTCGAATTGAAACATAAAACTATTGCATAAACATAAAACAGTTGTACCAAGTATTAAACTATTTTCTAATAAAACTTTACTTTGTTGAAATTTTATGATTCGTTAATAAACATCATAATAAGATGTGCAAAACAAGCTGAAATCGACATCGAAAGCTCTATAAAAGTACTTTTGTCTGTCGTTGGCTACGTTATTGTGACTACAAATTGTTATTCGTTTTTATCTGTATTACATTGTAAATTACCTATATTACTTATAATATTAATATAAAATATTTCGTATTGAATAGATTTCAAACTAATTACTTATATGTGATATAATAATAATATAATTTAGATTTCAATTTTATGATTTGCTCAAAAAACGCAATTTGCAACAAAATTTGCTCAATCCCCAAAGGAACGGGAAAACCATATTTTATTTTTTTTAAAGGATATTTTCCTCGACTCGAAGCTTTATTTGTACTTAAAAATACCCAGCTTCCATATTTCCCATCAATTGTACCGATGCCGACGGCGCATGCGCGCTCAAAATGGCGGCGATAAAGACACGCCCATTTCCGCCGGACTTCCGAGCGAAGCCTACCCTTTAACATACCATATTGATAAGGGTAGTTTTATATTTATTACTTTAAATGGAAGAAATGATTAAATAAGGAATATTAAAATGAATTATGGTGTATTTCACTTTTTGGATAAGTAATTTTAATTATGATTTTTTCTTCCTTTTGCTATAATATATTTATCGTCTAGAAATATATTATGTAGGTATTTATCAGTGAGTAATTATTTTATATTATAATATATAGTCAATTAAATGTAAAATATTATTGAAATGTACTATTCCATTATATTTAAGGAATAAATATAATATAATAAGGAAGGAAAGGAATTAGGTATAGTTTAATAATATTCCAACAATTTTTCAAAAGAAATTGTAAGCAAATAATTTATTTAATACTTTTACCTTATAAACTAACAGATATATATTTGTATAAGTTAGGACTGCAAACTAAGGATGATAGGAATATTTAATAAAGTATTGTAATGTATAGATATGGGATATTTCTTTTATATTCGTTATAGAGTTAGGTTTATCTTATATCGCATGAAAACCAACAAAGAATTATGTGTAACAATAAGATTTTCTAATTTTCATATTTGTATTTTGTGAATACATCTCAATTCCATCTGAAAATAATTCACAACATACTTCTAAAGAACAAGTTAATATAATTTTACAAGCTGCGCACATTTGCGAGGCGACGCGACGGTCATTAAAGCGCTGTGCCATCCCGAACTATTAAAATCACGTCTATTAAACATATGACTCTTAAGCTTAATTTATGAGGCGTATACAGAAACACAACGTGAAGCGATTATTAATAAAACTAAACTGTTCGTACGTCACAAAAACGGCGAAAAAGATGAATTTCATCAACGAATGTACCAGCGGAATGAGTGAGTGCATTGTAAAAGGAATACGCGATGATATTTATGGTGTATTGAATTTGCTATCGTGTAGTATGAAAGATGGGCCCGGACGAACATCTGTCATCCCCCACTGCCGCCGAGCGACTGACAGTGCGCCACCCTCCTCGTTCTAGGGGAGGGGATCCAGCCCCGCCTACTGCTTAAAAACGCCTCAAACATTAAGGGCGCATGTCTAAATCACTAGTATAAGCGAAACTCAACTTTATATTCTTTAAATTAAGATTTATTATAGATATTGAGAATGCATATTAGGGTTGCGCGACGAGATACTTTTTTGGTAATTATTTTTCTTGCAATGCTAAGATATTTCAGTGTGCCGTACAGTAATTGGATTCAAAAGTAACAACACGTCGAACGGTGAAATATTTGTATGCAACTCTGAGCTGTATTTTGTATATTTTTTAGTATGAAAATATTGTGAAAGTATTTGTAAGTGTATATACATTTCTACATCGCCACGGTCCGCGACGATTGAGTCGTCCTGTCCGGTGTAATTATTATAAAGATTCCAGATAAGGGGTACACGTCTTTGTTTGAGGTTTTTTGTTTGCATTATTAGCGGGTCTTTTGTGCATTTAAACGAAACAAATTTAAATGGAACAATGCGAGCCGATATAGTTATAAAGGCATATTGAGCAAAAAAATATGCAGTCGAACGATTTTAATTGAATATGTGCTGCACCTTGCATTGATGTTAAAATCTTCGTAACAAGAAACGTGGCAGAATGTCAGCGAACCCTAACCTTAATTATACTTATTGGAACTTCAGTTTTTAGCATTCTCCTTGTAATAATGTTATAAACCCTTTTATATTTTAAAATCCAGGATAATACATATATAATTCTAAAATATTAGTTAGTGAAAATGTCGATATGCCGAATTATTATATTAATTGAAATTAATTTAAGTCCACAAATGATTGGTTGATAATACATACGTTCTTACCTGCCTTTATCTGTAACTAGTATCAATTATTTAAATTAAATGTAATTATATTAAAGGAAATAATTGCGTATTGTGGTATCAGAAAATAAATTTTTGATAACTCGACACTTAAAATACTACAGTAGTCGATTGTGAAAGGAAGTCTACCTGTGACCAAATTCATTTAAAATAATTTAATTACATCGAAAAATGCATAAAATCACGAAAATATATTCAAGTAGCTCGTCGTTTATATTTACCATCAATTTAAAATATATTTTCCTCGAAATCCGGAAGCCCGATGGCGCCGCATCTAATACGATCCACGTGGAGTTACGGACGAAATGCGAACATGTGGTCCGAATTACATCAATTTCAATATTTCAATATTTACTCGACTCTTTTGGAAGTCCGTTTTCTAATTATTTTCAGTGGAGATACTCAAAATATTGTCCTTATTAAGTGGTGTATAATTTGGTTGAAATTTAATTAATGTCACGTTTGAACGCGTATGACGGGCGAGCTGCGTGTAATGACTTTATCTTGGTCAGGTTTAAGGAATTTTTATAAAGAAAATTTTAATAGTGGCATTTTTATAAAATTTGAGATAACCTTTTTTAATAAATGTAATCGTAAATATCTAATATTATCTTAAATATATAATTTTAAAGGTTAAAAATGTTGGTTATACTCACTAAAAAGACTTATTAAAACTAATTTGTTGCTGAATATAGAAATGTATACGCGAGTTGATCTTACTTAGAGATATTACATATAGACAGATAGGTGGACCCAATAGGCCAATAAGCCCAATAAAAGCAAAATCATAATTTTCTTTTTGTGGCTTTACGTTCTCACGAATAGCCTTTTTTTGAGTTTAACTCCGCGCTGCGCTTTATCTTATCTGAGCGAACAATTACAAAAAATCATTATAATCATTTCTCTAAAGGGTTACTGAACTCACAACCAATTGAGTGCAGAGTCAGATGCTGTTCCGCTGTACCATAATGACAGTTAATGACTAATAATAATAGAATATTAGTAGTAATAATAATAAAATAAAATAAATTCTTTGAATAGTTAACTTATGTTAAATTTAGATAATTTTAAACCAATAACATGATCTACTCATAAATGAATTGAAAAACACTCAAATAACAATTAAATTGTAATCGAGTATTAGATTTCACGCCGGTAGCGCGCTATCTCTACAATGTACGGGTATGTAGCTAATCGTAGAGCCGTAAAGCGTAGAGAACAAGTTGCCTTATCTTTAACGCTTGTACAACCCACGACTATTGATTATTTACTGCTCATTGACGCCTAGGTGATGTGATAAAATGGGTGTTTTGTATCAGTTGGATGTTTTATTTGTAATTTATCTTAAATATCTTAGGTTTTTCTTTTAGATGTTTAAGTAATATTATGAAAAGAATACTTTTTTGGAAGCTTAAGAAAAAGATATAATTTAAATGATCTGTGAATTTGAGTCTACCCGTGACCACGGACTACTGTAAAGTGTTCGAAGTGTCAGGTTTACAAAAATATATTTTTGAATATCAAAATATACGCGATTAATCTGTTTAAAATAGTTTCATTTAAAATGTGTAATAATTGTAAAAATCAAAAATGTTATTAACAAGGCAGTAATCAATTTATCTTAAGACTATTCATGAATTAAACATATTTTTTCTATGTGATGTTTCAAATCGATTTCCACTACTAGCGCATGCACAAAAATAGTTTTCCAATTTCACAGTACATATTGAAAATATTATAATATTTGTTGATCACTTCTAAAACATTGAGGCGTTTCTTTATCGTAACCAAGTTGCCTGTGAAGGATAATTTTATCTTCAAGCACTTTACGGTAGTTATTTCTTATCAGCTCTCAAACATTCACTTAGTCGTTGTTTATAATATAACTTAATGGCTATAAACTTACAGCGGTTTAAAAGGTAGCAAATATATTGCCTAAATTTATATCTTTCATAGATTTCTTATATTTTAGCAAAGATAAGATAATAGAATTCTTTTCCTTCGGAAACGAGAAAACCTTCCAAGGATGGTTAGAATTTTCATAACTTTCTTGAAAGATTTTTTTGTATGTAAATAACTATTTATAAATAAAAAAGCCTAAAGGGTGATTCTATAATATGACAAACAACAGGAAATAAGCCGGTCTAACATTACCTAATTAGCTATAAAATTAATCATGCTGTATATCTATGACGTATATTAGGACTTATAATATTTTAAGTAAAATTACGAAATCAAGCAAATATTTCATTTTAAACTAAACGTAGGAAACTATTGAACCGAGTTAATCCGTCCGCGAAAACTACTACGGTTGTAAAGACCGATTTCATATCCCGCCCTTGCGCGTAGTGGGTTTACTTAGATAGTCTCTATAATTTTGTGGCTAGATTTTGCACGCAACTTCTTCTGCTTGGATTTTAAATTTGAAAAAGGGAAAACAAATATTTAAAAAAGTTCTTTTGAAGTAAGATAAAATTTACTATTTGCAAAAAATATATAATATTCAAATATTCACCATTACATATATATTGATATTAAGAGTGCCACATTCTGAAAATATACTAATATTATAGGTACTTATTAATATTTTAAAAACATATTTTCTTCTCTCGTTGAAGAAACATAATATTTTAGAAATATCGTAATAATAAATTTTGAAATTAAATGCTAAACAAAACATTTCCACTATCACGATGATACGCAAACGTCTGTTCTCGTCCTAATAATAATAAAAATAAAGACTTCATACGTCGTGTAAAGAAAACAAGCAATAATTAGATCGCGTTTAAACTAATTCCAAGTAAGCGCTGCGTCGCCACGGTGGCCGTCAAAGGAAGTCCTAATTAAATACTCGTACATCACCGTCGCTCGGGACTCGAACCCACTGCCTCTATTACTAGATGAAGTACTAATGAATTTCATTTTGGTTTTTAATGTTTTAATTGATTTTAGAATATAGGAGATATTTATGTTTTTGAATTAAGATATATGGAATCAAATGAAAAAAAAATCTCCATACTTTATAATTGTATAAAACACCGCGTTGCGACTTCAAACACATAAGCGGCCAGTGATCAACGAGTGAGAAGACCACAGTCACGAACTAGGTCTTTAGAGGGATTCCTCCAATTCCTCAAACACTTAAACAAGTATCGGCTGCTTTTTTTTTGTTTTCTTGCATTGTGTCGATTGTTCCCCGCCGACACACTAAAAATTAACAACAGTTGAAGATATATATGTATGTATTTGTGTGTGTGTGTATCTTATTAAATTGAACCTACCACTCTACCTGTAGAGTCGCTATATTACCCAAACTATCCTTAAAGGTTCACCTCATTCAAAACTCGAAAGTGAAACGCGACACGGTGGTAAGTCCCAGATCCTGCGTCCCGCAGTTTGTCACTCGGAATGGTTCATAAATTCCCTGTCATCGCATCTCGTGTATATTTTCGGAACTGAATTTTTTCAGACGCCCTCGTGTCGCTCGATTTCCATAAAAGTTGCTTAATATATTATGTTTCTTGCGGTGATGTGAAAAAAATATTGATTTAGTGCCCATAGTGTAGTCATTTTGTAAATTTTCTAATGGACTTTGAATAAAAAGGGAAATGTAAAATTTATAATTAACTTTTAAGTTATTTAACTGTAGATAACTTTTGTTCTTGCTCTGATTTTCATTCGCTCTGACCAACTGGTCTCTAATATGTGAAAATTCCTACGACTTATTATTTTCCTACCATACTACTAGCAAGTACTATTAAATAAATTCGTCGATATACTAATAAATAAATTAATATGTACATTAAAATTACAAATATTTATTCTCACAGTAAGGTAGCTTTCATTCTGTAGGCTTTTACCTCAGATCAGACTTCGACAAATTTCTATAGTTCTCTTTTTGCAAATAGATGTTTTAAATGATTAATGGCCTTCATTTTGCTGTAAGAGATACCAAATAAGCTAATTAACATCTCTTATTCCATACATGTTATACAATTTTTATATTTTTGATAAGGATATATGTTGTTGTCTTGTAGAAAACAGTGGTTATTTATTAATATTCACAAAATAAATATATAGCTGCCTTAACTCTAAGAACAGACGGTAAAAGCCATGAGCCTAACTTACACCACATTCCCACACAGTCCCGTTCGTTCTTAGAGACAATGCACGACAACAGGATACGTAAGTCCCAGCGGGTTCGTGGAAGCGGCGCGGAGCTGATGATCCCACGAGATGTTCATGATAAGATGAAGTATTGCCAAAATGTTTTGAAAATCATAATCAATGGAAATTCAACTATAAACATGTATCTATTAAATAACTTGAAATTAAGTTAAAATTATTATTTTCTCTGCCTGCTTTAAAAAATATTGGCCACCGATATTTAGGCCATTTCTATGATACAGTAACCAGGATCTAATCTCACTATCATCTTCCTATCCAAATTATTTGTTATACACGTAACTTATTTCTCAATAAAAGTCACTTTCGTTTTTAAATAATTACAAGAAACATAATATATTTTGTGGCCACATAAAAAAGGACACATCAAGTCATCGAGCTATAGAGACATTCCACACAGCTTTATCTTGTTATTCGCATCACATTGATCTTTAAAAATATCGTAGAAACAAACATGTCCCATAAATTATGTTCTAACACAAATAAATTGCCAATTATATTAATAAAAAGCATCACCAAGTTAATGATTTTAAAGTTTAATTAGCTGTGAATAGGAAAGAAGTAAGAGAGTCGTAGTATCAACGCCCCGGGTGGAGCATAATGTGGACGTTATAGCATCGGTCCGTCTGTTAACAATGTCTGCTCATTTACATTTCCTATAACCATTATTGAATGTAGCGATAGCAACAAAAATTAACACGTGTGTTTTATTTTATGGATTTTTTTAGCTTCACGCTTATATCCCGCATAACAGGGTACACAGAAAGGACCTAGTGTTAAGATACTCTGTATTTCGCTTTCCACCAAATTAGAGATATTGCGTGTTGAGTGGTGGAACTTCGTCTTACCAGAGCGAGAAAGTGAAAATAATTTAAACATAATCACTCTCCCAAGTGGGGATCGACCACACAACACAGACGCTGTCTCTTTTTTTTGTAATTTCATTTTTTTTAATATATCTTGTTATTGGAAAATATGCATACGGTACTTAGTATATGATGGTATATGATGATAATGTGACTCTGACTGACTTTTCCCCCACTTAGACATATGAAAAGCCGTGCTAGAAGCGAGATCTTAACTCAACGCTTCTCTTTGCATAACCGTAGTAATAAACCTACATATAGGCTTATTACAATTTAATACAAACATAGGATTTATATGTATATATTGAACTTATCTATAGAATTTTTTTTTCATTTACTTATACAGAACCACTAAACAAAGTAAAAGTCCACAACATCCACGGTCGTTTCGAAAGCTAATCGATTATTTTTAAATGTTACATTACAAAGCAAGTTTTATATTCTGTATTTATTCCAGATAAGAAATGTTACTTAGATAAATACAGATCTCATTTTTTTTTAAATAGCTAGGCAGTAGAACTACAATCGCTTATATAGTATATATTTTTTTATATTTTTACATTCTTTTTAACATCTTTATTTAGTAACAGTACTAAATTAAATAAATAATTACATTTTGTCCCGGATATCATTAATATTTATTTTGTTTTAATTCTGTTTATTAATAAATATGTATATTTTTTTTGTCAACGGTACGGAGGTGTTGCGTTTTTTCGCCGCCCGAGCTAATGGGGGCACTTGTCGCGGCATATTTACGGCTTCGATACGATCGCCTCGCCGGCTCTGCGCGCCTGGTACACACGACCGCTCGACTTTGATAATGTTGTGTTATCACACAAATTTTACATTTTTATGACGAATCTTTTACTTAGCATGTATGTAATGTATGTATGTGGCCAGTACTTTCATTTTTTTGGATATTACAACTGGGCTTTTTAGTAGTAATTGAAGGTAATTTAGATGAATATATATTTTTTAATTCCAGCTTCACGCTATGTCTCACATAGCGGGGTAGTCAGAGCCAACTTAGTTTCCAGACATTCTGTTGACTGCTTGCACGATTATGTTCGTATTTATGTAAATATGTTTGTGGATTTATTTGAAAAATATTGGAAGGTTAAAAAACAAAATGACCTGTCTTCGCCTTCCTTTGGCTTACAATAAATATATAGATTTAATACGTATATACTACACGCATCAACTAGTACTGACTATTTTGCCTTCTTGATTCATATATGCAAAATTCTGTTGTTTCTAAGTGACTGACTAACAAAAATAATCTAAACTCCTGAGTGTGGACAGCTGATATGAATGAACATGAAAATGTTCATGTTTTTTTAGATTCACGCTTTTATCCCGCGTAGCAAGGTAGACAGAAAGTATGTAGTGTCAAGACACTCCGTACCCCTCTTTCCGCCGAATTCGAAACGTTGCTTGTTGAGTGGCAGATGTTTTTTTTTCAATTTTTTCTTATTTTTTAATATATTCCATATTTAAAAAAATATTAAAAATAAGTTAAATTTTTAATATTTGTGTTACAGTAAAATGAAATTGCTAACCACAACTAGTCTCATACATAAAGCATTAATTTGGGTCAAAGAGGGAAGAGAAATCCAATAGGTTTTCGATTGAATGTTTCTCCTTCGATTCGATTCTTTGAAATGTATTAAATGAATAATATCTTATGGTTTTCCTTTTAAGATTTAAACTTTATTAGTGAATATAACTTGTATTATTATCTCATAATATTTACTTTTACCTTTATCATTCTTTATTCTATACTTACAGTTCATATTTTAATTTATAATAACGCGGAATATTGTAGTTAAATTTATAAGTCGATTTTTTTAGGAAATTCACCCCTTTTTTTAAAGACCACCCTCCCCCCCCTTTTATTACATTCAATTGCTACCTCTTATCTCCATGAAATAAACAATATGTTATTAATATTATTGTATTTTGTTTGCATTGAGTATTGGGCTTGTACCAAATCCGGTTCCCGGTTGCTCAATTAAAGTAACAGTCAGTATGCAAAACACGAACTGCTCGTGCGAAAATAGAAATGGAGTAAATAAATCGGATCGTGAGTTTCTTCACGGTATTCTTCACACGGCAGATAATTCACGCTAATCTCTGATCTCCTTGAAACAGGCAGATTATGTGACAATTTATGTGAAACTATCTCGCGTGGCTCCGCGCATACCGAGCACGGTCTAGAATATATAATGTACTTTGTCACGTTGTATATAAGGGACCTGTCACACCTAATGATTTGCGTTATGTTTTGAATATTCATTTGGTAATAATTCTTATAGTAAGAGCAAACAAAGAGCGGTGTTGATTTCGTTTCGATTTCGGGCGGAAAGCGGTCAACGGAGTGTCTTGACTCTAGGTGGCTTTCTATCCTGCTATGCGGGATAAAGCGTGAAACTCCTTATTTCGTCTTTATTCTTTTCACATATTTTCACGTCATTGAGTAACAAATATTTAAGGCATTTTACGCATATCTACCTAAATATATATTAAACAATATTACAATACATACCTTCTGGGGGGGAATGTTAGACATTAGTGTCAACATTAAGACTACTTTATTGCAAAGTAATAAAATAAAGATCACCATTTGAGCATACCAGTTACAAATTTTGGTTTTTAAACAATTTCAACGAGATTGCCAATCCTCAATTACTGTTCGGAAATATTTTCAATTATATTATATTTTAACACGAAACTCAACAGGATCGTGTCTTTTATACTGTCCAAGCTCAATTCGTGTAAGTTAAACAATATATCACGTACAAGTAAGATCTCTACTCATAGTGCATTATAATTAGAATTTGATTATGGTTTTCTACTTGCACTAAACTTTATTTGCTAACTAGCTGTGCTTTTTATGTAGAGTTTAATACCAAATCCGAAACTTTAGTTTGCCAAATGTATCATACCAATAGCATTTTTAAACTTATTGTCAATCCTTATATCTGTATAAAATGTTGGAAGCAAAATATATTAGAGGAACCACTAAATTCATCTAAATTCGGCACTGAACGATTTAAAACACATGTAAGTTCCCACAATCTCATAGTAACCATAGCGTTCGCGTGACACAGCGCTATTAGAGGAGACGAGATACCACTAATGTGTGAACTAACGATGGAACACCGTGGCCGATGGTGCTACATTTTTTTTTCTCTAATAGGGTCATTTAAATGATTTATCTTGTATTTAACTATGTCTTATTCTAATAATTTCCTCTTTATAAGTGTTTTGTTAATTGATTTTCATTAAAATATTTAAATTAGGTATATTTATATTATTGTTTTTGATATATGTTTTTTATTTTAACTTCATATATATTTATGTATTTCAATTAGTCATTTCAATATATATAATAGTCCTATACTTTATTTTTCAACTCTACATTTATAAAAGATTTCAATACAGAAAATATAGAATATTTCACTAATCTAAATTAATTTATTATTTAGGCACTTAGCAATAAAGTGAATAACACTATCTACCAATAAATTTATATGTATTATACTACATTTGATTTATTATATTCCAACACGCTCGAAATTTTACGTCATCGTGACGTATATATGCTATAGTCTGAAACTAAATCCGTACCTGCTAGTTTATTATTCTACATTAAGGAGTCAGAGGGTGTCTGCCGGCGGGACTCTACACTCTGGAGGGTGTGTGACAAATTACATTACAATTGAATCGGACGTGCCCTATCGTCCGCCCTACTACACTGCACGCTGATACGTACTTTATTACAAACAAAACTGCGAAATTGGCCTTTTGTTTGCTATTGTTTTTATGATGGAAACACGCTTTGTTATAAATAATTTAGTTTTTGTTTTTTTTTTAATTATTTCTATGTAAAATTCATACCATTTCCTCGCTCTCAACACGCAATGTCTTGGTTTCGGTGGAAAACGAAGTTCGGAGTGTCATGACACTAGTTACTTTCTATCTACCCTGCTATGTGGGATAAAAGAGTGAAGTTTTGTTAAAAAAATTGCAAATTGCGGTGATTAGGATAGTCCTTGCGCTATGTAAAACGTGAAAATATATATCATTACCCGCTCTTGTAAAGCAAAGTGCTGCGATAATTTTTCTCACTTAACATGCTATCTCTTAAATTTGGGTAAAAATGGAGAATTACATGTCTTGACACAAGTTCTTTTGATAGATAGAATCTTTTGGTAGGTAGAGGTTTTATGCAAGAAAAGGCGTGAGGCAAATAAGAATGTCATATTAATAATACAAATTAAATATTTAAAATGTAATACGATGAATATGGTCCTATCGTCTCGTGCGCGCAGCATCCCTCAGGACTCTTGGGAACTAATTCGTGTACAAATAGACAAACAGCTCACCCTACGAGTACGTGCTAATGTATTTTGTTTGCGAGATTTTGTTTGCAACGATTAGGGGATAATTAATGGTGTTTTATCACGAATATGGGAATTGGTTATTGGATGTTGTAATATTGTATAGATAGAATATAATGTTTTATTTAAAATCTGTTGTTATTCAGAATACATACGTACTGATTTTCAATTTAATTAATTATGCTGTTTTAGAAGTCTATGAAAATAATTTCTAATCTATAAATAATATAAAACCGAAAAAAAATTCTAATGAATGGATGGATGTTTGTATGCAAAACCACTAAAATAATTTTGACGTAACTTAATTATAATAAAACTAATGCATCAGAAATCAGAAAAAAGAATTTGAAGGCCATTTGTTGGCTACAGTTTATAAAAAAGAAAAAAGGGTATTTCAGTCATAATATAACGATATCAATGTAGTCATTTATTTAATAACATTAAATATAAATATGAGAATCAATATTTAAATGAGGCCGGTCGTGGTGCAGTGTGACAGCGTATGACTGTAAATGCGATCGGTTGTGCGTTGGATCCCCACTCGGGAGAGTGATAGACAGGAAGTATCTAGTGTCAGGACACTCGTATTCCAGGCATAGGGTGTCGTGTGGCGGAACTTACAAGTCGAGTTGTCTTACCAGAGCGAAGAAATATATAATCATTCCCCCAAGTGGAAATCGAATCCACAACCGGTCGCGTCTAATTCTTATATATACCTATAATTCTTAACAAAACAACTGGTCACATCGTCTTATTACTTTCATCTCGGAAGTACTAACGATAACGTTACCTTTCTATTTAAATTGGAATAAAGTTAATACAACATTAACATATTAAAATTTACACAAAAAATGGATAAAGTATTCCAATCAGGTCATCCCAAAGTACTTTACTTTACGCCATATATATCTATATAAATAAATTGAGTGCTAACGAAGATTTTACGACGTCCTTTCTTTTACGATGCGCTATACGAATGTAGTTATTTTAGAATTTATTCGATTCCTCATTATGCACGTGGAGGAAACTTTTTGTGTTAATATCTAAGCTGATTAGGTACCTGTTGATTGAATATGTGTATTTAACTATCCACACAAATAAATAGAATTGGTGTGTCTGTTTATAATATAAAAATATATACCTTTTTTACTAAATATATACCTATGTATGTATTCTCGTATTTATTTTAACTCTACACGTATATCGAAATAACATTTTTTTCAGTTTGTGTTTGTCTGTTTGTATGATTCTCTGGAACGGCTTAAAATTATGTTTCATTAGTATAGTTTATCTTTCGAAGCTTTTTCTTTTAACCCAATGTAGTAAATCAACTATTCCAGAATTCTGTTTTCAAATTGTAAAATCAACACATTTTGGGACAAATCATTGTCCGCTAAGGATACTTATTGTGTCTTTAATGAGTAAAGTTAACTTAAACATATATTAAGATTTTTTTTTATATTTAAAGCTATATCGCAGCGTTATCATATCTTTACATGCTAATAGTAAAGAATGTATTTTTCTTCATTTCAGGTCTTGAAATACTGTGAACACCTCCATGGAAAATGGTATTTCAGCGAGATCCGAGCGATATTCTCCCGCCGTTACCTGCTGCAGAGCATCGCCATCGAAATGTTCCTTGCTAGTCGAAGTAAGTTGCTGTTTCATTAAGAATTAAGTTATGACAATTGTTCTTTAAGTCATTCTCTATGAGTTCTTAGTTATTTTTTTTAGCGTCACGCTTTGGTCCCACATATCAGGATAGACATAAAGTATCTAGTCTTAAGACACTCCGTAGTCCGCTTTCCACCGAAAGATATTGCTTTCGAGATATTGCTTGTTGAGTGAGAAACATTAACAACGCGCTTTGTCTTACTAGAGCGAGAAAATAAAAGTAATATAAACTAATTTACTATAAATGCTTACTTTGCCTCTTTTCATTGACTTTTGACTGATTTGAATTCAATTCATTTTCAGCGTCCATATTCTTCGCGTTCCCCGACCAGGCTACGGTGAAGAAGGTGATCAAAGCGCTGCCTAGAGTCGGTGTTGGCATTAAATATGGAATTCCACAAACCAGGTCAGTGATAGAATACTTATGTTCTTTTATTTAACTTATTCTAGGATTTAATAAGAAGAATAGGGCATAACTAAAATCTTAATACTCTTTGTCTCTTAACGATGTAATGTTTTGCGTTACAAATAAAACCAGTTCTGTTGAATACGTGTGGTGGTGGTGGTCATTAAAATAGTATTCGATAATTATATAATTTATAATTTATTACAATTTATCTCATACTGTTTGTTATTCGATTTAAAAAAGTTATTAGATTTTTTTATTTACTTACGTATTTCATGCAGTCAAAACAAAACATAATGAGTAAGTTAAAAATATATAATTAAGCCGATCTAGGCAAACCCCTTACTGGTAAAATATTTTAATCGATGTGACGATTGTCCAGTGAGAAAGGTGCCTAAAATTAAGATATGTACTTATAATTGAAATTAAGGCTGATGTGTAATGTAGCATATAATTTATATGATGTAGTTTATACAAAAAAAACAGTTCGTTCGTTCGTTCTTATTAGGGTCGGTACTTGCTGTGGTCTTAACTTGCTCTACTTATTAGTAAATTTCGTGGCAGTTATTCTAAATATGTAATAGATATATGTATCTTAGGAAAATACTGCGTTAATTATGTCCAATCTTGATCTAATACAAAACATATTTGCCTATGAAATGTAGTTGATTTTTTTTAATAAAATAAAACTAAAAACAAAAATTTCACCTATATAATGTATTTAAAAAATGTATTTTTTTTATTTTATTCATACAAATATTCATTTATTTCCACAGCAATAATAAAATTATATTAAACTATTTATCATATCATATCATATTATTGTAAAATTTAATATTAAATTTAATATTAATTTAGTTGAATACTGCCATCTTTGAAACAATATATGAATCAAGCTACCCACAGAGGTCCCTAACGAGTTTAGCAATTCTTTTAACGATTTCAACGAAGGTGGCGCTAGTGTGTACATTTTTTTGTAGATAACTTTTTATACACAATAAAAATTATAAATTCCCCGCGATATTTGAACATATTAACGCGATATATAAACACATTGTATATAATAAGATACTTCGTACTTTGTTTACCGCCGAATTCGAAACATTGCGTGTTTAGTGGCGCAACTAAACACCGTGTTTTGTATAACAAGAGCGAGGAAGTGAAAATAATTTAAATATAATACCTCGCCCAAGGTGGAATCGAACCACATTCACAACCAAATTTACAGTCAGAAGCTGGCTCACTGCGTCACGACCGGACTCAAATTATTTATCCTTTTAATATTGTAAATCTTTATTTGTTTTGACTAAAAAACTTAATATCCTTAATATCCCCATTGATTACTTTCCCTTATTATGGATTATGGAAAACCCACTTATAGTTCTTTATCTTCTATTATGACTGTCCTTAAGAAACTTCAAACTCTAGTAGTTTGTCTTTCTCTTAATTAGTTAGTAAATAAAAAGTTTTATCTGTATAATTTATTCGCTTTTTATCGACTTAAATTTCCCACTTTTTTAGTTACTCTAATGAATATATTGCATTGTCTTAATCGTACTGAAAGAACCATTCACATTTCAGCATTAGTTCGATTCTATAGGATTAGAAACCACATTAAATAATAACTAAATATTCAAAAAACAACTCTTTAATTTCACACAAAAACAAAACATCACAGTCATGAACTATATTTATTATAAATAATAAATAAATATATAATAATAAATATATTAATATACCTTATATATTAAATAAAAAAATATTTATTAATAAATTGTGATTTATTGAACTTTATTTGGGTTAGTGGTTCCGAGTTCGATTCCCAGTAGATATATAGATGATATGGTCATTTAGTTATTTTTTGTGGTCTAGAAAAATATTTAAAATTTTCAAAGGTATAACGAGATATTAATTATATCATTAAAGTCAGTATTCATTTTATAGGGAAATTCTTATAAAAAATATTTTTTTTTATATAATGTCGACATTAAAGTAATTTTACTAGTTACAACAAATTCATATTAATTAAATAGATTTTAAATTTTTAAAAATTAGAATACAATTATGTAACTAGGATTATTTCTGTTAGCAAGTATACTTAAACATAAACTGTGCACAAGTTTTATTAATAATTTGTTTGGCAAGATCGCGAACATACCTGAACTTTTAAAGCAGCAAATTACTTTATTTTCTATGTTAATCATACGTTTTTTTTACCCAACTTTGTTCATTTTTATTCATATTTTATATAACAATTTTATATAAAAGATCTATTACATTCATAAATAAATAACATATTCGTTACAGTGTGCAATAAAAAGAAATAGTTAAAATAGTAACACCATGTATACGTACATTGTAAACATAATATATAAAACTATTTTATTATATTTATAATATAAATAACATTCACAATCACAATAAAATATTATCAATTCAAAATAGTTATCCTCCTAATAATAAAATTTTTAAATGCAAAAATAAATAATGCACAAAAATTAAAATTATTTACTATCTATGATTTAAGATATTAAATAGTTTATCTGTAATAATAATATATTTAATTAATATATCTATTATTATAAGTATTTTAATATAAATCATCACCATGTATAAACTAACACTATCACATTGGAATGTATCACTTACTTATTAAATAAAGTTTCTTACATTTCTCTATAAGCAAACAGCATTGTAATTTTTTTTATACATATATGTATATCTATATTTCCTCTTAAGTCTCATACTGCCTGTACTAACTACAACATCCGGTAACACTTACAATAAACACTCAATACTATAATACTGATCACATTTAAAAAAATATTTTCATATAAATTAAATATACGTAGTAACTATTTATTTTTTAACAACGAACGGCCATATATTTATACCCTTTTTTTCTTAAGAATATTTTCGAGACCAAAAGAAGTCTCATTGATTTTTCTCACAAGTCTCGACCCATTGTTTTGAGAACTCCTTGCTTTTTTCCAAAGAGACGGCCGCTCCGGCGCTGTGTCGTCTTTGAACAGGTTTTTCTGTAATTTGTTTCGTATAACCGACTTCCGGATCGCAATCCTTCTTGTCTTCGTCAAACTGTCGCATGATCTCCGTCAACGTCTTGCCTTTGGTTTCCGGTAAGAAAAGCAGACAGTAGGCGGCGCCCAGAATCGCACAAATAGCGAACAAATATAGCGTTCCATTGCTTGTAAGTAAATTTTCTAACTGGGGATACGTTTTGATATTAAAGAAAATTAGGACGTACGCGCAACACGACGTCGCTCCCGACATGACGCCTCTTATATCCTGAGGATATAACTCCCCGGACATGATCCAAGGTAATTGCAAGAAACCGACCATACTGAATGACACGTGAAGCAAAACACACGCGAGTTTCATTAACGGCGGGCCGTTCAAGCTGTCGCAGACCGCGGCGCCTAACATCGCGAAACCCAACAAAAGACCCGAAGTTGCGGCTAAAGTCTTTCGCCTAAAACTGTTTATTAAGCCGGCTCCAATGGCGCCCATAAATACTCGAACGCCGCCAACAATGATCGAAGCTGTGAACTCGTTCACACTGGTGCCGACCGACTTGAAAAAGTCTACCGCGTAGTACAAAATAACGTAAATTCCAGACATTTCTTGGAACATGAAAAATACTATCAAAAGCGCAAATGGTTTTAGAACGCTTTTGCGTTTGAACAATAATAGTTTCTGTCTAAATGTCATATTTTCATCTAATTTTCGGTCTTTAGTAAATTCCATAAGTTCGGTCTGAGCGGTATTGTTGTTTTGACGTAACCAGAACATGGCGTTGTACGCCTCTTTCATCTGACCCTTCGAAGCGAGCCACAAAGGCGATTCGGGAACGAAATACATTAAAAATGGCGTCAATAAGGAAACCCCAGCGCAAATTGCGGCCACTTTCCGCCAATGTATGAATGCTCCTAAGGAGTAAACTATGAATATGCCGGTAGAAACGAGTCCCGGACCTAACGCGCTGAGTACTCCTCTTTTTTCAGGTGTAGTTATTTCCGCCACGTATATGTAGGATGCTGTAGACATGCCTGGAAATGGAACATTTTGATTTTGATATTATAATTGCAAATATGAATTTATATCTATATATTAAAACGTGATGTAAAATCTTGGTCTTCATTTTTACGTAGAGTTTACATAGAGAAGGAAAAATAAAATAAACACAGTACCATGTGTTTGACACACCCGTTCATATAAAGTACACGTTGAAACACGTTAAACATACACGTTGCTAAGGCGACGCGTCAACGGGACATATAGTATATTTTTTATAATCATAATTTATAACAAATATTAACCGTCTCAATTGCTTTGTTATTCGATGCAAATTTAAAAGTAAATAGTAAAATTTTAATAAACGTTTAGAAATTTGCAAACATTTAATCTCTAATGATTTTTTTTGATACGATTCTATTTTGTTCTTTGTGGGAATAACACTTTAAACAATAACGAACAATATAAATGGCTTATAATAATAATCCTCACCTATGGTAAAGCCAGTGATAAACCTGCCGACGCACAGAAACACGTAAGTCTCAGAGAAGGCGATCACAAGCCACCCTATTAGATTCGGTAACACAATAGACTGCAGGAGCAGCCGGCGCCCGACCGCGTCCACCATCATGCCTCCTAATAACGCGCCAATCGGGTTTGATATTACACCCAAGCTCGCTGTAAATAAACAAATATTTCCGTTTATATATATTAACTTTTCTTGATTTCTTCGTAACGCAGAAAACAGCGTCTGGCTGCTAATGCGTTTGATTAGGAGAATGATTAAAAGTTAATTATTTTCTTTACTTCGCTCTGGTAAGATAAAATACTTGGTTGAATTCCGCCACTTAGCTACAAACATTTCCTTCTTTAATTGTGTTGGCAAATACTCCGTTTTTTTTTATTTAAAAGCTTTGATAGGTTTTCCTCAGGTATTTTTAAATGGGCTTGGGCAAGAGAATGGCCAAGACTATATTTGTCCTAACATTTTTAGTATCTCGACTTGCTATGAGATTTAGAATTTCTTAACACAATTGGAAAGCAATCCATAGGCAAAGGCAAAGGAAACAAAACCTAGTTGACATTATTTATGCATAATATTTTATAGTTAATCAATTCATCTGAATAGTTTTCTGAATTAAAAATTAGAACCCATGACCTATGGATGGACCAAATTACATTAAAAATGAAATCGTGAGACTAAAAAACAGCAATAAGTAAGACCTACATACACATAATGTCAACAAATGATCAAAACATTGAATTAATTTCTAATATAAACACCCTAATAGCTAAACGTGCTGAGTTCAAAATGATGCAGCTTAAACATTATCTATAACAAACGCTATTCGCACCTTTGTTTGCTCACACAATATTAATTCTGCGCTCTGTACTCTGTGATATGTTGAATGTTTACATACATACTTATGTGTATATGAGTTTTATTGTTTGTTTGTTTGTTGCTTAAATTATAACGTTATTTAAGTATGTCGATAAACGCATTTGTGATTTAATTGTATTATTATTATTATATGGTAACATTTTATTATTATTTTTTTGCTGACACTACGATGGATAACTGATAGAACATATTAAAAATATATAACATGATTTACATGCTTTTTATGTTATTTTTAAAAACGCTGTCATTCAGAAGAATGCCAAGTATTATGAATAACGGTTGTCATGTTGTAATGCTATATATACTAATATATTTTCCGACTGGCATTACGTGAGTGACGTATCACCACAAGCAAATGTATCACGTAAATATTCCATGTTGAGATAGTGATATTAAATATTAATAAATAAATTCAATTTTACCTTATATTATTAATGAATTATTATTAATAAATAAATTCAATTTTACTTTTATTTTCTTTACGTGTATTTTATTAAATTCTGTATATTTTTATCGTGGCGCAATGTGACAGCCTCCGACTGTAAACACGATCGGATGTGGGTTCAAACCCCACTCGGGGGAGTGATTATATTAAATTATTTTTACTTCCTCGCTCTGGACAAAGACAAAGTGCGGCGTTGAGTTCCACCACTAAACACGCAATGTGTCGAATTCAGTTGAAAGTGAAGTACGGAGTGTCTTGACATTAGGTACTTTTGTCTACCCTGTTATGTGGGATAAAGGTGTAAAGCTAAAAAATGTATACGTTATGTATGCTATATATGTAATAATATGTGTACCTACATATTAAAAGAATCTATTTAGTTGAGGGTCTTTCATTTTAATTTTTTTTTATTTTTATTATTTTGCAAATCCTTACAATTTTGTTGCTTCGAAGAGATCATTTTCACTGATAAATGGCCTTTGTGTTTTTTATTGTGGTTACTAATCTATGTACAGTGTAATTTATCAGTGTAAAACAAAGATTTTCTAGCTATCTATGTAATTATATATTTTTTTTGAATGGATAATATTTTTATATTCAAAGTTCTCCTACTTTGCATTTGTCTGTCATGGCACAGTTTGACACCGTTTACTCCAAACATGAATAGTTGTAACTCCAACACTATTAATTGGAATGGTAATATTTTATGATTTTCTTCTCACGCCCCTGGTAAAACTGAACGTGCTGTTAGGTTCCGCCATTGAACGCGCAATGTCTTAGTTTCGGGGCAGGAAGTAAAGAACAGAGAGTCCTAGTCCTTAGGTCCTGAATTATTTTGGACTACTGCGTATAGAGCTTGAATCGCTATATAAAGTTGTTGCTTATTTATATATTAATACGTGAAGCAAAACCTTTTTAATTTTATTACAAATATTACGCGAACAAAGGAGTATGAAATTTGGCACAGTCCTAGTTTATATAGAGGAGGAGTGCAGAACACTATATTTTTATGAAAAATAATGCATAAAAATATATTTTATTAATAAATTAAATGTAACACACACTACCATTTGTTAGATACGTCCATATAAATTCGTTACTAGGGCAAAGCGTTGTCAACGCGTTAACGGGACATCTAGTTAAGCTTTAAAGCGTTTTAGACATACATTCTTTCAATACATTTCCTTGCATTTACAATCCGTATTAATATAAAACAAAGAGTAAATATTGTCATAAATCTATCTACATATATTTTTATATCCAAACGAAGATATCCTATCTACTAGTTATATATTAAACATATAATCATATAAATCATATAAACTCTTACCAATCCAAGAAGTCTGTTCGTAAGACACTGCGGGGTACTCATGCGTGTACTGGGGTAGCAAAACCGCGGAGAATCCTTGGCAAAACCCAACCGATATGTTGATGGATTGCGCTGCGAGTGCAGCCAGCACCTGTAATGTAATTGATGGTATCATTAATTGTATAAAGTTATAATTAGTCATTATCTATAATATGCGGAATACGGAGTGTCTTGACACTAGGTACTTCCTGCATACGCTGCTATGCGGAATAAAAGTGTGAAGCTAAAATATTTAATACATGTTATATTTCAAAAAAAATCATAACATTAAAATAAAATCAAATGTTAAAGCTATATATTTTTTGATCTTAAAGCGACTTGAAAAAGCGTAAATGAAAATTGTGTTCTTATACTTGAGTACTACACGTATAGTCCATACAATTGCATAAAAAAAAATCATAAAGAAATTTATAAAGATAAATTAATTGGAAGAAACTATTTAACACGGATTAATCGCGTATATTTTGGTATTCAAAAATACATTTTCGGAAACCCGACATTTCGAACACTTTACTATAGTCCGTGGTCACTACTGAGAGACTCATATCCGTTTGTAATAGTTTCATTTAAAGTGTGTAAAAATCACTAAAATCAAAGATTTTATAATTAATATTTCAATAAATAATTTCAATTTATTTATGAATGCAATTCTAAAACAGATCGAGTCACCGTTGTATTCGCATCGTATTCGCGTTTATTTAAATTTAATTAGGCGTAAGGTATGCTCGATTAATAATAAATATTCAGCTATCGCTTGTTTAATGAATGCAACGTTGATTATATACACAGATGTTATATATAATTAAGAATAAAAAAAATTCTATTATGCCAAAGATCTTCGTTGGCACGTAAGGAATACGTTGCCATAAGCAACACGTATGCAATTTTACTCGTATGTATATCGTATACATTGTAGTGTGTGTAATATTTATTCTAATAACTTAGTATTATTATTTTAGAAAATTTTGACTTTCTGCACTTCTTCTCTGTATAAACATTAAATATGCCTACTTCACATACCCTTTTGTTCCTTAATTTTCATTAAAGGGAGTTTTTGTCGTATAGGTTTTCTTTGCTTATAAGAACAGTTTAAATCAATCATTTTATTTTATAAAAGATCATAAAATGTAGTTACACCATGCCACATCTATTCATTTTATGGTCAGTTGGCTATAAACTGAATAGATGTGGCACATTGAAGAAATATCAATATATAAATATTATTTTATATTGTAAAGGTTAGAAAACAGACGAAATATTATGATTTTCTATGCAGTATAAAAAATTAAAATTTTACTAAACGATTAATTTTAGTTTGTTTTGCTAAAACTAAAGTATATTGTAAAAGTAAAATATTCCTAATCGTACAGATTTGGATTTAAATATTTAAAAATAATATCTTTTTTAATTATAAGGAAAGACCGTGTAATTGCTAAATATACTTAACATTGTGTTTATAGATAACATTTAAAATGTTTTAAAAATATTGCAAATACGCAAGTTGGTGCGCCCTACGTAAACAATCAGAGCATTGACTTAAAAAATCTATTCTCATACTTGTTCTCATGCCAAAAATTTTCTGTTTTCACCAGGATTTGCGTGTATTTTAATAATAATCCATTGCTCGTGAAACGTGACAAAGACACGTGGCTTTGATGCCCGCGTATAAGAAAATAATCGTATGACATTAGAAGCGCATGAGTGTCCCCTAAGATTGCTGTCGTATGTATAATTTCTATAGAAACTTCTCGTTATATCTAATTATGGGTCGACCGCTCGCTTTGTGTTTTTATTGTGTGTAATAACATTTGGGTTATAAATTAAATTGTTTTAAGAGTCATTTTAAATGCAAATTATTTTTATTTATGTAATATTTTCTGCGCTTTATAACTACGTTGTTTGACTCTCACTTGGATTTTATCAATTAAAATTCTTTTTTTTTATATAATAATAAATAAATCCTATATTTAAATAACTAGAATACTTTTATATCTGCAGTATTTATTATTGAAAATTTTCCATTTTGCGTGAAATGTGTTCAGACAGTCGTGCGAAGCGTTAGAGCGGTCATTTATATAATAATCGCACCTAACCACCGGAACGCACCATGCGATTGTGATGATAAACAGTGATTATACAAGATGACGAGGAAAATGCCCCGCTACTCTTATTTACTTTTATTTGGCACGAACTCTACATATACTGAATGTTTTTCTCTGAAATGCCCTTAATATTCTATTTATATCGTCTTATATATTTTCTGAGCGTATAGCGCAGTGTGACAGCGTCTGACTGTAAACGCGATCGGTTGTGGGTCCGAAAACCACTGGGGGAGTGATTATATTTAATTTATTTTCACTTCCTCGCTTTGATAAGACAAAGTGCGGCGTTAAGTTTCAACACTCAACACGCAATGTCTCGAATTCGGAGGAAAGCGAAGTACGGAGTATTTTGACACTAGGTACTTTCTGCCTACCCTGCTATGAGGGATAAAAGCTAAAAAAAATCGAACTTTAGCCAAACCCGTGACAATGTGAAACATTGGTATGTTCGAGACGCAGAGGTAAATTTTGCTAGTTGTAGAGGTGATATATGTACCAAAATGGAAGGGACTCTTTGATTACTGCGACTTTGGGTTTATGCAGTTTCGAGTTTTCAGTGTTTGAACAAAACATCGGGAAGGGAATCGAACATTTTTTCGAGATTTTGAGGTTTTAACTTGTGGTGTTCGTCGTAACGTAGTTCTAATGTATAGGAAAATTCTTTATGTTGACATATGCAGGCTGTGGGTATCTATACAAGTAAAAACATTTTAAAAATGAATATTATAGCTTAAAAAAAATATTAATTTTACTTTGTACTTTATATTGTGAGTAATTGTGATCGTGGGTGGAAATTCTAGTTAGGGGGAAACCTTGTTAGATATACTCAATTTAGGTAGATACTAAAACTGTTGGAATTTAACTTTTTTAATGTATTCGTTGTGGACGTACTGAATTACTTTTAAACTGCATTCACTGAACACAGCGTTTCCGGTTTATACAGACAAACGGGTAAACAAAATGTCTATCTGAAAATTTACAAATTCAAATAAAAACCAATCTGTACAAATATCCTTAAAAAATACATTTTAACAATTAATGCTAAACGACAATACTCTTTTGCTTCGCCTTTCCGATACGGTATACTCGTAGATATGATATACTAAAAATGAAAGAAATTTGTTACATTTTATTCTATGATATGTAAAAATCTGCACTGTTCACAGTAAGACTGAACAAAATAGTGTCGATTTAGACTATAGCATAAACGGTTTTAGACGAATGCATCCAAGTGAAGTTTTAATACCAATTGTAAGAGGCGAGACAACCGCTACGAGAAATACCGTTAAGATTATGGTATAGACCACGAAATTAAACTACTAAACATACCTTTATTAGATTTATATTATTCAGTACTCGCTATGTCATATATCTTCTGTCATTTGAAAACCATATCATATAATGCTTTAATAAAATCCTTTTTGGCGATTTTTACAAATTTGCAACGAACTAATCGCGTATATTTTGGTATTCGAAAATACATACATACAGACTATAAAGTGTTCAAAACGTCGGCTTCTCAAAAATATATTTTTGAATACCAAAATATACACGATTAATCGTTTAAAAATAATTTCATTTCATATTTTAAATTTAAAACCGATTGCATGTACTATCAATCCATAATAATATAATTATTGAGCCATAAATAAATTACTCGTCATGCAACTATATTAAATATACATATATATTCGGAATACCTACATATATATGCAGAATGCGGGAAACGGGGTGTCTAAACGATATGTTTTCTCTGTCTACGCATAATAGTATGCTATATGTGAAATAAGTGTTTAAAAATTAATACGGGGAAAACTAAGGGAAACGTATTTCCCGCTAGATGGTTATCTTTGGCCACTCGATAAAGCAAAGTACGACTTGATTTAATATTTTATTCGCATATAAATATTTTTTAACAATTTATAACCGTTTAATGAGTTGACGCTTGAGGCCATCGTTGCGCTGTGAAATCACGTCGGACCTTAAACGCGCTTGGTTGTGGATTCAATTCCTATATTATATTTAAAATTTATCTTATTAAAATTTAAAATTTATTTTGATCTTTATCCTTATATTTAAAATTTATTTCCATCTCCCTGATTTGTTAAGACAATGCACGGCGTTGATTTCACCACTTGACGCGGAAGGTCTTGATTTCGCGCGGGAAACAGGCAAGGGTCATGACATTTTTGTTTGTCTCTGACTAACTTGCTATGCGGGGTAAGCCGTAAACCTTTTTTATAGCGGTTTATAGTTACTATTTCATTAATATTTTTATATTAAATTTAAATAATTAATTACATTATTTTGCGTTTTCAACATAATGTTAATATTGCGGTTTTTTCTGTAGTCAAAAGTAGACTAAAGTGGCATTTGACTATATTTACTAAATTATTACCTCTCATAATTTCGTAACACATAAAACATACCTAAATTAATCTGTTAAAACGTACTTAATTATATTTAGTTTTATTGATATTTAAAAATGTTTTCATTTCGCCACTTTGGCATGACAATGCGTGGTGTTTTATTACCAATTAACACGCAAGGTCTATGTTTCGGGCTGAAAACAATCAAGGGAGTGTCTTGACATATGGTTGTCTCTACGTATATGGGATAAAGAGTGAAGCTGCTTTAAGTAAAGTAAAGTATTGGAAACAAACTTGCACTTACTCAGTTATCTGTAATTAACAAATTAGACTTAAAACAATAATATAAAATCACTTTTTTATATCTTAATACGCAAAAATTAATTACTATGATAATTATAAATAATGAAATATAATCTGAAATACTCGATTTTAAGTATATTAATCGATATAATGCTCCAATGACCCTGATCTTAATGTTATGAAAGATTAAAATATATATAAGAACATACGTGACTGTATATACAATTTTACTTGCAATTTTAAATAGAACCCTAAATCCAGAGAACTTAATGATAGAACATTCATTCTCTATTTTACGACCAAAAAGTATAGACATAAAAAAATTAATACTGAATTCGTCACTCAGAATAGTTTAGTTAATTGATATCAAAAAAACATGTAAATATTGCCCGAAATAGAACTTTAATCATCAAAAATCATGCGGTACACTAAGAAAACTACACCCGAAGACGTGTATTGGAAAGCTAATTTACCAATAAAATTTGTTATTTTAGCTTTATTCATAAATAAACATCATAAACATTGCTGACCTATACTCAATGTATACATATTTACTTTAAATGCAACTTTTATGAGATAAAAGCGTATTTTTATGCTTATTTAGGCTCGAGAATCTTCCTTTAACCTCTTACAAGCTATTTACTAACAGCTATTGCTATTACCGTCTCTGCACTTGTCCGAGTGCTATCTGTTGTATAATAAAATAATAATTATTATATTATAATAAGAACCCACAACATGAAACGAAATATCAAAGATCATTTAGAAGGAAAGATCGAGAAATCACTTAGTGTAGTTGCTTAACCGGTTTAGATGAAAACGTTCTAGATTTTGCCGTAATGAAACGAAGGAAGGGTACCCGTATAGTATGCGATGGCACGTTGAATTATTTTAAAATATATAACGATAGCTAGCTATCGTTAGTTATGTTGCTTCTAATTACTTTTTTGTTGAGTTTAATTAAAAAAAATATGGCCGCAACACGCGGTAAAATAGTTTGGTAGGCAGATAGTCAAAATTCAACAGAGCTCAAAGCCGTCCTTTGTCTTGCCAGAGGTAAAGGGTCAGGAAATTTTTATAATCATTCCGCTAAACGGGGATTGAACTTATAATGACGATGTCATAGATGACTTCAGTGAATAATATTAATTATAATGCTAAGAATAGTATCATCTTTTGTATTCATTTTGATTTACTTAAGTAATTGTAACAATAATACTTATTATGATTTAGCTATAATAATTAGACATTGAAATAATCACTTAATTAATTATTCTAATTAAGGGGATTTTATTTTTTAACAATATTGATTGACTATTGTTGGTTGGACGATAGTCGTGATTTAATTCTAAAAAAACCTCTAAAATATTTCTAAAAATTGTAAGAAATGAAAAAAAATACAATTAATTACTAGTTTCTCAATCATCATTTCTAAATCATTTGCACAATAATTAATTACGAATATATTTAATTCACTTATAATTTGACACTTTGACATTATGTATTGAACAAAAACGAACAACTCGTTGTGACGGACAAGTTACCATAACGAGCTTGTAAAAACCTTGATCTTGAATTTTCATTAGGTAAGATCTCAACACAACACAGATACTGTGCTGATAACAACACTAATCACAGTATATTACATATAATTCCCATAAGTGTTTATTTTAAATACATGTCGCTAAGATTTTACAACTCCATTGCACGGGCTCTAATTACGGCAATTAACGGCGGCAGCAGATCCAATTTCAAGTTTCTACCTCCACTTATAAGTACATTATTAATTTATTATTATGTTGCAATATTATGTAATAGTAAAAAGGAATATAATGTACAAATGCATTTATTATGAAAATGTAATTTCAGAAGACGTCCGTTTAGGAGAAATAACGTCTGTGTGTATACTGAACTATTTGTTGTATTGTGTTAAACTTGGTAACTAGATTGTTATTACATACAAGTATTGGGGATTCGTTAAAAAGGCTTTTTTGCTAGCAGCAATCTTTACCTGACAACTTTTAAAGAAAGGATTCTCATTTCTCCACTCTCGTAAGAAGGAGCTCGGCGTTGAGTTCCCCACTTAACACGCAATCTATGTCTATATATATCTCGATATCTAGTGGAGAGTAGTCAACGGAGTATCTTGACACTAGGTCGTCTATCAAGAAACTAACTTGCTATGCGGGATAAAACGTGAAGCAGATAAAATATTCTTAATATTTATCAAGATGACTTTTTTGGCACAATCCTATGCACTTATCGACTCATATGTGGTACAACCTACTGTCATGGAAACAGTATCAAAGCTTTATATATAAAGATTATCAATAAGTTATTTTATTATAATTTATACATAGTTTCTTAGATTTAAATGTGATAATAGATTTTTTTACATTAAAGCCACAGTGGGTATGAACTTCCACAAAGACTGCACTTTGAATATCTTTTTCTCAACGCGGATAGAGTATGAATAATTATCCGCTTTACGCAGCCAATAATTACTTTTAACAACCTTATCGAATTAATCGCGACTATCGTTTAGTTAAACACTATGCAGTGTGTTACCACCACGCTGTTATTATAGTTAATTTGAATTTTAACACAATTTGTTGAACCGAATAATATATATTAATATTTTTGTATGAATAATTAGTGCTATATGTGTTAATTTTTTTTTTATTTTTTTAATGTGGATAACGGAGAATAGAGGATAGGATAAACTGAAGTTATAAATTGAAAACATGCCTGGTTGCTAGTTTTAAAGATTGCATCAATAAATGACTATTTATTACAAATAAAATCTATTAAAATACCTAAAAATGTTTATTGCGAAATATTACTAAGTTATAATCTAATTCTGCTCATGTTTAACTGTTTAAGGCGTTTAATAACTCTTTTAGACGCTAATCTCATTTTTCCCTACTTCATTCGAGCATGTGTTCAATTCCCTTTCCTATAACACTCGTGGAAAAAAACCTGTGCAAGTATTGACAGTATAATTGTAATAATGTAGAATAGCTTTATTATATCGTAATATTAATATAATGTCTTATGCCAACAATATAATCATCTCGTTAACACATAATTTTCTTAGTTTAGAAGCAAACAACATATAACAATTGCATAACAGAGTCGTTATGATACGCGTTGTATCATCTAATAACTTATTTTCTTATGTTTATCTTAAGAATTAATACGTTGTAAGTAATCCTCTCTATGTAACCTGATCTATATCGCTCGGTGATGTTTTTGTGCTATTTTTATATTGAAAAATGTACTTATAATTGATAGAATTTGATTTATGGAATATAAACAACGGCACCGATTTTGATAAAAATAGTTATTTCACATCTTCTTAGTAATTTTTAACAGTATTTTTCAATTAATTTGTTTTGTTTTGATATCCAACAAATCATGTTAGCGTAATTCATTTTGCTGTTTATTTATATGAAAAGCAATTTAAATACTAACTAAATATTTCAAATAAATAATGTAAAACATATTTTCAAAACTGTAACTACTACAATCTGTCTATAAATACAACACTTGGTAGATATATAGATCATAAAATGCATGAACAACGTTTCATTTATGTATTTAGCACTAAAGTGTTAATCAAAACACTATCTTTTTGTAAGTCGTATATTTGTATCAAAGTTTTGGCACAATTGAGATATTTAAAGGGATGTATACTATTTTATACTATAATTCAATATTATTGATATACATACATACATACATATGTACGTATGTATATCAATACAAACATACAAACATACATATATACACATTCACACACACACACACACACACACACACACACACACACACACACACACACACACACACACACACACACATACACACACACACACACACACACGCACATACATATGCACTCGTATAAAAAACTATAGTAACACGAGAGACAAACTGACGAACTAATAGCGAGCTAACATGGTTTCCCTATACTCGTAAGGTAACGGGCAAGGACGGGATAGAACAGGATTTTATGAAATGGCAATAGGAACGCAAAATTTTTTTCTAAAAAATTCGTTTATATTCGTATGGCAACAAGTTTTTACGAGAACGTTTGCTTTTTACAATTCTCTCGTACGTGCGTTCATATTTTCGTATACTCAAAAAAATACAATGTAAAATTATCATAATTATGTTTCATGATATTTTATGTAGTAAGCGTAATTAGTAAATGTACGTAGGAATGGTATTAATTTATCTAATACTTAGCATATTAAAGCAGTTACAAATAATATATAATATTTTATATATCATGCAAATTTTTGCAATCCATTTTCCAAACTAACCGATGCTATAGTAATTCATTCACTGATGTGTTGTTACTTAAGCATATTGCGACAGAACGGCGTTTTTCCGCTCTGTGTGTCTCTATAATAACTAACATCGGCCCGTCCGTCCGTGGCAAGTTCAAGTTGAAGTACAACTGCGCTCTCCGCATCTCTAATTAGATGAGATGTTTCAGACGAATAAAAACAAACGCGTTTTAGTGCGATTTTTTGTGTTATGCTTTTTTATACGCAAAGCTAAAATGAAGTTTTATTTTTTATAAATTATTTATATTTGTATGCTGTCACGGCGTAGGTGATAAGTGTCTAGTGCTTCATGATGGTAGTTAGTTCGAATTTGAAATGGGAATACTTATAATTATAATTTAATAAATATATTACAAAAATAAGTACAAATATGTTTACAACACTGTGCACTCTGCACATAATATAATTATTTAAATTTTAGGCCGGTCATGGTGCAGTGGGACAGCGTCTGAATGTAAACGTGATCGGTTGTGGGCTCTATTCTCACTCGGGGAAGTTATTATATTTAAACTATTTTCACAACTTCGCTCTGGTAAAACAAAGTCCGGCGTTCTGGCACTCAACTTGCAATGTTTCTAATTCGGCTGAAAGTAAAGTACGGAGTGTCTTGACACTAGGTACTTTCTGTGTGCCCTGTTATGCGAGACGAAATCGGAAAGTTAAAAATTAATAAAAATGCTTAATACTGCTAGCCGATAATATTATGTCGTTTCACACTTACATGCGATAACTTTAATCGTGAAGTATTATGATTAACTACGGTACGAAGAAGTATAACCATATATAAATTCTGAAATCGGAATTTTTCTTTGTTTCAATGCACTTATATTTTATCTGTAGTTAGATTCTAATCAAAAGTAATTTTAAATACTTTCAATGTACACTTGTTTTACTTTTATATAAAGACGCGTCATAATTTATGTTATTTATAGCTCTTGAATAATATGGAAATATTCATATTTAACGATTGTATTATAATATTTTGTGGATAACTATGAGGGATATTTAGTTAGAAGAGAGAGAGAGGGAAAGAGAAGAAGATAAAGGAAAATTAAGAAAATAAATGTCTATACAATACATAAAAATATGAATAAAAACACCATCCATTATACAAAATTCTGCCATAATTACGTTATTATTTAATGATTATAAACGCTGTAATTTAACATGACATATGCTTTGACTTTATTGTGACATTTTGGTAGTTTTGGAAATTGAATTGTGTGATTTATATAATAACGGCGTTAAATTACGTTATCCAAGAAAATTCTTTAAATGAGTTGAAAGTTGAACTCTATTGTAGTTAGTGACTTATCTCTCTGCCTTCTATAAAACTAAGTGCTGCGGAATGTTCACGTGAAGCTTAAAAATATATTACTATCGTGTTTATAACTATAGTTCCCTGTCCAATGTCCACGCTATTCGCAAAATGTCCGCTATTACGATTGTCACCCACCGGAAATTAAGAGAAAATAGCCGTGCATTTACTGTGATTACTGTATTTTGCTGTAAAAAAATGTTCTTATATAATAAATAAGCTACTTATATTTTCCAAAGGTCACCCGAGGTTTCCTACTGCGCACCTTTGCTCCATATATCTTTCTTTCATCACTCACCCTCTACTCCTTGCTCAGGTGGACGTGTTCAAACTAAATTTTAAATAAGTAAATACTACAGATATTGTTTTAAACATTTTTTTCACAATATAATTAGATAATTATGTACCTATGTATATTGTACTTTATCTACAAACACTGCTTATAGATAGATACTAACAGCGACGCGATAACGGCATACTTAATATCTGCGAAATGTCAATTAGCCCCTCAAGTCAAAGGTCATCTTAAGTTCCGGTCACGTTAAATTACTGTACATATTCGTGTTAAATAACATTTGCACGTCGTTATTTTTTTGCCTTGGTGACTACTTGTCAGTTCAGACTGTACAAGCGGAAGTAAAAATTAATGTATTGGTGCACTAAGGATTCGTTTGTAATAAATTGATATTTTCGCAGCGTTGAGTTCCGCCACTCACCACGCAATATCGTAAATTCAAATGGAGAGTGGAGAATAGAATAGGCCTTCTCTGCACACCATACTATAATATTTTAGATTTTTTATTATAATATTTACTATAATTGTTAGTATAATATATTTTTTTATTTTTTCAACAAAATGCAGTGTAAGGTTTCGTCCAATTTATATAATAGAAAACTTCAGACTAGCCGCGTGTGGAAAAAGCACGGAAATATATACTAACACTTGAATTTAAACTCAGTTACATTAAGTTTTATAACTATTAAGTAATCGAAACCTATTATAAATATATTTTCCATAAAGTTAATAAAATATACCTATTCAGATGATGTAACACATCAATATGAAACGTGAGATCGAAGCAGATATACGGAGCACTTCAATTTGATCTTTTATTTGTATATTTATATTAATAGAGGTTTAAATTAAAAACATTGCTAGTACATCAGTTAACTGAGTTGTATTATAAAGAAGCAATATTATCATTATGATGAAAAAAAAATTGTTTTGTTTTTATAATGATAAAAGTATTTGAAATTAAAAGAATATAATACTTTTAAAAGAATACTTATAAAAGAATATAATACTCCTCACACTAGATAATTAACGCTTCGGATATATGATTTTAGCTTAAATATCCTGTTTAAAATATATATATTTCTAATACGCTTAATAATTTAATTTAAATAATTTTTATAAGAAAAATGAAGGATTAGACTTTTTATAAATCAGAATGTCTTGTTGATCTGAAAATATAAAACCGTAAGGATTTTATCTATCTACGAATAATGAAATTTCTGACCTGAGAAGTAGGATTTGAACCTAAGTCTAGTTACATATTCCGTTCATTAAGCCGAGCTATAGTTCTAATATCAAAGTAAATGAATCACGCAATAAACACAATCCGTTGACACAATCTAAACTACGTGCTTAAATGTGATTTAAAACACATTGATATGTATTTTTCCTATTGAAACAATGTTTTTTTGTTATTTACTTTATTATTAATGTTAATATTATGTACATATAATAATATATAGTTTTAAGTCATTCTAAATAAAGATACCTAAGCAATTTTGATTTTTCCACTGACAAGTAATTTTCAAATTATATTCATTTAAGATCTTTAAGTATTTTTAAATATAAAGACGTTTCTATTTTAAGGGTATATGCTATTTACCATGTATAGGTCTCCATAACGCCACACCTTCCAAAAGCCTTTGATGCTCGCTAACATGGTGCGCGCGCGACGCTCCCCGTACCGCACCTCCGCTACCCTCCTGTAAACAATTATGGATCTATTAAAACAGATATTTTTAAAAATTATTATTAATAATAATACATATGGGACCTTATCTTTTTAATTTTTTCATTATTTGAAAATAGGTTAAAATATAATATATAGAATAGAAAATAGGTTTCATTATTTGAGATAGGTATACAAAAATTGTATGAGTTGCCTATATTTATCTACATTAAAATACAGTTAAAATTACAATACATTTACATAAACAAAATTGTATTATTAATATAAACATTATATGAAATATTTCACGCTTTTTATCCCACATAGCAGGGTAGACAGAAAGCGCCTAGTGTCAAGACACTTCGTACTTCGTCTTCCACCGAATTCGAGACAGTGCTTGTTGACTGGTAGAACTCAACGCTGCACTTTTGTCTTTTACCAGAGTGAAAAAGTGAAAATAATTTAAATATTTATTTAAATAAACTCCCCCGAGTAGGGATCGAACCCACAACCGATCGCGTTACAGTCGGACGCTGTTCCACTGCGTCACGACTGGCGCACTTTTTTCAATTCTTTCCACCCAATAAAAGACGTTACGTTTTACTTAGCGGATCACTACTATACACTTTGTAACTACACTAAAATATTGTAAATTAATTAGTTTTTCCGAATTAGATTATAACCCAAAGTAATTGTGCGCCTTCTATCATAGCCCGGCTCCAAGATGGCGTCTTTTCACTAACCATTATGTGTAATTAAATTATTAAATGCTTAATTACATATATGCACTATAAAACTAGTTTTTCACACGATATGCGAACAATAACAAACAGAGCGTGCGTCAATACAAAATATAAATACTCTTGAATGGGAACGATGTGGCTATCAAATGTTTTTTAGTCGATAACGACTATAATTGTTCGTTACCAGATCAGAGATCGTTGAAGACGTCACAACCGTATAGAAATTTCGATTCAAAATAATACGCACGAGTCACTCATTCTTATCTTATTATTTCTTCATGAAGACCACTTTTCTACACAATATTTTAAACAAATACCGCCGCAGTGAAACTAACAACTGACAATACAACAAGCGTGTAAAGTGTTTTGTGGCATATCATTTTACCTTCTTATCGGTCGGGGATGCTATCTCGAGAGATGTTGTTCTTGTCATTCCGATTAAGACGATCTGAAGTCAATGATAGTGCTATTTTTAATTGCAATTAAATTATTTTTTATTGGCAATGTAAGATTGGATTGAAGAGATTTGTATTAAAAATAACTTGTAAAAGTACATCTAGTTATATAATGTTAGAGCTGATTTAATTTTCCTTAGATTTAAATACTATTGTTAAACAATATCACTACCCATATTAATTAATAAAATATAAAATATTAATGTTTTTAAAGCAATTTAAATAAAACTGTAAACAAATTAACATAACAATTTTAATATATACTAAAAGGAAATACACTTTAACGACGGAAGTAGTATCAAGTTTACTTTAATTTTTAATAGAACTTTGTTCGGAAACTAAGAATTGTAATTATTTACAATCAGCATACAGTATAATATAATTATTTCAATACACCACTCAAGTATTTATTATCGAAGTTACGATTGTGTTGGATTAGTTACATTCACTTCCTCGATTAACTAGATTTCCGATCTGCTAAGAGGAAATTCGCTTTAATCGTGTCAAGTGTCATATTATAATGGAATGAGTTAATTGTCTATATATATATATATATATATATATATATATATATATATATATATATATATATAACGTGTTACAAAAAAGTAGTATGTAAGAACAAAGAATCGCATTGGTGACACATTTTGGCGAATGTTAGTATTCAAAATATCTTCGGTTCCGCAACCGTGTTAGATAAAAATGCGGGTAATAATTGAGTAGGTGATTTGAGTGATATCTATTTTTTTAATGATTTGACGGTACTTATTTAAGGCTTTCCTGTTTACTTTTTTTATTTAAATAAAAACCGAAAACCGAGGTTCCTTTGGGGATATTCGTAAAAAAGCAAGAAGGTAAGACTCCTCGAAATTCTGAAAAAAGCGGAGGATTTAAGTCTTTCTTATAGTCTATACAAACCTTTTGGCAGGCAGCAAAGCAAGGCAAAAAAATTGACTCAAAATAATAGATAAAAGAATTAAACTTATTATTAGAAACATAAAACTATGGCCTATTTTCTCACGTTCTTAGCTATTATGAGATAGAGGCTTATTTATATGTACATATTGTCCATTTCTAAATACGGAAGAAGCAGCAATATTGTTTTGCTATTAAATTATGTAATTTATATATAATTTAATTGTCTACTGAGTAGTTTAATACGAATAGGATTTAATCTAAATTAAATGATGCTAATATGTATTGTACATATTGCATACTAATATATATATATATATATATATATATATATATATATACATGTAGTAAAGTAGTTCGCGAGTCGATATCGTTATCACTGAGCCCTGAGGTCAGATGGGCAATAATAGAAATGTTTACGTTTCCAGTGCCAACGTCGGGACCTTCACGACACATCCTCAACTTATACAAGATCTTTTAGAATTGTGTGTTTATAATCATGACCTAGATTAATTTTGATGTGAATTTTGTGTTTGTTTTTTAAGTCCGTTTGTTCCATATTTGACTGATTAAAAAAATATTTAGAAATTTTAAACACCTTATCTGTTATTTGATAATATTTAACCAAAACATACAATAATTACAATATTTTATTGTTTTGCATTTACATTTCTCTAAACGTCTCTCCTTCTTCATTTACTATGATCGTTTCTGGGTTTATTCACTTGTTTTTCAGCTTACCCGTTAAATGCTAATTTTAAATCTAGAATGTTTCTCAAAAAACCCTTGTGTATGGTAAATATTAGTATTCAACGGTTTGTTTTTGAAATAAAATTAATTTAAGTTAAGTATGTTGATTTTGTTGTGCACTTGGTCAGTCAGAACTTGGCAAGAAACGCCATGGTTTTTAGTGCGGTTTCTACTGCGCGAATGTTTTCATGTATAATATTGTCTAATTTTAGACGCCGGTCGTGGCGCAGTGGGACGGACAGCGCCTGAATGTAAACACGATCGGTTGTGGATTCGATCCTTATTCGGGGGAGTATTTATATACTTAATTATATTCACTTCCACACCTCGGTAAGAAAAAGTAGGGCGTTGAGTTCCACTACTCAACACGCAATGTTTTAAATGCGGTGGAAAGCGAAATACAGTTTGTCCTTTCTGACTACACTGCTATGCGTGAAGCTAAAATAAAATTGGTCTAAACAACAATTGGCATCAGACCGAAAATATTCTTAAAATGGGGGAAATAAAATAAAATAAAGAAATATATAATTGCCGGTATCATAACTATTTGTTATTTAAAAATACATATAATACATATGTAAAGCCATAAAATATATATAATAATTAAGTTATAATAACTTAAATATCAATTAAAGCAATCGATCAAAGTATGTTTTTTGTTTCAAGTCAACTTCAAATATAATCGTATGCTAATTCACGTCGTCCATTTCATATATGCAAAGGTGTCGTCAACCTTTTTGAAATTTAAAAAGATTTTTTATTATTTTTAATTGAGTTATGGTAACTTTATTTTGGTAATACATACCTATAGTATGTAGGACTGTGACGAAGTTAAACACAGTAGACAAATCTTACTTTAAAATGTGCTTTAACTCGTCATTATCTAGTGGTATGCGTATTCAGGGAAGGAAAATTAAAAAAAAACAAAGCGATCCTTAAGTTCAAAATATATAGCCCTTTCTTCACAGGAGCTGTACCAATTACATTTGTTTTATAAATTAAAAAAAAACCTCGACTTTCGTCAAATTCCTTTTTTTTATTTTGTATATATTTTCTTTGTTAAGATACGGCTTTTACTTCATATGTAAAGAATAATTATTTATATATTGATTTATAATTTGTATATACATTAACAAAAGATAATTAATTATTTTTTGTAAGCAATACATACCTATTTATACAATATTACGACTGTAAAGTCTCAGGTCTTTATTTCCACGTTTACAATGAAATTTATTAGATTTATTATATTTACCGCCGTCGAACGGTTAGTTAAGTAATATCAATCACGGGCGTGCGTAATGAATCAGCGACGATATTGTACGAGTAAATGCATATTCGATTGATTTATATTAAATTTAATATGAAAACAGAATTTATTATGAAAAATATGTTATTTCTTTTGTTTTTGTTAATTGTTTTAGTTGACTCGACTTTTATTAATTGTTTTAATTATTAGCTTAAGGCATTTCAAAGACTAAAAACCTGTTTGAAGATTACCTACAGAAGTGCTACCCCCCAAAAATTGGAACTTTAAATTTTTATATGGCGTAGCTAGCACGTATAATTAATTTGACTTGATAATATCTATTAAAAGCACCTTTTTGACGATTCTAAAAACGCATATTTTATATAAGCTGTACTAATTTATATGAAATATTTATATGTACACAATAATTCTCTGTTCTTAGTAATATAGATATGTTTAAAATGATGACGCGAAAAAATGCTATTTTAATAATAAATTTGCTTTTTCAAATATTTTGTCTTTAATATAAAGACTTTAAAATATAATCTTAGTGTTATATTATCACAGTCCTAAGTTAAACTTTTTACCTGTTTATCTACTTATTACGAATTCACCTAATTGCTTCTATTGTCTTCAATTTTTTTACATCAAAAAATTAAAAATACTTAGTACTTTTTACAAAACACTAAAAATTATATTTTTGCCCACTAACATAATTTTATTCTGGATATATATATATATATATATATATATATATATATATATATATATATATATATATATATAAACTGATTATGACCATTCAAGTCCTAGGACTTAAACTTACTACTTACTAGTGTGCCTAACAAAAAAGTAATTCGCGAAGACGTTTTTACACTATACATAAAACAATGAAGTAAGTCTAATATTGTATTCATAATCGTTTACCGCTAAATATGCGTATGAAAGTTAAAATGTCATTTAGTACGCATCATGATAATGTAATATTAAAATTATTCACAAATATACACATTTTTTAGGAAATAAATGTAAACCTCAATCGGAAATAATCGGAATAAATATCGAAAAAATAATTATACTCACTCTTTTATTTCACTTAAAGTCCACAAATTGTAATGATTTTTTGAAAAAATCGTTATTATAATGAAATTAGATGTCACACGTCAGATCTGCAGTCACTTTTTTTAACACAATATTTACGTGGGAAAATCGCACCACATCGATATTTAAATTTGGAAGACACGTGCGATCACACTCGTGTCTTTCTTGATATTTGGCACAGATAACTGATTTGTTTTACTTTTTTTAATTTCTATATATTCTTGGGCTATGTCACATCACAAGTAAGGCCTGACGATCGACTGTGAAAGAACAGACATACAACCTGTATGATTGTACTTGACCTTGCGCGGCTCTCTGGCGTACTGATGCCGCTTTTAGTTCACACTGCCTGTTTTATAACACGCTACTGTCGTTCAAACTTTTACTAAACGATTGATAACGAGACGACATCTCGTCTTTTAAGCAATTATACCCTAGAGACTAATCTTGTTTTAAATTATAAAAATATCATTTACAATTAACACAAAAAAATATGATACAAATACTTGTGGGTCCGATTAGACGTTACTTAAACTTTTTAAATTTCAAACTAAACTGACTTAACTGAGATAATATGTACTGATACTTTAGAATGTGAATTTTCAATAAGATGCGATAAAATGCAAAAATATATATATAATTTATTGTATAATTTAATATATACATTATTTTCACTACTTTATTAACAAGAACTTGTGAATCAATCACATTAATTGTAATTTTAAATACACATTCATTAGCACCTTTCCTCACAATTCCACAAACTGTTCATCTTTAATTAAATTTTATTTCTTGAACTTTATCTATTTAGGGAACGGATGTGACGCTAACAATAATAAATTCAAAAAATTGTTTATAACTTAACTTTACGGAATTTAATTTTTTTTGTGTGCCGCTTTACATAGAAACAATGAAAACACGTATTTTTTTATGGTACAATGGCGTAATGTATAGTTCATATGAGATAAGTCATATAGCTCTCGATAGTGTTGCAGGAACAAGTGACACGTTACTAGATAGCTCGGAACTATCGATTCTAGAATGTTCTTAGGAAATTGTATGAAATATTTAATTTTTTTTTTGAACTATCATAAGTCAGCTGTTCTATTTTGTTTTTTTTTAATATGTCTTGAAGCTGATACCTATTAGAGTACTTTCTTGTTGTAGAGCAAAATTTGAGATGGTGCATGTTGATTAATGGGACACTACGCGGAAATATCAAAATAATTTATATATGATCATTCCCCCAAGTGGGAATCGAAACCAGAGCCGTAATTTTTACAGACAGATGCTGCTGTCTAACTGCGTCATGATGGTCTCCCGCAGCAAACAAGACAAGCAGATAACACGTTTGGTAACAAGTTTAATAAGATAGATAGTAAAATAGAAGGTATACTTGAATGGCGTACACATATTTGTAAATTTAATACCCGTTTACATATTTAAGTACATATGTAATATTATAATAAACTATTAAGCAGAAAAAAATGCACTCAAACTTAAAAGGCAAGCGGCATTTAGCTTTTGTTCTGAAAATATAATAAAATCTAAATAAAATTTAAAATGCTTATGAACTAAATGATAATATAATAATTCGTATCTTATTTGTTTAGTTTTGTTTTGTTTAATTCTCACGAGATTATCAAATTATTTATTTGTTTAAGTGTTATATTATAGTTATATGAATATTATTTTAATTTTAAAAGCAAAACAAATTTGTCGCTTATAAAAAAATGAGTATAGTTGGGTATATATATTACAATGGCTGCATTGTGTTCTATTTCTCACGCTATCAATTTTACACGTTGAAAATGAATTTTTGAGAGCAAAAAGCGTTATGACATATCTGATATATTTGTATTATTGAAGGAAAACTTAGAAAATTATTAATAAATTCAAACTTTACCGCTTTAAAAACCAATATTAGCTAAAAGCCAGTATAAGAAATCGCCAGAATAAAGACATCCTCTTTGGCCTTATTTGGTATGCCACATGTTATGTTATTTAAAAATAATGTTTATATACGTCAGGTCAAGCTATGATAGTCTCTTTTTATCGCGAAGGAAATACGAATATAATATGTATAATAAAAATAGTTTTAGATTGTTCTTAATGTTCTTGAGTCAAGAACTTTGTACTTTTTTTTTGACAAATTTATTCGGACAAAGCAGTATAAATTTAAGCATTTTTTAAACATATATGTAAATAGAAGGCAGGCGTTAAGTTATATTTTTAAAATAAAACATTATAAATGCACTATTTTTTTTAGCTTCGCGCTCTTATCCCGCCTAGCAGAGTATACATAAAGTACCTAGTGTCAAGACACTCCGCAAACCTCTTTCCGCCGAATTCGAGATATTGCGTGTTGAAATAGTGGAACTCAACGCCGCGCATTTTCTTACTAGAGCGAGGAAATGAAAATAATTTAAATAAAATAATTACGCACTACCGTACGTGTCAAACACCATTGTATAATATGACATACACGAGATGATGAGGTAGCGATGATGACTTATTTGTCCCTTTTTTCCGCCCATTCAGAGACCATGTGGTAACCAAAGTAACCGCTACGCATTGTTTAGTTACAATAAGGAAAACTTATATATTTATACCTATTATAAAAATCCATGAAATCAGTCATCCCAAATTATTTATTGACCCCACAAACCGCGCGAATAGTGGGAAACTTTGGAAGTGCCCTACGAAAGAGTAAATAAAATTGATTACTAAAAGAAAATTCGAAAAAACATACAATGAAATGAAGTGATTTGTTATGTACTAATTTTAATAAATGCAAGAAATAATATGCAATAAATTACAATAAGTCACTATATATTGTTACATTTCATAGTAACCGATGCAAATTATTCAATTATATTACTCATGTAGTAACTACGTAATATATGTACAATGCATGGGTTTTCATACCTTCAGGAAACGAGCTAACCTCTTAAATTATTCCAATTATGTAACTTGTACACTTGCTCAAAGAAATACGTAAGTTAAATCTTACGTATTCCTTTAAGCAAATATCAGTTTAAAATAATAATAATATTTTCGCATTATTCATAAATATATATATACCGATAGATATATATATATATATATATATATATATATATATATATATATTCATAAATATATATATACCGATAGATCTTCATTTTCTTCCTAAAATAAAATGAAAAGTTAAGTACTTGATGTTAACGCAGTTATAATTAGACTAAACTACAATTGAAAGTCTTCATACATACGTTTGTAATAAATTGCGTGACATTTTGCATAACTTTTAAGATTTTTTTACTATTTTAATAAACCATTTTATGAGTCTATATTCTTACATATACTCGTGATGCATAATAAAGATAAATTCTTTCAATACAAATTTTTAATAAGTAAACAAACTTTCCCTATTGTTATGAAATAAGGTTACTCGAAATAAGTTTATTATTGTCATTGTTAAATTTTGTATATGATTTTTAAGTGAACTAAAAATATGACATTCAGTAAGTACGCACTCTAATTTTTTTTCGTGGAAAGAAAGCTAACAATGGTAGGAGCGACTGACATTTTGTTATATGTTACTGTTTGTATGTTAATGATATGTTAGTCCTTGACAGTTATTTTTTATGTGTTAGTTTTTTATTGTCTTAAGTAAGCCTACTCTTTAATATATAAATATGTATACAATTTCTCTATTTCAAAAAATATGAAGAATGTGTAGTGTATTGACAGTAGATTTTCTTTGACCTCCCAGCTACGCGAGAGAAACCTTTAAGCTACAAGGATTTTATTATATATATATATATATATATATATATATATATATATATATATATATATATATATATATATATATATCGATATTACTTAGTTGATTGATAAAAATATTTTGTTCTTATCATAAAAATGTTATTTTACACGGTTGTTTTTTAGTTCTTGCAACGTTTTGACAGTGGAAGGACAACTTAATACGTCAGGCCTTGTTTCTATAGGGCCGATAGAAAAAAATGACATAAGAAAACTCCCAAAACCCAGTCGTTATGAACACGGTGTCGAACATCTAATGTATATCAATAAAATACCAGAGAAATTAATATAATACTTCATTATCATCATAAATATATGAGTATTGTTTATATCGTAATGCGAACGGGAATGATAATTAATTACAGATTTTTTATAAATATGTCATACCGTCAGCGGAATATGCGAAATTCTTGCACGTAATAAATTTAAAAGTCTATGTGAAATATTACAATCATAGGTTTATATAACGTCAATAATTAAAAAATTAAGGCCGGTCTTGGCGCAGTGGGACAGCGTCTGACTGTAAACGTGATCGGTTGTGGGTGCGATCCCCTCTCGATGGAGTGAATATATTAAAATTATTTTAACTTCCTCGCTCTGATAAGACGAAGTGAGGGTTTAAGTTCTACCACTCAACATGCAATGTCTTGAATTCGATGGAAAGCAAGTACGGAGTGTCTTGACACTAGGTACTGTCTCCCTACCCTGCTATGTGGGATCAAAGCGTGAAGCTAAAAAAATCACTTACTCATTTTTATTTCACTTTATAATTTAAAGTAAATTGTTATCTCAAAAAGATATTTATTGATTAACTTTGAGAGTTCGAGAATATATTTTTCAATTTTAATTCTTAAACGATGAGATAGAAATACGAAATGTCTTGACAGTAGGTACTTTCTGTTTACCCTGCTATGCGGTATTAAAGTGTATACTCTATTTCATAGAAAGTCCAAGCCTAAAATTAAATTATAATAATTAAAAAATCCATACGAATAACAGTGGTAATGTAATTATACTATCTCTTATCTGCGTAACTGATATCCCAGAAGAACGCTCAAAATTTGGCACTCAAGTTCCTACATAAGTGTAGTTTAGAACTAAAAAAGAATTTTCTGAAACTCGTACACAAATGGGTAAACCAAGATTTTACGCTTCACAGTAAGAACGAAAAGGAAATATTATGACTCCTTGCGGGCAACAACTCCGCCCGAATTTGAGACATGTGTATTGAATGGCGGAACTCAACACCGCGTTTTGCCTTCCTGAGTGGGGAAAAGAAAAAAAAATAGATGACTCCCCCCAACTTGAGATCGAATCCACAACCATTGTTTTCACAGTTAAACGATGTCCTGCGGCGTACAATAGGCTCAGGAAAATATAATACGATATTTATTATTTCTGGTCTAATTGAATTAACTTGAGATGAAGTTACCTAAAGAAAAAGAAGGTTGGTAAAACAGTTTCAAATTTAAACTCCTGCTAATTACAATATTTTAAATTTCAAAGATAATATATCTAATTCACTAATACGTCGTTCGTCGAGTATGTATCGTATTAAACGTGGATTCCCCTATATATGCACTTCATGCATTATTTTTCATTTTATATTATTTTAAAGCTGAATAGTATTCTTCGGAAATAACATTTTTTTTATAAATAAATTATAATAGAATACTATAAAAATACTTAATAATGTTTTGCGTGTTTACATAAATTAAGTTAGAAAATGCCACACGCAATAGGTACTGTCGCCAACGCAACTGCGGAAATCGGAAGTGGCTCAGTAAAGAATGCTGACCATTTATGATATATTATTACGTTTAAATCACACTCGAAGCTAAGAATAGACACAAGGATTTTTATACTATACTTATTTATGTGTGTCGATATTGTTATTTTGTGGTCACGTTTTATAAGATACCATTGTGGCGGTGGTAATGTCTGGATTACGATGATTTTAAGTTCGAATCCTAAACCAGGGAAATTTTGTGTTTTTTTTAGTTTAGCTAGGTAATCAGAAAGTTTTTATATATATGCTGCTTGCACCATCTTCTACTATCCAAAATCCAGATATTACGGGTTCAAGCGAATTTGACGAAACTTAACTCCGCGCTTTGTAGTACCAGAGCAGAAAAATAAAATTAATTCAATCCTTATGGAAAAACCTCAAAACCTGAAAAAAATCTGATTTACACACACGGGCTAAGCCTTATTATGTCATTTCTATCGTAAATATCCGACGTAACACAATTCATTCGAAACGTAAATTGATAAGCGTAACAGAACCCCATAAATTATATAAGACGCCTATAATTATCATGGCGTTCTCGTATATCATTGCTGCTTGATTGCATGTCTAACATTTTATTATTAACAGATTAAAATTTTAAATTAAATTTATATTACATTTTAAAATTAATGTTTTTTTTATATTGATACTTCGACGGGGCTATAGAAAAGTTGGCTTCCAGTCCGGTTACAGCGTTAAGTTCCGTCACCCAAAACTAAATATATATCAATAGGATGAAGTGACTTATAATTTAGTGTTATTTGCCAGCGCCAGAGTTTCCTAGAAATATTTGTATAAACAAAAAATAAACAAACAAGTACATTCAAACATTTGGATGACAGTGTTTTCATTGGAACGAATCGAATCATATTTATAATAATAAATAATTCCATTGATCGTACCGCGCTACTTTCTAATTTTCAATTTATAGAACTTGGACTAGAGCCCAAGACTTCAATAAACAATATCTACAAATAGCAATAGTAAAGCGATTCAAATAAAAATGAATATTGACACAACCTTGAGATAGAAACGTATCTCAATTCGTATAATTAAATATGTTAAAAAGTAGGTGAAAAATATTTTAACTGCGTGCCAATTCCTACGGGTAAGAATCAAATCTGCATACAATTCCTTGAAAAAATTTAGCTTTATAGTTTTTTTCATAGCAGGAAGCCGGAGAGAACGTAATGCTAATACACCCCATTCTTCGTTTTCCGGTCAAATTTAATCATTAGGTGTTAATTGGCAGCACTTAACGCCTCTTTATATACGAGATACATATATACTACACTTGCCTGATTTTGCCTAAGTTTCCTTTATAATAAATTATAACATTAGTAAGTCAGTTTCACGTGAACATTGTAAATATTCCAATCAGGTAGCAACGTTCTTTAGTAAAAAATTCACTGAACTATATGACTGTGTTTATATACATTTTCCTTAAACTTATTTCAGTATTATAAAAGTGAGTGATTTTTTTCTTGTTATTTGTGCTTCTTAACGAGGTTACAAAATTTCGACGGACATACGCCGCTTGCCGGGTCTTACTTGTACAATGATTATTTATACCGTCATAATAGACTGACTCAAGGGATATAAGGTGAAAGACACTTGTAATAATAAACAAAAAATATCAATATTTATCAAATCGTATGTCAAACAAATTTTCTTCACTAAATATATAAAATAAAAATAGATATAAAAAATAAAACGATTGTAATCAAATGTGTGCAAAGAATAAAAGTCGAATATTTATTTTGTTACAAATATAACACATACAATTAAAATATGCAAAATTATTATACAAATAGCAATTCGCATAACATAATTTATTAAACGTTCTGCGGAAATCGTTAGCGTTGTCTGTTATAGATTGCTCTTCCGCGCTCCATATACCACGCCTACGCTTTTACCGGAACTCTACCTATGGTACGAATTTTTGAGCGCAGTTTCGCTATATTTCTATAAATTATGCAAATTTTTTTGATTTTATTTTGACTAAATCGGTCAAATAATTGTATTTATATATTTAAATTGCCTTGCGTTGGCTATAGACTCCAAATATTTATTATTTATGATTAATTTACAATTTACATCGACATTCATCTACATACTAATTTTGAATATCTTTTTTTAAATTTTGTCTTTTTTCTTTACTTAATATTTTATTAAACGTATAAATAGACAGACAGAGGTCGTAGTGGCGTAGTATAATTACATATTATATATCTGTAAATCTCTGACTGTAAATGCGATCAGTTGCTGGTTCGATTTACATTTGTGGGAAAGATTATAATTTAATTACTTTCATTTCGTCGCTCTGATAAAACAAAGCGCCTTGAATTCCGCTATTCAACACGCAATGTTTCGAATTCGACAGAAAGCGGAGTATGTAGTTTAATGTAACGTATCATATAATCTCTCTTAAGTTAATTTGCTTATATTTATATTTATGTACAGGTATAACAAATTAATTAATATATCTTTTTACATTTCATACAAATTTAGTGAACTAATTGAAGCTCTATCTAAGATAATAACTTTAAAAATAATAGTAAAGAGTAACTGTATACATAATATTGAACAAATAATCAATATAAGTACACATTGGTAACAGAATATATAGAAAGATATTATAAAACGATAACAAAGGCGTAACTTATCTCATTGCCATAAAGTTGAATGTGTTTGCAAACATTATTAGCATATTTCTCCCTGAAATAATCGTGATAAAACAATATCTATTACACTGTGTCTGTTTCTATATATAACACTAGGCTAGATTGTCAATCGGTATTGTTGTACATACAAGCTCAAAATTATTAATTTCATCGATTTGTTTTTTAACAAGTCGTCTATGAAATTTTTTATAAACGAACAAGTAGAGTAGAGGCTGGTCGTGACGCAGTGTGATAGCGTCTGAGTAAACGCGATTGGTTGTGGGTTCGATACCCACTCGGGGTGATTATATTTAAATTGTTTTCATTTCCACGCTTGGTAAAGACAAACTGCGGCGTTGAGTTCCATCACTTAACATGCGTTGTCTCGAATTCAGTGGAAAGCGAAGTACGGAGTGTCTTGACACTGGGTACTTTCTGTCTACCCTGCTATGCGGGATAAAAGCGTGAAACTAAAAAAAATAAGTATCATTGTCAGAAATGAAAAATATTAATTTTTAATTATTGGTATTATAAAAATGAAATTCCCGCTGAGTTTGTTACGCCGGTACTTCTCAAATCTGAGGCATTAACTCTTGTGAACTAACGTGTAATTTCTTACTTTGCATAAAATTATTTGACTTTGACTTCGACTTTGATACGTCAAACACGTGGTAGTGAATAATATTTATTTAATGAATTACTAAGGCTTCATTTGCGGGTAATTACGTTTATTTATGAAAGATGAAACTTTAAGATAAGCAGAAGGCACGCTGGTATACAATCAGCTGGTCTTCTTCTACCACTATCGCCTATCAGAGCGAGTACGGCCTTCAATGATGACGTTCACGACGAAGAAGAGAAAAAAAACATTATAATGCAAGAAGAAGTCCACATTATTATAATAAAAAAGAATAGAAGTTTTTATCTGTACCTATAATCATTTTAGGTATTGACTACTACACACAATTATTGTAGATTCTTATTAATTTTTCTCACGTCGAATATTCCATTGAGTTCCGTTACTACTATGTACGTCATTTCCAGTTGAATGTCCATCTTATATCAATTTTGTAACATTATATATTATTTTTTATACACCACTCAAATGACATGCAGGATTTTTTATAAACACTCTACATATAATACAATTAGATATTTTCAGTTCGTTTACATTATATCTAATAATATACATTATTAAGTAAGAAGAGGTTAATGACTGCCGACGAGGCAAAACCGGTATATACTGTAGCGTTTGGTGATTCACTCTCTCTGCCTACCCCGCTAGAAATAAAGCATGAAGCTTAAATATCGAATTCAAATATTTCATTCAAATACTATCAAACTTGAGTAAAATTGTACAACAATACAAAAATTTCCGCTTACGCCAATTGCTACCATCTGTCGTAAATGAATGCAGCTCTGCCACGCTCTGAGCACTTAGTATGCGATAAGTAAATAAACAACAAGAGACCATTGTATGTATATGAACTAACAACACGATGTCTATATAAATCTTGAACATCTTTAAAATTCTATAGAAATCAATAGCGGTCAACTTGTAAAATGACAATATCACAACAGTAAGAATGAAACGTGTGAATGTTATTAATGAACGCAAAATAAAGGTATTGGAACTGTTCTATTATTTACGTCAAAATACCTAATAAAAAAAAGAGATAAAGTCTTTGTTCGCTGATTGTACTTTAAATAAATACTTATATACGTGGCATATGTTATGTACGTATGTAGGTAACAATTAAAATAGAAGACGTTCGGTTTGTTTCTTTACGCAAGATTTTTAAGGCTCGTCATATTTATGGAAATAAGCAGTTTCACACTTTTTAAATAAAACTATTTTAAACGGATTAATCGCGTATATTTTGGTATTCGAAAATATATTTTTATTACCCTGACGTTACTTTACAGTAGCCCCGTGGGCGCAGGTACATAGGTAGGGAGACGAATACCTAATGTCTTATAATATGTATTTTCGAAAACCAAAATATACGCGATTAATACGTTTAAAATAGTTTCATTTAAAATGTGTAAAAAACGGGAAAATCAAAAATCTTATTAGTCAGAAACAGCCTAGTGTCAAGACACCCTTGTTTCCGCTCGACAATACTATGAAGAGATTTAATTTTCCATGTAAATGAATAAATAGTGATTCAATATTCTAAAATGTGTTGAACATTAAAAATAAAATTAAAAATATCTTTGCATAAAACTTAGTATTAAAATGTAGATCTACGTGTGACATAAGGTACAATACGCAGGTATCAAAAAACGAAAAGCTTTCAACTGTGTTTAAACACTTCTTGCTCTCCAGTTTGCTTAAAAATTTCGACGTACGTCCGGATCCGATGGCAATGACATGAGTTTCATAGATAGATAGATAAAAGGAAAATAATTGTATACGTATCCACTTGAGTTTCTTTTGTACTGTGATTTGTTATTATAATACATTAAGTAATACTTTGTAATTTATTTATAGATTCTAGATTATTATACGCAATCTCTAACTACATACTACGGTTGTGTGATCTTAGTCGCTTTTTTTTTCTAGTTTATAATGGAGGAAAACGTATTAAATATTTTATAATTAGTACTTTTGTACTTGACTGTGCCTCGTGATATTTAAATAAACTATTTGAGATGATATTGTAAAGAGGTCGGCTACATGTTCTCTAAAGGGCTCTTATCTTATCTTTTCCACTTCATATAAATCTATCTATATAAAGTAGCAAAAATGTACAAATAATAATTCAGAATTGTGCAAAATACTTTTAAATACTAATATAAAGTACAGTTTGATACATCAAAGTTCATGTACATGTATCTATCTACTTATAATAATTGTGAATTCTCATCCACCTCCTGAATTAATGGTTTTTTTTTTAAAATAAATATATTTTTATTTTGAACTGGTCATAAATAGGTATGACCATGACGTAAAGTTACGTTAATAACCACACAACCTGACGCTTTTTGCTCCTAACAGAGTAGTCATCAAGTACGGAGCGTCAAGACTACTCCTTTTGAAACGTTTATTAAGGAAATAAGATTCTTCGTTACAAATTGAAATTGAACTCACGACCAATCGCGTTTCCTATTAGATACATTGCCGTCACACTGCACGGTAGCTTCAAGCAAATGATATCTCTAAATGACATGAAAGGAGAGACGACTGAGATCTATATAGATATTAATAAGTGAAGCAAAATCTTTGCACTCAGGAGTATAAAATTTGACACAATTTACAAAATTTTTAATAATAATACATAAAAATATATTAAATTATTAAAACAAATGGAACACACGCTACTATGTGTTTATATAAAGTGACATACGCATTGTCAACGCGTCAACGGCACATCTAGTATCACTAAATTCTCATTTTTTTTTACTTTACTATGTTGACAAATAAAATAAGAGAAATTGAACGACTAAACGTCTAAAGTTTGCGCGCGACCTTAACAAAATCAGGTTCCGCTCAAGAGATAAATGGCCAGTTTTAATAGGAAGTTCAACACTTCCGAATGGCCGCAGCGAACCGTATTATTGTAGTGTTATTTATTTATTTTTAACATGTATGTATATAATATACTTTGAAATAAGGTGAGGTTGATGCCAGTGAACTTTGCTCTTTTTTTCTTTTATTGGTCATAAAATTTTTATATTGGTGTATACATGTATCATATTTGAATATTTTCAAGTACTATTCTATTCTCAGTTCCCTGAGATTATTTATATTTAAACGTGATTTTTTTACATGAATTATTATATTTTTACATATTATTTATTATCATAAATATTCTAAATAAATTTAAAAAATATGTTAATATTTACAATTTAAATGTTTCTTTGTTAGATAATTCCTGTGTGATAAAACATACGATAACTTATTGAGATTGTTACTGTATACTAAATCAAAAGGCTAATGACCTCTATTCGTAATGGGTTACATAATTATATTTTAATATTATGATATAAATATATTATTAATTCATTAAAATGTTTTGACAACAATTTCAAATTGCACAATAAATAGAAATATAAAAGATGAAATGTGTGATATCTCTTTATCCCGCATAGCAGGTTATTCACAGACAACCTAGTGTCAAGACACTTAGTGTTTGAACATATTGGGTGGCAAACTCAACGCCGCGCTTTGTCTCACCAGAGCGGAGATATGAAAATATATTTTAAATATAATCATCATTCCAAGTGGAAATCGAATCCACAAACAATCGCGTTTGAAGTCATACGTTGTCCCACTGCGCTCCGACAGCTTTATAACATTAAATTATCGTATTGAAATTGAATGTATATATATATCTTAGTGGTTATTTTTATGCGTTTTCTAATAATATATATCTCTAAATGTTTAAATATTAAAAAAATATTTATATGATCTCCATTATCATTATTTTCATATTTTACGTACATATGATGTAAGTACACACCTATAAGTTTCTCACATATTCGAATTTTGTAATATTTATAACTTTAAAAGTGAAACTTAACTTATATAGTAATTTAATAGCTTAATTCAGTATTGTAAATTAAATTACTTTGTAAATGTTAAATTTTGATAATTTAACGAGTACTTACAAAATATGGGCAACATTTATAATATATATGTTCAACATTTGCTAATGTTAAAAATGCTTTATGTTTTTTTTATATCGTTTTTAACTTGATTAGATATTTAGAAAGCAAATAATTTACATGATTGAATAGTGGAATGCAAATAAGATTTAAAATTAGAGACGTTGAAACATACATTACCATTGTCAAGCTCAGTTTTGATCTGAATTAAGACCATAGTGAAATGGAACATCTTCGGACTATACAACACGTTCAACGTCTTTTAAGTTCGATTTTCATTTAAAGGTACGATTAGGTATATTAAAATTATTCTCACTCCCTACTCTGATAAGACAAAACGATTTAAATCTTATGTACCGAATACTGGCTGAAGGCAAAGATTGGCCTGTATACACTTTATTCTTTTTGTCTATCGTGATATACAAAAAAAATATGTGGATCTGTAAAGGTTATTGCATATTATTCGATATCGCGATATAACAGACAGCGCGACGCGGGTCGTCAACCCGCCGGCCGTGACCTACAAGCGAGTGGTGTTCTGTTCGCGGAAACAGACGGTGATCCAAGTTATAGTGACTTTACTATTTCATAATATATTGTTTTAACTCAAATTATAATATTAAAAAAATTATTCAATATAAATTCATTTTTTTATTGTTTCACGCTCTTAGTCCGCCCAGCAGGGTACTTCGCTTTCCGCCGAATTCGAGACATTTGCGTGTTGAGGAGTGGAACTCAACGCCGCACTTTGTCTTATCAGAGCGAAGAAGTAAAAATAATACAAACAAACATTTTTGAAAAAACGTATAAAAATTTTGAACGCACCGGGATTCGAAACCGCGCCTCTTGGATACCTTGGACGGTATCCATGTTTTCTAATCCTAAGTGTGGAATAACACTTTAAAAATAGTAAATATAATACAAACAATTTATTTTTGTAGAAAGTCGTAAGGCGTAATCCTGTTCTACTAATTCATTCATAGGCTTTCAATTACTATTTAGCATGGTAATTTTTATGTCAACTATAAAACACTAGTTATTACACGCATGTACTTGACCTAAAGCCTTGGCTTACTCAATAAATACTTTCCCCGTAATAAAGTTCCTTCCGTCGTCTCCTTGAAATTGCAACAGTAATCTCTTATTTCGGAAACATTAAAACGATATTTATAACCTATAATTATAATTTCAAAATGAATTATACGATAAGTAAGATATAATTTCTTGACGCAATTGACATATTAAAAATTATACTCAATTTATTTAACTAGAGGCCATCGTTTCGCAGACGGACCGACGGTCTCACTGACAGTTATTCGTGCAATTGGATTCGATTTTCGCTTGGAACATTTATTTTATGTATTTCAAAATGATTTTTTTTTCTTCACTCTGACATGATAAAGTGCGGCGTTGAGTTCGACACTCAATACGCAATATCTTGATTTCGAGCGGAAAGTAGTCAACGGAGTGTATGGCCACTAGGTTGTCTCTGACTACCCTGCTATACGTTGAAACGTAAATAAACTTTAATAGGAATATTTAACTATATTTTTTTATTCACTTATAACCTCTTATTAGTTAATTAACGGGATAAAAAATAATTCAAATAATTTAGAAACTTTAGCTAGCAAAATGTATGGATCGTGTATCTGTTGTATTAAGATAAAAGCAATTAAAAACACTTGTATTAAATAGTCGAGAGTCGAACTTGATTAGTTATAGCAGTCTCATTGTATTAAATTTACAATTAGACTATCTACCTATAAACGTGAATCACTGTAAAGTGTACAAAACTTTCGATTTTTCAAAAAAAATATTTTCGAATGTTGCAAATAGTTTCAAAGTGAGATCTTTGTTTAGTATTTACCGTTATATATTGTTGTCTATTTGGTTATACCTCCAACGCAGGTCATTAAACGCCCATGACCTACTGTACGAGTGTCCGAGATACAACATTTATGCTGTATTATTTAATTGAATTTGCGTATTAGCACGAAAAACATGCTTAGGTAGTTTAGGCACATTGAGAGAATGAGTGATGAAAGAATGGTAAGAAAAATTTGCTTCATGCAAAGGAGAGTGGTACGACCTCGGTTGACTATCGAAAACACAATATCGAAGATACTGGAGGAAGGTCACGTAAAAAGCATGAGGACCCCCAAACGGCATGTATGGACTGTGGACGAGACAAAAGAGGCATGCAAAGACCGTTGCGATCGGCGCTCTGTGATGTTTGACTACCCCGCTAGGGAAACTGCTAAAAAAAAGACTATGCTTGTATCTGATATGTAGCAGTAGGCAGTGACAATCTAGTGTTAAGACATTGTGTTTTACTTTCTTTTTTTTAGAAAACATGTGTCTGATCTGTTTATTCTTTTGATAAAGGTACAGATGATAAATAGAGATGTCGATTCTGACTTTTTTCTTATCCCATGATTTCGGTATTGGTGACCTAAGATCTCAATATTACCCCAGGAAACAACAAACAAAATTATTTATTATTTGGCTTTGCTTGTACACAATACTTGCGAGTGGTTTTTTGACTTTGAGTCAATCCAAAAACCTTGGAGTTGATCAAAGTTAATCTCGAAATAATTGGGATCAAAGAAGGATCGAAATCCTTGACCATTTAATGTTCTAATTACAACCATTAGCTATATATATTTTTTATAAGTTTCACGCTTTATCCCGCATAGCAGGGTAAGTCAGAGACAACCTAGTGTCAAGGCGCAATGTTGATTACTTTCTGCCCGAATTTGAGACATTGCCTGTTGAATAGCAAACTCAACTCAACTTTTTATAAGTAATTACAAGCTTTCTGGCTTCTTAATCCGGTGATTTCGTCTTAATACTTTGTTTATTTAAATATATTTTTTTACATAAAAGTCACAAAATATTATTGTTATTATATATACATCTATATATATGATCTTATTAATATTATATGTCTGCAAGTAAAATTATTGTAACATTGAGGTTTGAGGCGGAAGTCATTTTTAACACTCTTTAATTACCGGGCCTATATACAGGTTACTTGATTGAACTGTTTCCTCCTTTACTTAACCTATATTCAAGGCATTATAGTTTTATTTTAAACCATAATACGTCACTTTCACAGATCGTTATCTCAACAAAAAGTTCATATTGTTTATTTTTTTCAGTTCAGATGTATATTTTTAAAAATCGGTTTTTCTCTTTTTTATGTAAATGTAATTGAATTTTTTTCATATTTACATTTATGTAATAAAATGATTACAATGTTGCAAGAAGTGCAGAAGCCGGAAAATATTTCAATAAAAGCAACTCTGTTTAAACAAATCAAGGCGCTTTAGTGTAATTTTTGATGCGAGCTCGCGTTTGTTCACATTGATATTATTTCCTCATTACTAATCGGAGGACCCGATCCTTCGATATATATATATATATATATATATATATATATATATATATATATATATATATATATATGTGTGACAGTGTCTGACTGTAAACGCGACGGGTTGTGGGTTCGATCTCCACTCGGGGGAGTGATTATATTTAATTTATTTTTACTTCCTCGCTCTGGTAAAAGGCAAAGTGCGGCGTTGAGTTCCACCACACAAAACGCAATGTCTGTATATATATATATATATATATATATATATATATATATATATATATATATATATATATATTTATGACTAGCGCAGCAAATATTTAATATAAACTAACGATATCTATATGCATCATGCTGTTCCCTTCTTTCCATTCTCTTTAAAATATGGTGTATTATTTAGGTCAACCTAACGAAGTAGAAATCAGCTACTTAAGTAAACCAGGAAAATATTAGTCAATATATATAAGAAAACCTACGCATAGATAACTTTTGTTGGGTATGCAGTTTCGATGGCGAGTATAGAGTATCACTAGAAGAAAAAAATCTATAAAATTTCCTGAAATAAAATCTAGATTGAATATATTACAATTGAAACCATGCGACGGTAGATATAAAAATTAGATCGTTAATTACCGGCCAACGAAGTTGTGAGTGACGACTACTGTAAATATAAAATTATTTCAGGAGTGAAATGTACATTATAAACCTATATTCATGTATGTAATTCCATTCGCATTTTTATCCCGCATAGCAGGAAAGACAGGAAGTACCTAGTAATTCGAAACATTACGAGTTGAGTAGCGAAACTCAACGCCGCGCTTTGACTTACCAGAGCGAGGAAATGAAAATTGTTTAAATATATTTATTTTCCCGAGTGAAAATCAAACCCAGAACCGATCGCCTTTTCTATAGTCAGCTGCTGTCCCATAGCGCCGCAACATGAAAAAGAATATTAAATACAAAATATTACACGAACCTATTTAAACATTAACTTTGACATTCTTAAAGAAAATATGCAAAGTTTAGCATGTTACTGTATATTTTGTACCGACGCTAGAACACGCTAACATATTTAAAGGTAATTTATATAAATTAACATCTAACGAACTGTGAACGAATTGACGTAGTTTAATCATTACACGAGTTACACGAGTAACAATTGAAAGCCTAGATTTCTTATATAAATAACATAAATACGTTAAATATAACCTATTAATAACAATGAGCGATAAATATTAAGGCAGTTTATTTTTTTAACAATATAAAAGGAATTTATTAAATAAAAGCTATTTGTACTTTGTTTAACAAATTTTAAATACGATCAATCTTTTGGTCAAAATAATGACATAAATCAAATTGCATATACAGTAGACGTTATGACATTTTTCCACTTGAAAAATGACTTCTGAACTTAACGTCGTAAGTTATTATAGGTCAATACTGCCATTTTTATTTCATTTAATGATTTTGCAATAAAGCGTCGATGAGTTCCGCTCAACACGCAATGTTCCGATTTTGGCGGAAATCGAATTACAGAATGTCTTGACTAGGTACTTTCTGTCAATCCTGCTATGTGATCCACATAGCAGGATTGACAGAAGCATGAAGCTTAAATAATATTAAACTAATTGTAATACCTTATATGAGTAAATAATATGTCTTTTTTATATGATTTATTTAATTAATTCTACATTTTTGCCCGCAGACGTGCATCGATGATGTCGCCACGTCAACTCATGCGCAACTCCAACATGACACAGAAGTGGCAACGAAGAGAAATATCAAACTTTGAATATCTGATGTTCCTTAACACTATTGCAGGTAAGTTCTTGTTTCCACATTTTCTGTCTATTTTTACTATGTTTCCACAGTTTCTATCAAGTCTATTCTAGCTAGCAAATCTGGCTTGCGCCATGTGTCTACAAACTAATGGAATTTTCGACCCGAATAAACTTTGATGGTTATGTATAAACCTTTATTGAATTTTTAAAATGATTGGAAAACTACTCAAGTCAGATCTTTACGTTCTATATAAGATCCTAAGTTATAAAAAGAAAGTATATTTAATATTGTTATAAAATATTCATACGCAATATCATAATGTTGAATTTAAATAGTATTATAAAAATTATTATCAACTAAATTACCTTTATGGTTTTTTTTCGCATGAAACTGGAAATAATCACAACTTAGCTACCACAATTAAAAACTTACATTTAATGGTTTTAAATTGGAATTGCAGTGTTGGTACAATATGTTCTAAACTATATTAATTATTGACACTGTCCCATCAATCACTACCTGCTAAATTATTTAATTGAATGCAATGTATACGAGTAATGTACAGAGACAGGAAAATGTGATGTAATTTAATCGTAATAGGATTCCTACATAATTATATAGTTATTCTAATATACCTACCGCAGCAAAACTCCTTAGAATAACTTAGTTGATAAGCTTTGAATGATCTATTCATGAATTATTTAGTTGAAGAGATGAAATTGATTGCGAATTGAATACCCCAGAGTGGGAATAATTATATTCAAATTATTTTCATTTATTTGTTTTGGTAAGACATAACCAGTTCCGCCACTCATCACGCAATGTCCTGATTTTGGCGGAGAGCGGAGTACGGAGTGTCTTGACATTAGGTACTGCCTGTCTTGTAAGAAACTTTTATGTCCTCAATTTTGTTTACAAATATGTAAACCGCTACCTAAAACGTCAGTTTCCATTATTATAATCACATATACACTTAATTAAGATGTATATGTAAGTATATAGTTTGTTTAGAATTATTAAGCTACCTCAATGCTATTACTATGCTATTATTATATTAAACACGAATTTAAACTTTAGATAAGTTAAAATGATGACAGCTTTAGTGAGTTTTCGTTAAAACCGCAAAACATTTCGTTTGCAAATTTTTTTCCTAGTAAATAATATGAGTGTGATTGTGATAATGCGACTGTCATATTCGTAGAAACGATTATAAAGCTATATGTCATTGGACTAGATAAGTTTTCCTTTAAATCGTAAGGCTTTTCAAAGGCTAAACTAGTTAAGGTACGTATATATGTTAACCGCAGAATTAATTAATTAATTCCTTACGTACGAATGTTACGTTTACTAGTGTTTATGTTAAATAAACATCGCTTAGTATTGACGTTATTGCATTTTAAATGACAGTACATGACAGCTTATTGAAGACTGACTAACTCAAAAAGTTAAATTAAGAAGCTTGTCGTGGCGCAGCGGCATAGTGTCTGACTGTAAACGTGATCGGTTGTGGGTTCGATTCCCTCTAGGAGGAATCATTACATTTAAATTATTTTCATTTCTTCGCTCTAGTAAGACAAAGCACGGCGTTAAGTTACATCTCGGCAAAAAGCGTCAGAGAAACCAGAAAATTTTACAGCTGATATTGTTTCAAAGAGTGCTATTAATCACTATTAGTAATACCCATTTAAATAGAGGCCGGTCGTGACGCAGTGTGACAGCGTCTGACTGTAAACGCGATCGTTTGTGGGTTCGATCCCCACTCGGAGGAGTGATTATATTTAAATTATTTTCACTTTCTTGCTCTGGTAAAAGACAAAGTGCGGCGTTTTGTACCACCACTCAACACGCAATGTCTGGAATTCGGTGGAAAGCGAAGTGCTAAGTTTCTTGACACTAGGTACCTTCTGTCTACCCTGCTATGCGGGATAAAAGCGTGAAGCTAAAAAAATTAAATAGTGTCAATAACTTAACCCCCTCTTAACTCCCTCTTTACCTTTTTTGTTTCATGAATTTCCTTGCCTTATGTAAGAAAATTCATGAAACAAAATAATTACATGAGGAAGAAATATATTTCAAAGGAAATGATAATTCTATTATTTAAGTACATTTTTCCTGTTAACTAGGGCGAAGAAGAACTTTTGATTTAGTCTGTACATATTTTAATAAATGTAAACAATTTAAATGAACATTATGTAACAATAACAACGTTTACTAAGATACCATAAAATGATTGACAGCTGATATAATAATATCATTTATTGCATAAGCCCGTTATATTATGTTAGAATCACCGCACATTGTTTTCTTTCTGTAATTTAAAAATATTATAAAATACTATTTTTTTTTGTTTTTAAAATATTCATTTTCTCTTCCTCACTCTGGTAAGACAAAGTGTGGCGTTGAGGCCCACCACTCTACACGCAATGTCTCGAATTCGGTGGTAAGCGAAATACGGAGTGCCTTAACACTAGGTGCTTTCTGTCTATCCTGCTATGCGGGATAAAAGCGTGAAGCTAAAAAAATATTTATATTTGCAGTAGCTATGTACATGTATTTATATATATCTTTTAATATATGGAATATGATTGTTGAATATTTTTGTATCTGTAATTCTGATAATCTGATAGAAGGAATGATTATATTTAAAATTTATTATCTTTTCTCCGCTCTGGTAAGACAAAACGCGGCGTTGAGTTCGCCGTTAAGCACGTAATGTCTCGATTTTGATCGGAAGGCAGTTAACAGAGTATCATCACACTAGGTTGTCTCTGACTACCTTGCTATGCGGAAAAAAGCTTGAAGCTTAATAGATACTTTACTACTCTAAATTTCTTATTTTTTGATCATATACGCTTACTCTATTGCATTTTAAGAGTTAAAATTCTTCATTATAAAGATCGTAACACATTGTGTAACTAAACTAAAAACTCTACCATTAAATGCTAGGTTAAATAATAATTTGTGTAATAAAATAAACTATTTAAACGAATATTTCACATAGGATTTGGTAATACATAAAAGTAGCTTAACATTTGCACTAGCCCGTGACCACTGACTAATACGACCACTTAATAGATAAAAATAAAAGAAATTATCTTTTTAATTGTCTACCATATGAAGCAACGTCTTACATTTCATAACATGGCAATTCCATTACATTTATATTAAAAATATATAGTTTTTTTTAGCCTCACGCTATTATCCCGTACGTAGCACGGTAGACAGAAAGTACCTAGACACTCTATTCTTCGCTTTGCACCAAATTCGAGACGGTAAGTGGTGGAACTCAATGCCGGACTGTATGTTACCAGGGCGAGGAAGTGAAAATAATTTAAATATAATCACTCCTCCGAGTGGGAATGGAACCCACAACCGATCGCGTTTACATTCAGACACTGTCCCACTGCGCCGCGACCGGCCTCATTTATATTGTTTATGTTAGTTAACTTTCCGTAAAGTGGTTATTTCAGATGTCATCTCGTTCAAGTTACGTACACGCTGTGGTGACATTTGCGAAATGAAGAAACGGTAGTTACTTAACTATGTCTGGATTTTATTACGTTTGTTTTTTGTTGTATAAGAGCTGTTTGCTAAAATTTTGAGATGTAAAGTTAGTTATTAATATTTCTTGCAAATTATTTGTTTATTTTAGGTTTATGAAAAGCAAATAATACAAAAAAAATGCTTTTTCTATCAGCAATGTGCTCGTATATATGTATTAAATATTTATTTGAAACTAAAATTAGGTTCTGACTATAGATATATTATAATTTCTTGATATCTGTGACGGTAAATTTTCAATCATGGGTAAAAAATATAACGTCGCGATATTTTCAAACTTAGATACATCATTCACTCATTCATTCTTCATAGACCACCTTACTAACACACAGATTTTCAGTTCAATTGCCATTTGGGTTAATATTTTTAGTGATAACGTGATCATAGATAGACCTTATCCAATATTCAATATTTGTGAAGTAGAAAAGTTAAGAACAGAAGGATGTACCACAAGATTCTCCTTTGCCTAACCTAACCGATTGTAACACAATTTTTCTTATGTAAGATGCCTGGAGCTAATGCCGTAACTCGATAAGTTACGTGATATTCATGTATACCTAAAATTCACATGTGGTTAGATACAGAACAACAGATACAATTACTAAAGTACAATATACTTAGTAATTGTGCAAAAGGCATTTAGCATCGCCAATTACAAACGTCGAAATTCACAATTTAAAATATATATTAAAAAAACATCTTATAAGATTAGAAATTATAATTATTACAATATTATAAAGCATTATGATTTATGTATAAAATTATGGTATACATAAGAAGTTACTTTAATATATACAAACCGAAATAAAACCACCAGTTCCCTCATAGTTTAACATCAATTCAAAGGTTTAACGTACGGTCGTAGTAGAGTGATCTGATTTTAACAACTTTTCCCGCATTTTTTCTGATGAAATCGTCACTGATTGTTTAGTTGGTTTGCGTGTGCTCGATGTCCTTGGCTAAAAAATGTATCCTTATTTGAATGCTATATATTTCAAAGTTAAACAATGCATCTTTGTAATGAACATAATTGTATGGCGGCATATTTTTGTTAATTTTATCCTCCTTTCCTTATAAAGTGTGTCTTATAAAGGTCGATCTCATTAAATATTTCATTTTCTTAATCGTCCATCAATCAGGTCAAATCAAAAAATGTCCAATTTTCCTCTTTGATTTTAATTATAATTTACTAGGTATAAATAGTTTGTTAGGAAAATAGTAATGTTTGCAATAACAATTAAATATTGTGCCAATGTACTTTGTTACTTAGACACTTAGATAGGTAAATAAAGCATATTCCTCATATCTTTATTTTAGCTTACTTTTATTTGTAAGACGACTATTACTAATTTTATATTTTACTTAACTGAAAACTAAAATACATCATCAGCAATTGTTATAAATTTTAATATATATTTTTTAACTTTACGCTTTTATCCCGCTTAGTAGGGAGGGTAGACAGGAAGTACCTAGGGTCAAGGTGGAGTGGCTTGACACTAGGTACTTCCTGTCTATCCTGCTATGCGCTTACTCCGCTTTCCGCCGAATTCGTGACATTGCAGGCTGAGTGGCGTAACTCAACATCATACTTTGCCTTACTAGGGCAGGGACTCAAAGTGATTTTAAATATAAGCATTCCCCTGAGTGGAAATCAAACCCACAACCGATCGTGTTTGCACGATCGGTCTCTAATATTAAATGATAATTATAATGTTATATTTAGTTTTATTTTCAAATAAACATTTCATAATAGAGTTCATAATATCGAAAAGAGTAACGTCACTAAGCAAATTATACTCCTGTACTGTATCGGAATTGACATTACGTCAAAGGAGTCCAATATTACGTGGAATTTAGGAAAGATTACTTAAGAGGTTGCGTAACATCATACCTAATGACCGGCTAAAAATAACGACTAAGAATCTTTGTAAATGTATGTAGTAGTTTAGATAATTTGCGATATTAATGAGGAAATCGACGTTTTATCGTTAATGTGCTAATTGTGCCTACAATATGACGAGCGACGACGAAGAGCACGTTTATGTTTTTTTTTTAGCTCCACGCTTCTATCGCGCATAACAGGGTCGACATACTTCCTGTCGACCCTAGTGTTAAGACACTCCGTACTACGCTTTCTGAAAATAATTTTACTATAATCATTCCCCAGAGTGGGGATCGAACCCCCTAACCAATCACGTTTACAGTCAGACGCTGTCCCGCTGCGCCACGATCGGCATCTTCTCGCGTTTATGTAACTTTCTTTACGTATTGTATTGTATAGAATAGAATATAGATCGCTTTCAGTAATGTTAATATATCGATGTATGTATACGTTAGTGGGAAAGAATGGCAAGTGTTTGTGTAATGATAGTAGTAAGATGATAAAGCAATTGCTTGCTTTTGTTCTATTTTGCATAGTGATATATGAAAGAAGAATAATATCGTTTACAATGAAATATTTTACTTGATTTTAATTAACATTGATGCATCTTATACTAACTGCTAGCAACACAAATATGTTGTAAGAAAAACATCTAAGAATTTCGACGCAGCTGGACGAAGAACGCATGGCTTAGCGGTCAAAGTGCTTGGACGGTTTCCGAAAGGCGGAAGTTTGAATCCCTTCCAATTTATTATTTTATAAAAAATTCTAATCCTTAGTGTGGAATAACATTTTAATAATAGTCAAATAGTTAGATTAAAGCACAAGCATTGTGTTGGAATCACACGCTGCGTCATTGCGCCAAGATAGTTTTTTTTTTATTATTTATAGCATATATGTTTTACTCAGTAATTTATCAAAATTTCTAGCTTGACGTCAGATATAGGTAGATATGTTAGGTAAAAACATTTATTTACTTATATATCAACATCTTGCAAAATTAACACTCAGTTTAGAAACTCTAATAATACCGACTTTACTTTCTCTTTGATTTTTTGTCATACAAAATACATTAGGTATTAGCGCTTTATATAAACATAAAACTGGCAATATTCTCATTTTATATATTTATAGCAATTGTATATATTTATAACAATTGTTTTTCTTGTTATTATTATTTATAAATAAAATATTTTAATATATTCTCATTTTGCATAACCTGTCCAAAGGAAACTGTAACGGATTTTAACACCAGAAATTATCTAAAAAATTAGTAAATAAATAGGAATTCACAAATATTTTTAATATTTTTTTCTAATTCAAACTATGATCATCGCGTGAACTCTTGCGCGCCTTTACAACGCTTACTAAACTACTCAAAATATAAACTGATTTTGCACAATAAATTTACAGCTATAATTTGCTCTCCGCTGATAACTTAGTTTCATAAGCCTCGTGCCATTTCTTCACTGGTTTCCCAACAATCTGTTCTGGTCTATTTGGTTTCCCGCTGAGGCCTCGGAACTATTATGGCTTTCAAGGTCTACATATGTGTTAATTTCTATTTTTTTTTAATATTTTATGTATTATGTTTTGAGTTTATATTTTTAATGGATCGCTATATGTGAATTTAACCTTATACTATCAAAGTATTGTATATAACTGTTTTACATTTTGGCTCTTACTCTAGATGCCATTTTCATGATAATATTATTTTTTATTTAAACGTAATTAGTTAATAATGTTTTATTGCTTATGAAATAAATCACAATATATATATGTATATATATAAACGTTAGATATGACTATAATTAGCAACGATTAATTATTGCAGGTCACTAACATTTGCGCTAAGATAACATGTTGCGAATAGTAATTTTATTGTACCGTTAAAAAATACCCACAAAAACTATTTGGATTAAATTCTATACATTAAAATCTATTGTTCCTAGTACAAAACTAGTAATTAAGTAATGAAACCTTTGTTCACTGAACATAACATAAAAATGTAAGTTTTACTTTAGTACTTTCTGTAAACAAAAATAAGATACGTAAAAAAAGTATTTTTTTAACAATTTTATACAAAAAACACCTGAAAATAAATATAATATTTGAAGCGTAACGTGCAGTGTAGCTATAATAATAATATATGTTGTTTGTTTTTTATAAGGTTAAATTTTAGTTAGAGTTTTGACAAATGTCAAAATAACCGGGATTTAACCTTTCTCCTGAAGGGTTCAAAATCAGATAGATTTCAAAATTTTATATTTATATAATTACTTTCACTGATTATGTATAGTTTCTTCTTACCTTTTCAATATTTCCATCAGTCGTAGTCTGCGCATATCACGATTTTCAAATATGTAACACTGAATACAGATAACAAAATATTTACTTTGCCGCGAAAAACAAACGTCATTCCTATAGTGAAACTATAGTCTATGTGGTGAATTTCACTCTCGTTCGGATACTCTCACTGCGGTTTTTTTTTGTTTTTTTTTATATTATTATTTTAATTATGTGTTTAAGACGTTTGGTTGATACGACTGCGAAAGTAGGCACTCGTTTGATGAATGCTTCGCCGGTCTCAGTGGGAAAAGTAGACGCGGTCACGTGAAAAGTACAATGGACAGTGGGACATTGGATGATAAGTGGCTATTATTTGACTAACAGTAAATATCTCGTGCCGGTCAAAGTGCACGAGGTTGCAATCGATCTAATGCTATATTTTTTATATTGTTTAAAATTGAATATTAATGTGTCATTCTTTTTTTTTAATTATTAATTTTATTTTTTTAGTTCCATTTTTTAGTAAACTTTATTTTAAATAATCAAAAATTAGTATAAATCGTGAAAATTAAACTAAATATCTTATTAATAGAAAAATAGTTTGCTGATATAAAATGTTATATCCCTTGAAATTCTGTCAAAGGTGCCTAAAATGTAATAATTTTCGTTGCAATGACTGATAAAAATATTGATATTGCTTTAGAGTTGATGACATCCAAGCAGTCTATAATACAAATAAGTTTCATTATATAAAAGTGACAACCGCACTTGTTCTGTATTACAAATACATAATTAAATCATCTTACTGGCATAATTAATCAACAAAGCGTGGGTTATCATAACATTACAGCCATATTACTTTCAACATTCATTGAGATGGTAGAACTGAATTTTATGTACTTTTTTTATCTTTATCCTCGCATCTCTCTCGTTTTTTTTGGATTACTATATATATATATATATATATATATATATATATATATATATATATATATATATAATGCGTGTCATAATAAGAATGAAGAAGAACGTGCTTAGGTGGTTTGGGCACGTTGAAAGGAGGAGTGATGAAAAAATGGTAAGAAAGATTTAGGAAGCAAAGGTGAGCGGTACGAGGGATCGGGGGAGACCTTTGAAAACATAGTATTAAGGGTACTGGAGGAAGGTCACGTAAATAGCATTAGGACCCCCCGAAGAAATGTGCACGAAGAGAGTAATGGCTGTGGACGAAGCGAGAGAGATATGCAAGGACCGTGGCGTTTGGCGCTCTGTTGTCTCTGAATACTCCGTCAGAAATGCAAAAAAACGACTGTAAACTAACATTATGAGCTGTTCACCAAAACTGGTGCAAACATTATGAGCTGTTCACCAAAACTGGTCTGGTTAAGCAAAGCGTGGTGTTACCACGCTTTGCTTAACCAGACTATATAAAAAATGTTTCACCTTTGTTTATATCAAGTATAAATACAAGACAAACGCCTTGCTAAGGCGTTGCCTTATATGTTGCCTAATATCTTTACATGTATAAGCAGGACACTAGTATTATTTACAAACACGTTTCCAAAATAAGTATAAGGTTTCGATTTTTTATATAAAAAATAACCCTTTCATTTGTAACTTATATCGGGTGAGGTGTACAAAAATATGCAATTCGCCTGGTTTTTGCGGAGGGTTCGTCAAATTTAGTTTACAAAATGCGGCTCTTTCTAAACAAACAATCAAATAGAAATTTGTAAAAATAATTAAATACTATTTTCTCAAACAAAAGTGAATATACTCATTGTAAATAATTTCCTTTGCTATCAAATATTCAGACATGGCTGACGACTACTTAACATTGTAACAATGGCTCTAAGTTTAAACGCTCTTGTACACGTGGGAAATTTTCGTAATAAAAATACTCGTTACTCTAAACACTCAAACTGCACTCATATTTGAAAAACATCCCGTGTGTTTATATATTGTTACAAGAAAAATTATAAATAATTTAAAAATAAATAACAATTAATATTATCGTAACGAAGGTTAACCGAACGGTTGCCGGACCGAAGGAGTCAGGAGTCCTAAAATTCTTTCTCTAATCTCTTCCTTTCCTTATACATAATGTGTTCAGATAGAATAAGTACAATATCTTAAATATTAAGTGAAAGACAAATCTTTAAGGTGTCTAAATTGATTTTTTAAATTCTAGCTATACAATATAAAGTTTAAAATATTTTTTCTAGCGATTTGATAACATGAATGGCCTCTTTGTCCTCTTGCATAATGACAATCGTTAAGGGAATTCATTGTTGATTTATTATTGATGATCCAATGATAATAAAATTATGATAGATTTTGATACAATCAATATAATTAGAATAAATATTTAAAAAAAGTCTCGTGTTTCCTATAATAATCGATTAATAGTGTTACCTATTAATTGTGTATTAAAAATAAATTATCTGTATATGGAATATTTTACAGTAGAAAAATCTCTCTACTTAATCAATCTTCAATTTACGTTGAATACCTAAAGCCTCAAAACAAAGGCAAATCGGTTTTTACTTGAACTATTATAATTGAAAAAATCATAAAAAGTTACTCAACTCTTATTATCTACTTTAAATTTTTTACTTTCCATTAGAAATGAAAGAGAAAGTCAGTCATTATGTTCATTTACTAATGGTGTATTTTTTTTGCTTCGTAAAACCTTTCAATATCAATGTGTCTTACTTATACAAAGTAAAGAAATAAGGTTTCATACAATCGCTATACACGGTCTATATTTTCGGCTTTCCCACATATTTGCACCCATTTATTATTTAATGTAATCAATAACTTTGTGTTTGTGTCGCAAGTAGTATTAAAAGTAAATTACTATGCTCAATTACAAAATGCAGCGGTGTCAAAATAATCAAGGATCACTTTTAATTGACGTACTTTTTAAATCATGAAATCTTTAATTATAATATATTATTTTAATATATAAACATCTTTTATTAAAGTAACATAATTAGTTTCTTTTTGAAATAATTTATTATATATATATACATTTTATATATATATATATATATATATATATATATATATATATATATATATATATATATATATGAATTTTAGCAATTACATTTTTTGTAATTTATGGCGGAACTCGACGTCGCGACTTTGTCTTAGCATAGCGAGAAATTGAAAATAATTTTAAATAAAATCCGCCCCAAAGTGGCAATTGAAGCAACAACGATTCGTGTTTACGATGACACACTGCCCCGCTTCGCCACGACCGGCCATAATTGTACTGAAAGGTACAAAATTACATAAAAAATATATCAATTTGAACCTGATTACCTTTCAACAATTAATAGTAAACCAATGCACCGATTTGGATACTCAGATTGATGAAAGTTCTTCCCTCAAATGTAGAATGAGCCTATAAAAAATACATAAAAATGCATTGTGAAACAATGGCATGACGTAATTCAATGCAATTTGAATATAAATAATACTAGATTATCAGTTCACACATATTTTCTTGTTCTAATTTCAATATATTTGTTACCAGGTCGCACGTACAATGACCTTAACCAGTACCCTGTGTTCCCATGGGTACTCACGAACTACGAGAGCGAAGAGCTTGATCTCAGTCAGCCTTCTAACTACAGAGATTTGTCCAAGGTAAGTTTTGAACGGACTGACATTAGCATGTCAGTATTGTTATAAAGATTATTCATTTAAAACCTTTAAATGCAATGTCTTGAAATTTTATATGACTGTAAGGAAAAGTTGTTAGAACACTTTTTTTAACATTGTTTCAATAAAAGGAAGTTTATAGAGGAAATAAAACAATTGTTCAATTACATTGGCAAATGAGCTAACTATATTCTTCTAAATACTTAAATGTAATTATGTGCTTAATTAATTGATAGTTTAGCAAAAACATAGATTAAAATATTTTTAAAATTATAATTACAGATATTACATTCTTACATGTATTGAGTTTTATTAATTGGTTATTAAGATATAGCGGTCATCACATATGTTGGTAGCAATTTTTTTTAGCTTCACGCTTTAATCACGCATGGCAGGATACACAGGAAGTACCCAGTGTCAATGCGCTCCGTACTCCCGCGTTCCGCTGAATTCGAAGCATTGCGTGTTGGATGGCGGAAGTCAACGCCGCGCTTTGTCTTACCAGAGCCAGGATATGAAAAATATTTAAATATATTCATTCCCCTGAGTGAGAATCGAATCGAATACCCAAACCAATCGGGTACAGTGGGACGCTGTCCCAATAAGTCACGACCGGCCTCATTGGAATATATACTTACAGAATATGATAAATGTCATAGTGATGGTAAAAGATATATTTTTATATGTTATAACATATAAAAATAAAACTAATCAAATATGAAACTAAATAAAAATTATGAATATTTCAAGAAGAAAAGTTACTTCTAAATTTTGACTTAAAAAAATAGATCATGTAAAAATGTCATCTTGTAAAAGAATATAGCTAGTGATTCAGTGTTTCAAATTGTTTTTTTTTCAAAAGCCAATAGGTGCTCTCAACCCCAGTCGTCGTGCGTACTTCGAGGAGCGATACAACACCTGGGAACATGAATCCACACCCCCCTTCCACTACGGAACCCACTATTCCACTGCGGCGTTTGTGCTCAACTGGCTTGTTCGCATTGTAAGTAATATTTTAATAATTTACAATGGTATATATATATATATATATATATATATATATACCATTGTAAATTATATATGTATATAAATGTGAAAGATCACTCTCTCACGTATTTCAGAAACTATTGCAATTTTCTATCAAGGTTCTATTTAGAACGTAGGTGCTCGCTAAGACAGGATTTTGCAAAATTCCATCCTTGAAGTGTTATTTTTGGGTTTGAAACTTTGAATGAAACTTCCTTATTACGAGTTCTAGGGCGTAAAATTCTGCGTGGTGGCTCTTTATAAAACGTTGATGAATAATAGAAGTTGAAAATTTATCTGAAACTTTTCTACTGTAAGTGATAGGAATGTACAATTGGGACGGGACGTTGTGAAATTTGACTTTTAATGGGTAGTAATAATTAGAAAATTCGTTACAAAAGATTGCTCTTTTTAATGTCTGGCATTTACGTACCCTGTGTAGTTGATGGTTACAACAAGTTGTTTATTGCTGAACTTTTTTATATATATTATATTTCTGATATCACGGAGTCATAGAAGCATCGTGCGTTATACTGTTTCGTAGCCAAAAGCATCTTATCATAAACTAAATTGACGCAATCGTATATATTTCGTGAGAATAATGTTAACTCAATGGATACAGAAATGATCCACCTTCGAATCCAGAAGTCTGTATCTCAGTCGCGCCATAATGTATGTTTTTCAGCGAAAAATTTATGTATGATGCATATGTATATGAAGCAGACATCTCCTAAAACTTACCATTACCGCTTAATGAAACGCTAAATTCGGCAATCTAAATCAGCCGCGTTAAGGCCTAAACACACCCCTACGATTGTAGGCTCTGGCTAAGCTAGCAGTGGATCGTAATGCGTAACGTACATTCAGCAGAGGCGACATTTTATGCATAAAATGTAATTTAATGTGAAATTTAGCTTAAGTAATTGAATTTTGCGTCGTAACTGTTTCTTTTTTTAAAAAAAATAATTAACTGTATTAAAATTATATTGAATTGAGTAAAATCACATGTTGACCAAAATGTCATATGTGGATGAGTAAAATCACACGTTTGCCAAGGTGTCATGAGTAGATGAGTAAAATCACACGTGGACCAAGATGTCATGTGTGGATGGGTCAAATCACATATAGACCACTTAGTCATATGTGAATGGATAAGATCACACGTGGACCAAGATGTCATATGTGGATGGGTCAAGTCATATGTGGACCATTTAGTCATATGTGAATAAGTAAAATCACACATGGACCAAAGTGTCACGTGTGGATGAGTGAAATCATATGTTGACCGTGATGTCATATATAGATAAGTCAAATCACATGTGGACCATGATGTTATATGTGGATGAGTAAAATCACACGTGGACCAAGGTGTCACGTGTGGATGAGTGATATCATATGTGGACCATGATGTCAAATGTGGATGGCTCAAATCACATGTGGACCAGGGTGTCATATGTGGACGGGTGAAATCACATGTGGACCATGATATCATTTGTTGATAGGTGAAATTACATGTGGACCATGGTGTCATGTGTGGACAGGTGAAAACACATGTAGACCATGATGTCATATGTGGACCATGATTACATATGTGAACCATGATTTCATATGTGGATCATGATGTTATGTGAGGACAGGTGAACAATGGTGTCATATATGGATGGGTCAAATCACACGTGGACCACGGTGTCATGTGTGGACGGGTGAAATCACATGTGGACCAGGGTGTCATGTATGGGCGGGTGAAATCACATGTGGACCAGGGTGTCATGTGTGGGCGGGTGAAATCACATGTGGACCATGGTGTCATGTGTGGATGAGTGAAAACACATGTGGATCATTATGTCATAAGTGAATCACATGTCCATATAACCTGTCCAAGATGACGTAAAATTTGGAGGTTGAAAAAAATGTTCGTCAAATTTACAACACGGTGAGATTACATAGGCTTAAAGGCTCTCGTAAGTTTATATGAAGTTTTATAGATATTGTTTATATGATGTATTATACATTTTGGTGAAGCCTGTGATTTAATCAAGAACGCGGGCAGGTAAAAGAAAGAAATAGCTAATAAAAAATAAATAGCAGTATAGTGACTCCACGCGGGCGTAGCTGCGAGCGGGCCGCTAGTATTATAGGAAATTAACGTTATATGTTATATTCGATACCTAAAATACGTAAATAAAATCACAAATAATTCTTAGTTTCATTTTGCAGCGTAGTCAAAATGAAAAATAGCCGTACGTCGCTCTTGAAAGAGCTGCCTTTTTTAAAGGTCAGATCTAAATATATTTACTGACATCGGTGAAAAAATCAAAATCAAAATATTCTTTATTCAAATCGGCTGTTTACAAGCAATCGAATCGTCAATCAACACAAGTGTCAGTATTGTCTGTCATACAGGAAGCTACCACCGGCTCGGAAAGCAGTTCTACTAAGAAGAGCCGGCAAGAAACTCAACAGTTGCTCTTTTCAATTAAAGTTCTCATATTAAATGAGTTAATGATAATAATTAGCTTCCTGATCAAGCATCAGCTGCATTAAATTTTAAACATTAACATCAGTATAATATTCATTGATAGATCAATATACTTTTGTCAATAATACATTTTTTAAACTCAACGTTCCCGATTATTTTATAAGACGAGGCAAGTTAATATATTACCATTATTATATTTTTCCCTGAGTCAACTTTAAACCCGCAACCACATAGAGATCTACAGCGCTACTAAACCATCAACGTTCCTTCTCATACAAACATGTGTTTTACACAGGTTTTATTTATAATATTATTAAATATAATTTCTCATCTGTACATGTTGCTATCATTCGCTAACAATGTAAATAGCACACATACTTCATGTGACTCATGTGATATAAATATTAACTTAATATACCCTGTTAATAATAACTCAATTTATGTAATTATATATGTATATATAATGTTTCCTTTTTGGTTCGTTAATTATTTTGGTACGATTTCGCCGCATTTAGAAGTATGTTCTACTAAAGCACTCCAATGCGCCATTACGCTGACTGGTAAGTGTGCAGTCGCAGTGGCAGCGAGTTATTATTATTCAACTAATCCCAACTTTAAGTATGCTAAATTTCGTACGCATTTATCTTATTTATTTTCATCAAAAAGTCTAGAATATATTCCTTTCACGTATCACCTTTTATATTGAATATAATCAAGAAAGAAATATATATTTATCACATAATTTTTGCTTAACATCGTTTAAAACTAATTTAGTTTCCTATTAAAAAAAATGTTTTATAAAAAGTCTTTATATAAAAAAGTTATTGTAATATCATAGATATAATTGCTATAATATCTAAACCCCATCGACAAAAAACGTATCATAAAATTATTAAAAGTAAATTGTCTTGAACTAAATTAATATGGCAACAATAGATATGTTATATATGTAATTAACAGAAATATAATAATGAATTCATAATAAGATTTGATTTTAAATATAAAATATATTGATTTAAATAAATATATTAGTTAATTAAAAAAGAAACAATAAAATAACTGAACACTAAAGAATGGTGTGTATTAATAATACATTCTTTACGAATAACGTTTAAAAATCAAACACATTTTATATACTATCCTTTCGACCCACTGACCTATAAAATCTAAATATCGTTAATAATGCGCAAATCCAAATACCTAAGAATGCTATATGTTTATTGTAAAACATTGCTTAAATAATTATATTAAAAATTAAAATATTCTTTTATTCAAACAGGCTGTTTAGAAGTACTTTCAAGTTGTGAATCCACGTGGGACTGACAATACTGACAGTATGACAATACTATAATATAGTCCCACGTGACCACGGCTTCCACCGACTCAGACGGCAGTTATATAATGGCGTTCCTCATAAATTTCCTGCGAATATGCCTATGACGTATTCTGCAAAAAATATTTATAACACCCTTTTTTTAGCTTCACGCTTTATCCCGCATAGCAGGGTAGACAGAAAGTACCTGGTGTCAAGACACTCCGTACTTCGCTTTCCACCGAAGTCGAGACATTGCGTGTTGAGTAGTAGAACTCAACGCCGTACTTTGTCTTTACCAGAGCGAGGAAGTGAAAATAATTTAAATATAATCACTTCCCCGAGTGGGGATCGAATCCACAACCGGTCGCGATTACAGTCAGACGCTGTCACACTGAGCCACAACCGGCCTCAAACCCTTTTGTGACTTACGTTTAAATTGACAACGTTTTCTATTATTACTTTTGCAACATTATGAATCAGAAATCAGGAGTCATCACTGAATATGAATTCTTTAGAATCACCATTAAATTTCTTTTTCTTTGTTTCTTATATCTTACTTTTAAGCTAAACAGACTAATGCTACCTAAAAGGAAAGACTTCGTCATTATCTACATATAACATGTAAAATATATAGAAGGTTTATGATTAAACGTGATTATATATTTCTGTTCATCTATTTACAAGATTTATTACCTTCTTGCATATAGCTGTAATAAATAAATTATAACATTATCTAGTCTAAGCGAAACGCGAGTATTTGCCACGTACTTATTGTGCAAAGAATTCTACTGTGTTAAATTAACACGCCTTTATTACTATATCTATCTATCAATAAATGTAAGAAAATTTTTAATCATTTTTGTCGCACCTCTTGCCAGTCGACTTACTTGTAAATTTGTATACGATTTTGTATCTGATAACAATACATTATTTTCATGTTAATTTGTGACGTTGTCAAAATGACCAGGATACTTTTAAGATTTCTTTTAGTTTGTATTTTGATTTATATACAATAATTTCATACACCATATTACCTGTAGGTTTCATTAATTAAATGATTAGCAGCGTTGCGCATTCGGTTAGACGTTTTGGCGACAAAATTGCGTGCACTCATACTTAATGAGTGCACGCAATTTTGTCGCCAAAACGTCTGCCAAAGCGTTTCAGGGTAACTAGAAAATAATAATAATCTAGCTCTTTTAGTTTATTATTTAAAATTAGTTGGCTTTATATTTAAAAACGCGATATGATAATATTCGTTGTAGGGCTATATTGTAACTTCTAAATATTAATTGTGTGAAATAGTAAAACAGAAATAGGCTTTTCAAACATTTTTATTATAATTTATTTATTATCTTCATGAATCCTTTTCTGGTTTTCGTCTCGTTGCACTACGACTGACCACTTTCCATCTTTTCGTATACTGACTGAATTTCTAATAATCGCTTGCACTAAGTCCATGACGTCTTGTGCAAAGTAAAATTGAAACAGCAATGAAGTGTGTCTGCGACCATGATTTATAGACAATAAATGTAACATTCGCCCTCCCATACAATACAAGGGAAAAGACCTCAGATTTATGGCTTTTTCTAATTATCCTTAAATATGAAACAATTAACATCATCTATATTTGTATACCATGACGTTAGTGTGTGACTAAATATTGTAAAGATTGTAAACTCAGTCCTCATTGAATGATATTTATAAAGAAATTATTTTCGTTTTTCAACGCTTGTATACATATAATGTCTAGAATTCAAGTGGAAAAAGAGAAATAGAATGTCTTGTCATGTAAATCAATTAAAAATTTGAACGCTATATTATTGTAAATAAACAAAAATCTAATTTATAAAAAATTAAACGATAAAAATATTACAATTCTATTTTCTTACGAGTAATATCTCTGAAACTGGACAGATTTTAGTGGAATTTGTAAGTGTTGTCCCTAAGTTGAAGCATAATTAATACTACTAATTTACATTAATAAAGAATTATCACGATATGACTTTTGTTGTTAGATTTAGATAAAATCATGGCCAAACATACATACATACCATATATGCTTATCAATTTAAGCACAAGTGCTTGGAAACTTAAATGTACCATTATACTCCAATATTATTCAATTCCAATAAAATTAAATACATACATATCAAACTGATAACCTCCTTTTTTTTGAAGACAGTAAAAAATTATAGACTAGTTAATAAGATCTTAATAAGATCATTGATTTTCGCGATTTTTATACATTTTTAAATAAATAAATAAATAAACTACCAGTAAAAATAAATAGCCAGTTTTTCATAAGAATTGAGTTGATTTTTTTAAACCAGTTATGGTATAACTAGCTAAAAATACGAAAACCGCCTAACTTCGAAAATAAACGCCATACCATAGTCAACCCAACAATTTAATTTCATTGCCTCGTTTTTCATATTCTAATAATCTAAATTCCGTTACATTTAAACTATCAAAGCATACTTCCTAAGAGTGAATAAGCGTTCGCGAGTCACAATGAATTAAGACACGCATTAGGCAAAGGGAGCGCCTCGCGTCAAAACAATAACAGTGTACGGGACGACGAGTAACAACAGATGCGTGTTCTAAGATGCTTCGCGTTGACTTTACTAAAATAAGGCTGCTATAGGGTGTAATACTTGTTTACAGAAAATATTTTATTCATTTAATTAAAAAAGAAAACATATTGATATGAAATTTAATTATAATTTAGCTAAGAGAAACGGTTCATAAGTAACTTTATTTGTATTAACTTTTTTAAAAGTATTAAATAATTATTTTAGCAAGTAGGTATAAATAGACAAGATATTGAAGTATTTAACTCTAACTGCTACCTTTTCAATATAAAAAAAATATATAAAAGTCATGTTTTGAAGAATTTAGACGAAAATTTCATTAAAATCGGCTCGAAAAGGCGTTTCCATATTGGCAAAACTTAAAATATATAAACATACGTACCTATGTTTATATATATTATATCGTTATATTGATTTACCATTATTAGAAGTGAAGTATTAGAGTAACGTTCTGACTAACATACGCGTGGCAATTCAATGTGACAGCTTTATACGGTGGTGCCATTTGGGATGTAGAGGAAGTTAGACGTCGACCATAATTTACTATTTTCATTCGATGCTGTTATTCTCAAATATCAATAAAGGTACCTCTAATTTTAACTTCTTTAACTTATTTTAAAAGAATGCGCTTCGTCGATTTAGCTTAGTGGTTTTATCATGCACAGCTCGGCCGGTGACGCAGTGGGACAGCGTCCGACTGTAAACGCGATCGGTTATGAGTTCGATATCCGCTTATCAAAACGTTTGTATTTAAATTATTTTCATTGCCTTGCTGTGCTACAACAAAGCGCGCTTCTGAGTTGTCGGCGCAATGTCTCGTATTTGGCGGAAAGCAGAGTGATGAACGATTTAATTGTTTTTTTTTGTGTTATCAATTGATAGAATTCTAATACGTATTATGAAAACTCATTAATAATTGGTACATACTGTATCTAATAAATTAGGAAACTGAACAAAAGTTTCTACTATTTTTCTCATCAGCTTTATAAAAAAGTCCACATCACAAAATATGTCTTTTAATCATAATCTACTGATTATATAGTCTTTTGATTATAATCATTTATAAGATTGAACTAGTATACTAAACGAAAACCAAACGATAAAAATTTCTTGATTACTAAATAAAAAAATAATGCTATGTTTCAGGAACCAATGACGACAATGTTTTTAGCTCTACATGGCGGTAAATTCGATCACCCCAACCGTCTGTTCTCCTCCATCGCTCTGTCCTGGAAGAATTGCCAGAGGGACACGTCAGATGTAAAAGTATGTTCTTGTTATACTAAACTACTAATAAATGTCTAGATTTTTAACTTTGTCAACGTCTACTCGGAGGACTGAGAGTAAATTGATTATTATTTATTTAATTTTTTTTTAAGTCATTTAGCTTATTGTTTTAAAAAGCCTCGATGGCACAGTGGTTGTAGATTCGAATTTTCAAACATTTATATAAATATTCTCAACAAAGATGTATATGTTTTCGAGAAAATCTTAAGTTTTAATTAGGTACTACCCAACCCAATATTTTATTATTTCAGGAGCTTATCCCAGAGTTGTTCTTCTTACCGGAAATGCTGGTGAACAGTTCAGGTTACAAGTTGGGCGTCTCAGAGTCTCCCTCCGGTGACGTCATCCTGCCCCCGTGGGCGTCCTCCGCCGAGGAGTTTGTGAGAATTAACCGAATGGCCTTAGAATCAGAATTCGTCAGCTGTCAACTGCACCAATGGATCGATTTGATCTTCGGTTACAAACAGCGAGGTACGTACATTTTGAAAGTTCTCTAAAAAGTGAGTGTCAACACACATTGCATTGTGATTAATATTAATATAATTATTGTAATGGATTTCCATTGCGTAATTATAAAAAGAATAGTTTATTGCACTTTTTCTCCGCATTCTGTTGCAGTGTTTGTCTGTTTCCGTATATTTTGATACTGTCATACTGTCTGATTTTTAGTTTGGGTTAAGATTTTTGGAGTATTTATAGCTAAACTAACAACTTTCAAAGGAAAAATACCTATACCTAATCATAAAATGTAAATTTAAAATCTTTGTAAACTTAACTAAAATATTCATAGAATAATACATTTCTCCCAATAGGACCGGAAGCTGTCCGAGCGACAAATGTTTTCTACTATTTAACCTACGAGGGCGGGGTGCGATTAGATCAGATAACGGATCCTATCACCAAAACGGCTATAGAGGATCAAATAAGGAGTTTTGGGCAAACCCCTGCCCAACTCCTCAGCGAGCCGCACCCTCCTCGCGCGTCCACTATGCACTTGGCGCCGTTGATGTTCGCGGCGGCGCCCGACGATGTGTGTCTCAGACTTAAACTGCCATCAAATGCAGCGGTTGTCCATGTATCGGCGAACACGTATCCTCAATTGCCTATGCCGGCTGTCGTTACGGTAATTATATTTTATTACTTATTTATTACTTTTGAATTATTTATTGCCTGTAGCATGAAATTTAATTCAATTTGAATATTAAAATAAATAAATAAAATATATATATCATAACTGTTATTTTTTATTTGTATTTTAAATTAATGGCAATTCATTTTCAATAAGTACATTCTTTTTCGTACTTTGTATCAAAAATCAAAATCAAATTAATAAAGCTGTTAGCAAAACCGAACATGTTTCTAAAAGAGATCTGTTTCAAATAATTATGGATATTAGATGGAAAAAGTAACATTTTACAGGTTCAAACGTGCAAAAACAAGATATATACATATATACATACATACATACGTATAAACATATATACATATATACATAGATATATTATGTGTTTGCGTGGCGCAGGTGAGCGCAGCGCGCGCGTTCGCGGCGCACCGCTGGGTGGGCGGCGGCTGCGCGCACGCCGCGCCGGCGCGCCACAGCGACCACCCGCCGCACCACCCGCTCATCATGGACCCCGTCTGGGGTGAGTGACCCACTCTGTACATTGCCTGTGTCATTGTAACTATTACTTAAAACAATTTATACCGAATTAATCGTGTATTATTTTTTATTGAATAATACAATAGGGAACTCGCGTACTAGTGGACAACTAGGTAACTTACGCCCGTCCGTTTGTTCACATGATTATATTATATCGTAATATTAAATATTGGTTTGGTCGTAAATAAACAATTGAACGTATCAGCGGCGGGCGGCGCGGCGGCGCTGGCGCGGCGACAGCTCGGCGACAACTTCTCGCAGCGCGTGCGCGCGCGCAGCAACTGCTTCGTCACCACCGTCGACTCGCGCTTCCTCATCGCGGCCGGCTTCTGGGATAACAGCTTCAGAGTCTTCTCCACTGAGACTGGTAAGCTATACATACATATATAGATATGACACGCGTGTACTTGTATAATATACTAGCTTTTACAGATGTATACAGGTTTTGTATAAGTCAATATTAAATGGCTAGGTTACATTTTTCAATGTTAATTTATAAACAATGAGATTTCTTTTAAGACTCGAGCGATTTAGGATTTGAGACTGTAACGTTTGACGTTTCAATCTCTCCGCCTGGAACTACGCTAAGAAAAAAGCGAGAAGCTAAGAAAAGAAGATAGAAATATATATTATTCGCTCACAACAATACATTTGTGCCGTTACAGCAAAAATAGTACAAATAGTGTTCGGTCACTACGGCGTGGTGACGTGCGTGTCGCGCTCCGAGTGCAACATCACGTCGGACTGCTACGTGGCGAGCGGCTCCGAGGACTGCACCGTGCTGCTGTGGCACTGGTCCGCGCGCCACGGCGGCATCGTGGGCGACGGCGACGCGCCCGCGCCGCGCGTAGCGCTCACCGGGCACGACGCGGCGCTCAACGCCGTGCTCGTGTCCGCCGAGCTGGGGCTCGTCATCTCCTCGTCAGTCAGTGAGTATACTCACGACACGGGTGTCTATTTCGTTTACTTGACTTGGTTATAATACATCATCTTTTCAATAGGTTATCCTAGTTAGTTTTAATAATCTAATCATAAATTATCTATGATTTTTTTATTTTCATAATAACGTTAACTTAAGAGCTTAAGAGTTTAAAATATTTTCATTTGATTTAGTAGTTTCGCTTAGTTATCTGATCAGTATAAGATGTGTGTACGTGAGCGTGGTGTCGGCGTACTCAAAGTCGGTACTTGTCCGCGCAGACGGCCCCGTGCTGATCCACACGACGTTCGGCGAGCTGCTGCGCTCGCTGGCGGCGGCGGAGGGCGTGGCGGCGCCGCAGCAGCTGGCGCTGTCGCGCGAGGGCGTGGTGGTGGTGGCGTACGCGCGCGGGCACCTGGCGGCCTTCTCGCTCAACGGGCGCCGCCTGCGCGCCGAGACGCACCACGACGCCTTCCAGTGCGTGGTGCTGTCGCGCTGCGGCGAGTACCTGGTGTGCGGCGGCGACGCGGGCGTGGTGGAGGTGTGGCGCGCCGTCACGCTGGCGCCGCTGTACGCCTTCCCGCCGGCCGGCGCGCCCGTCACGGGCCTGGCGCTGTCGCACGACCAGCGCTTCCTGCTGGCCGGCCTCGACAACGGCTCGCTGGTGCTCTTCCACATCGACTTCAACCGGTGGCACCACGAGTACCAGCAGCGCTACTAGCGGTACTAGCGCCTCGCTTTGTGTACATTGAACGTTTGTTTTCAACATTTTTAGTTACATTTAATGAATTCCGTTTATGATCGTCCTAAATATTTGATACGCTTCGGAGGATTGATGAATGATAAAAATGATAATTTTTAGAGTTTGAGATAGTTCATTCAAAATCGCGGAACATATGACATGTACGATTTTGACGTTCCAGTGTTGCCCGATTATCTTATGATTATCGAATATTCTTAAATGGCGACGTCGAATAATTGACTTCAATTACACGAATAAACTGACAGATTTATTAGACGCTAACGATTATTTAGCTATATTTTAAGAAAATTTGATATAATGACGTCTCTTGAACTGAACCGTATATATTTTATGGAAATTCGATAATGATCTTGCTGGTATTTAAGAATATTCGCATAGGTCTTAGAAGGATTGCTAAAGTAATAGTAAGCGGTAGTGGAAAGTTAGTTTGCGATTGATTCGTTAACAAAAATATATACTGTTTTCTATTATATTTAAATAATTATAGGTTTTTTTTTATTTCTATATTTTCTTTGAAAATAAAAACAACGTAATCGTAATAGAAAACAGTATATTTATAATATAAATAAAATAAATGTTGAAAATGTTCGTTCGTTCGTTCAATTAAAATTATCGCAAACGGCAGCAAAACAACGTTTAGATGTAAGGAAATTATTTAAAATCATTGACATTCCACATTATCTTGTATTAAGTGTTTATTATTTTTATTGTGTAAATTGAATTATTATTTTAATTCGCTTTATGTTATTAGTGCCATAAGTAATATATTTGAATTCAAGAAGTATTAAATATAATTTTTTCTTAGTCAGTTCTCACTTACGTCCATTATTTTTATTTTAACCGAGATTTTATGTACTTAATTAGATTATTGTGCAATATTTTTATTTTATTTTATTTGCTATGACATTTAAATTGAATTAGTATTATGAAATATGTATGTAATTTGAATATTATTTGATATCGATTTCTGAACATTCCATATTTTTTGTTCCTTATTTTCTTTGGTGAAGGGTAGGCTTAAAGTACTTAATGAAATTTATTGAATCGTATTGTTGTAACTTTTATCTTTTTTTTTTGGTTTTTATTAAAAAGGTCATATTGACTTATGATGCATTTTATTTATGTTCCTTGCTTATTTTTTGTATGTTTTATTTTTTATTTCGCTTTTTGCTTTTTAGGGTACGCCAGTGCCTCTAGTGGTCGTTTCACAAAAAAAATGTCAATATTTAGAAGGAGTTAGATATATGTAATATTAAAGCTAACAATTATGTTATGGCTGGGTTAACAGACTTGCCAGACTAGTTTTTTACGCGTTTGTATTTATTGTAAAATATCGAAAACTATTTTTGCATACCACGCCGGCACCGCTCCTTCCGTTCTGTGATTTAGGCTTTAACCGCACTCTAGACATAAATATATCTTCTAAACTGTGCCAAAACTATTGTAAAATACAGATCGAGAGAACAGTTTTAATATATAAATTAATCGCTCTGCCTTCATTTCCATTCCTACGCTACTAGTCTAGGTACGTTGAAATCTTTAATATTCTAGACAATTCTAGTTACGAATTCTATTAGTATCTTCTAGGTAATTGTACAAATAACCCTTGAACCCTTGTCTCACGTCCCACTGTAGTATCTATATAAGCCCCTAGCCGGCTCATAGTGCTTTCTATCTTTAGAGATGCTCTCTTAAACTATACTATTCTTATGATAGATCCGTAATGATTTCCTTCAGGTATTAAAAGTAGGATATTTTCATTACTTAATATACTTATAGACGAAGTAACGTGTACACGAATAATAAATCAATATCCCTTGGACGGAGTCGCCTCAAATATAGGTTATTTATTAGTCTGTTGCGACTTGGTTCCGCAACAACACAACACCACTGCCATCTGGTGGCTTTATCACCTATATTTAGTGAAAACCAGATATAGAAAAAGTATTAAATTTAGTACATTGGAATTCATGCTTAAGTAATAAAGTAATTTATTTACAAGAAAACAAAAATTAAAGCTTAAATTTTAAACCCATTCGCACTTGGCATATTCACACAATCATGACCGAACGCCGCACGCTTAGAGAAGCACGCTACACGCAAATCTGTCCATTAAACTAAGGTAATTTAATAAGCGAAGGTTGGATTAAATAGATAATATTATTATTTCCTAGATTTAAGGTCACCTGTACATTTCGATAATCACTGTCCATTTAGTTGTAAGCAAATTCGAAACCCGTTTACGAGAACGCTAAAGTATATAGAGTATATAAGTAAATTGTATATTTTGTTTTTTTTTTTAAATTAAGCTTACAACCATGGCGTTATGCCTGAAGTTCGCTTTTCACGCGTACCAACGTATTTAATGCTTCTGTAATTTAATTCTGATTATTCACGTAATGTTAAGGATTTTGTATGAATTGCCTTGGCCATGAGACGTCTAGTTTAGGTGATATCTATGTAATAAATTGTTGTTGAACGTATTAGTCAATGAAACATAGCCTAGAATAATTTGTAGAATCGTAGTCGCTGTAGATTATTGAACGATATTGTGGAGATTGTTGAATTAATTATTTCTTAAACTTCTTGTTTTATCTGTGGACGTTTTGATCGTGGTGTTAACAACAATAAAATAGTTAATTTAAAATTATGATAATTAATAAATTAACTTTATTAGATTTATTTTCAAACGAATTTATTTGTTGAATTTGCTATTTGTAAAATATTTCCTTATAGTCCCTTTATTATAGTATCTGTAGTAGCTAATGCTAAATCAATTATTAGTTATTGTTCTATTGTATATGTAAGTTGTCTAAAATCTAAATTAATGTCTCTTTGCACATGCTTTTTATGAAAAATACACTTCAATTTTAAGAGTATCAACACTCTAAGCCCTTTATGAAAGTACTATTCTAATAACCTTGGTTTGCTTTCATCCTGTTTTTTTCTTGAGGACTCGTTTGTCCGTTATAAATTGTTATGCTAAGTATATGGTGCGTTTGTATGTATTGAAAAGATCTTAAGTAATAAATTGCATTGAGTAATATGTATTTTTATTTCCTTATATTAATTAAGTAGAATTAATCCTTATTCCCTGTAGGGACTTCATTATAAAAGGAAGTTAATGTCAAGTGATTTTATTCAAAGTAAAAAGTTACATGCTTAACTTTTTGCACGTCAAATAATTTACCAGCAGTTCACTAAAATGCTTCAGACCTGGGAAAAACAACGCAAGAAACTCAGCGGGACATGCTCTTTTTTTAATGTCAATGATTACAATTTAATATTCTTATTAGCGACAATGATATCTTTGAAATAGACTGCAGCGGCCATTTAATTCCCAAGGCGTGTTATCGTTTCTGAAATCATTGATATAATAATAATAATAATAATAATAACCTTTAACATACAAACATCTTTTTACAACTTTTTTATATTGTGATATAGAACAATCTGGAACGTTTTCTGGGATCGTATTGTAAAAGCGTGCAGACTGTGCCATGAAAGAATGGCGGACTCGATGCAATTGAGTTACGGGCGCGTAAGTTTAAGGGTATTTCTGATGTTAATATTGTGTACATCACAGATTTTCGTAAAATACTTAATATTTTTCTTTATATACATTATATTAGCAAAGATGTGAAGAGATGACAGTCATTATATTTATTTCCCTAATTTTTTGCCTCAAGGAATCTTTAGGACTTAAGTTATAGACAAATAAAACTCATATTTTATACAAAGTTTATAAACATACTTGGTGTAAAATATTTAAATCAAGTTTAGCATAGGAATTAGCAAAATTGAACCTTTAATAATGATTACATGTTCAGAAATAGATGATAAATTCAATTTATAGTTTTACTAGTATTCATTACGGTATATTTCTATTTATGGTATAACCAAAACTTACAGTTAACAGAAATACATGGTAAATATAGGTGCCTTCTGTCTACCCTGCTATGCAGAATATAAACTTGAAGATAAAATTAATAGAAGTATATTAAATTATATATATAGTGTAATATACTAGAATCCCATAATAGTCGACATTTACAGAATAATATCCTATATATAAAAAAAATGTACGCTGTTCTTTTTCCAAAATATACAAAAGACAAAATGTACACTATAATGCCACGATATTGTTAGTCAAAATATTATGATATTGAACCTCTGTATTCTATTTATAATATAACCGTATCGTACGTCATATTTAAAAAAAATATTACTTTAAAATAACGTTTATACGTTATTTTATACTGATTATTTGTATAATATGTTACTAATTTTCGGCCGGTTGTGGCGCAGAGGAACAGCGTCTGACAGTAAAGGCGGTCCGTTGTGGACTCGATTCTCACTCGGAGAAGTAATTATATTTAAATTATTTTCACTTTCTCACTATGGTAAACAAAGTGTGGCGTTGAGTTCCACCACTCAGCACACAATGTCTCGAATTCGGTGGAAAGAAGTACGGAGTGTCTTTACACTGGATACTTTCTGGCTACCCCGCTATACGGAATAAAAAGCGTAAAGCTAAAAAAATGAACAAGGTTTAAAAAAAAGTTACTAATATTTTGAAAACTACAACAAAAGTAAAAAAAGATTTATGTTGTATAATAATTTTAGAGTTATGTTTTGATAAATAAGTTAATAAATCTAATTCTCCGTATTTATTATCCATGTATGATCATTAATATATACAAGAAATACAGTAAATTCTCTAAAATATTAATATTTCTATATTCATAGATAAAATATGATCAGATTATAAAATATTGAAACAATTATTGTATGTTAACAGTAATTTTTAATTCTTTAAGCGAAACATTTGTTTTAAAAAAACACGTGAACAGCTAGATTTAAATTGACACTTGACACGTTTCCGAACGAAGACGTTTGACATTGACGTTTTATTCTCTGTTTAATGTCTTTTGAGTTTTCTCCGCTCCCTTTGCAATCATGGCGGTGAACAACATTTCCAAAAAGCGAAAAGTATGTGTTAATTTCGTATTTAAAATTCAAAAATAATTGCATTCTATCATGCCTATATGCTATCCGGATGCATTAAAAGCGAATTTAATTAAATTTCGAAAGTGTAAACCGCGATGATAGTGGATGTGATATACCATAGTGTTTTGTTGGTTCTTTGTTTTGTCTGATTTACTTTATTTTAAAGAAGTTGAAAGTGTTTTTATATCTTCTAACATTAGAAATTAATATTAATGGGTGATTTCAAACAATTCTATTTTATAAAGTTTGTGTCCATAACATAACCTATCGCTAACTTACAGTTCGTCGGAGACGGAGTTTTCAAAGCTGAATTGAACGAGTTCCTTACTCGGGAACTTGCTGAGGATGGGTACTCCGGTGTGGAGGTGCGCGTCACACCAACCCGTTCAGAAATCATCATCATGGCGACGAGGACACAGAGCGTGTTGGGAGAGAAGGGTCGCAGAATCCGTGAATTGACCTCTGTAGTACAGAAGAGATTCAACATCCCTGAACAATCTGTTGAGCTTTACGCTGAGAAGGTCGCCACGCGAGGACTTTGTGCCATTGCTCAGGCGGAATCTTTAAGATACAAGCTCATCGGAGGTTCGTATTTGGCATATCTGTAATATATTTCTTATTCTGTGTAATATGTATGAATATATAAAAAAAAAAGGTAACTTAATAATATTATTGCAATAATGCAGCAGGGCTGCATAGTAAATATTTCCTAAATTCTTAAACTAATAAAACATTTATGGTGAATATAACACTTATAGTGTATAATATATTTTAAATTTTCTAAATTAATGTTTTCAATCTATTTTTAATTTGGTACATTACAGGTCTGGCCGTCCGTCGTGCTTGCTATGGAGTGCTCAGATTCATCATGGAATCTGGTGCTAGAGGATGTGAGGTAGTTGTATCGGGTAAACTAAGAGGACAGAGAGCCAAGTCCATGAAGTTTGTTGATGGACTCATGATCCACTCCGGAGACCCATGCAATGACTACGTCAATACTGCAACACGACATGTACTGCTCAGACAAGGAGTACTTGGTATCAAGGTGAGAGTTATTACTACATTTAAATTTTTTAAAATATTTTATACACATAAACTTAAGTTAGAGTTAAGATAACCTTTATTTATTTACTGAAATTTGGTTACGGCTTAAATGTATTTTTATATATTTTTAAAAATCCAAAAAAGTATTCAGGCCTGTTGTGGTGCAATGAGACAGCATCTGACTGTAAATGTGATTGGTTGTGGGTTCAATCCCCAATCGAAGGTATTATTATATTTAAATTATTGTTCTGGTAAGACAAAATGTGGTGTTGAGTTTCACCACTCAACACACAGTCTTGAATTCGGTGGAAAGCAAAGTACGGAGTGTCTTAAGACTAGGTACTTTTTGTCTACCCTACTACATGGGAAAAAATGTTCACACTTGGTTTTAAGCTTCACAGCTAGAAAAAGAGTGTATAGCAGTCATATTTCAAAAATAATAATAAATTGTGTTTGTTGTAATTAAGTATTTTTAAAATACATTATAATTGTTTTTATCAAATTTTACAAATTCATAAAATATTATGATTTAAATATTTTCAGTATGTCACTTTAAAAAAGTTTAAAGGCTATTTTGTCTTTATTAATTTATTGCATTTGTCATGCACTTTTGTGACAAATATTGGATTCAGAATTTTTTTCATTGTCAATATATTGATTTCTTACAATTGTATTAAGTAAGACTTAGTTTAGATTTAAATATGGATGCATTCCACTCAATCAGGGATTGCACACTTGTTGGTGGTGTGCAGTCTAACTTGACGTGGAAGATGAATAAGTTTACATATTTTGAGAAATTGTCCGTACAAGCTCTTGTTTTGTGTGAACTTTACAAAAAATCTATTTTTTTATTCTCTACAAATTTTTGTTCTGTAGTGAATCAAGTGGTATACTGAAGCGAGCTGAGAATTAGAAAAAATGGGCTTTATTAAAGAATATTAAAATAATATTAATATTCAGCTTATGTTATAGTATTATTTATACTTACTATGATTTATAATTATAGTATAGTATAAGTATGAAATATACTATAATTGCTATTTACTTGAAAATGAATCCAAATTCAAAAGCCACCTTACTTTCAGGTGAAAATCATGTTACCATGGGACCAACAAGGCAAGAATGGCCCCAAGAAGCCTCAGCCAGACCACATCCTGGTGACCGAGCCCAAGGACGAGCCTGTCCCGTCCGAGCCCACCTCGGACGTGAGGCCCGCGCCGGCCCCTCTGCCGCCGCCCGTCGCCGCCACTGCTTAGACTTACTGAATATATAATTTGAAAATATTGACTGTTTCATTAATTTTTAGACTGAATAGTAGGTTACTAATTACCTACCTCCTTGTACAGACTACATCAAAGTTACTGGATTATGTGAAAAACTATAAAATATTTCAAAATGTTTTTTAAACTAAACTAAAATGTTTTTGATCTGTCAAACCTACTTACCCTTGCGTTGACTGGGTTATAAACCACCCCTTTTTGTAATCCAAGGGTCAATCTACCCTTAACCCAAATTAAAGATATTGCTTAGGATGTAGAACATAATAATTTCATTTCCTAAATTGTCTGTTCGAAAAGGGCGACATGATGTGACTAAGTATTGTCAGTATATAAGTAAGTCAGTTTCATTGATACGAAATTTACTATTATACCTCTTCAACAGAAGATCAAATACTTATATATTAAAAAAAATCCTTCACGCTCTCGCTGGGGCGGCATTTTCTTAATTATTATAATTTAACTAGACTATTAGGATATAAAATGAGACGTTCCAGATCTTTAATTTTTATGTCCTTTAAAAGTTTTATTGAATTCTGTCCAGTAACATTAGTAAATAAAATGTGCGCAAACAAATAGAAAAAAAATTAAAAACTACTACGTACCTTACCATTATTTTTTCTTAAACATATTCCTCATACAGGTTTTTTAGTGTTAGTTTATAACTTACTATAAATTTATTCTATTATAACAATAATAAAATAAATTTATAGAAAGTTATACTTGAAAATAAAAATAATATAAATTAATATTTACTATTTTTAAAGTGTTATTCCACACTTAGGATTAGAAAACATTATTCAAAAAACGTATAAAAATTTGAACGCAGCGGGATTCGAACTCGCGCCTCTTGGATACCGTCCGTTGGACGTTTAAATTTTTATACGTTTTTTCAATAATGTAATATAAATTAATATTTATCTTGTAAAATGATATAATTAAAATCACAATACTTTATAACTATCTTTCGACGGTTCTCCTGCTTTCAAAAGCACTTATTTTAAGCCATTTAGCTGTTTCCACTAGGCAAATCATTAGGAAAATGTCTGTTTAAAAATAATAAATATATCCTGCAATGAACAATTTTTTCTTTTAAATTATTACACTAAAAACAATAAAAATACTTGTTAATATATTTTAAACCTAAATTCTGTCTTGACCAACGATTTATTAGAAACAATTGGTGGGTAGCAGAAATTTGTAAACATAAATAAGTTGTAACAAGATCTAATTTATAATCATTTCATACAAGCATATTAAAGTCATATTTTATGTCGACCAAAAGTTCGTTGGAAGTTCAACTTCACCAAAATAAAACTTATTTAAAGTATAATATTCTAATACATTCTGTAAAATAACTTCTAATTAAATTTAAGAAATAAAAATCATTCTAAAACTAAGGTCTGAGTTCTGGGTTCGATTTTCGTTATTATAATTAAATTATTTTCACTTCCTCGCTCTGTTAAGATCCACCACTCAACACGCAATGTCTCAAATTCGGTGGAAAGCGAAATACTTTCTGTCTACTCAACTCCGACGACGTCGTGTATCTCGATTTCAGGCGAAAAGTTAAGAATATATATATTATATAGTCTAAGAATATATATATATTATATATGTATTGTATAGTATAGAATATACAGTCTATATTCTCTCCGACTACAGTGATTTTTAAACTCCTTAATTCTATAAAAAAATTAAAGAGAGTAATATCAATAAAATATCTATATTTACTATTCTCTAAGCCAATATTTATTTATTTATTATTTTTATACCGCGAAGCAGGTTAGACAGAAAGTACCCAGTGTCAAGACACTCAGAACTTCGCTTTCGACAGAATTCGAGATATTGCGTTTTGAGTGGTGCAACTCATACAAGAGCCAGGAAGAGTGACACTAATTTTAAATATAATGACACCTACGAGTGGGATCGAACCTATAACCGATCGCGTTTACAGCCAGACGCTGTCACACTGCGCCACGACCGGCCTCTACCCACTGGACATTTCAAACGATTTATTTTAGAATGGTAGAAATGTCGCATTAAGAAATAAGGCAAAAATTGTATTGGGCAATGTAAAGATTAACAAATTTTTAGTTGAGAGATTTTTTTTTCTACTTCTTACTTGATATCCCACCGGAATAAGGATGGAATGGAATGGAATCCGCAGTGAAAGTTCAAGAAATTATATTGATGCTATTTGATGACCTTATGATTACTAATGAAATCATCAATTGAAAAATAATAAAATTCAAGTTATTTTAATATTCCTAGTTTTTATACTATAATTTTTACTAGTATAAGGACTTGTAGTTACGATATTAAGATAAGTTCGGGTTGGGAAATAAAACAATAAAACCATTTTCTTACCAATATTATATTTAAAAATCCAGGCTACATTCACCCAAACCACGTGCAGTACTCAACAAACACAAACGTAACGGAAATTCTGTTATATTATAAAAATCACACCCAACATTCATTTGTATGCAATATGTACGAGAGCTCACTATGTAACTCATTGTGTATTTAAATAGAAATAGTGTAAGAAATTTACAACAAACCTGCCTTACAATATAAGTTCAATAAAGCTACGCCTATGTCTAACTTAAATTGGACCAAGTTTGTTCATCAAATTAAACATTATAATACCATATTTCATCCCATACAATAATAACAAAAAAATCGATTTCCTCAATATATTATGTATATTACTTACTTTTTAATTATAACATATTTATCCAAGACCTTAAATCATTCTGCCAAAGGTATTATAGCTCTATATAATCTGTATTAACTTAGACAGATAATAACAAAACATTAAATTATTAATTCAAAACCCATACCCGCTTTACTTTTAAACTACATTTTTATTCTTTATATAAAAATATAGAATGTAATATAAATAAGTATATTTAACTAATTTATTGTAAATATGACAAAAAAGCCGGTTTTGTGACAGCATGAGTGTAACACAGATAATATATGAAATATTTTCAAATTATTTCGTATTTTGAATTATAAATGCATTTCAGGTGAAGGTTTCTGTTATATTAAATAATAACACGTGGAAAATATCGATGTATACAGTTTGTGTGGAAACGAGGCGCGAACTTAACAGAAGGCAGTCTCATACACAAGACTTTGCAAGTGGAGTCAGCACTCACTGTGTCGGTCGAACGCTTTATCTGAAATAACAAAAACATTTCAATATTAATTATAACACAACTTTAATATTTAATTTAAATTTTTTTTGTAACACTTGAAAAAAAAATGTTTAATTCAAATTTAGTTAAAATAGAAAAGTCACGTTTAACACTGTGGGTTACAATTTCTTATACACTTTTTATAGATTTCTTTTAGCTTGACACTCATATCCCGCATTGCAAGACAAACAGGAAGTCACGTGTCTAGTGTCACGACACTCCTTATTTCACTTTCCATTAAATTTGTGACATGAGAATGTTGAGTGCTGCAACTCAACTACACGCTTACTCCTACTAAAGACAGGAAATTGAAAATAATGAACTTCACCGAACGGGATTTGAACCTAAAACCGATTGCGTTTACAGTACAAGTATTTTTTTAAAGAGTTATTTTATAATGTTCTTTTTTAATTATCATTATGAGTTTAGACACAAGACACGTATGAGAAAGAGTTCGAACGAACATATGGAGCATATTTTGATCGGAATTAGATTTTAATTCATTAATTTTTAATTTCATTTATTTTGTTATTGATGAGTCTGAGTTTGAGAGACTGAGGCTGAAACTCTATTCTTGACTTTTAAACAATACACGATATATTACGGTCTGCACTTTTCAAGGGCGCCTTAATAACTTAAAACTATTTCTGTATAGATCATTTAAAATGAATGGTAAAACATGTTCAAAAATTGAATGTTCGTAAGTACAAGAAATTAACTCTATAAAAGAATTGAGGAAAAAATATTTAACGGTATGCGATATTATATATATTATGCTCACTGGGCGGCCGCGGCGGGGGCGGAGTCCTGCGGCGGCGCGGCGCGGCACGCCAGGCGCACGGCGGCCAGCAGCGCGGCGCGCAGCGGCGCGGGCAGCGCGGGGCGCGCCGCCGCCGCCTCCGCGCACACGCGCAGCTCGCGGAACGTGTTGCGCGTGTAGGGGTTGCGGCGCGACGCGTAGCGCCACGTCACGAAGTAGTAGTACACGAACGGCGTCATGAGGCCGCAGTACCCGCTGACGAGTCAAAAGCTCATTCAATTTATAGAGATAAAAAATACAAATCATTTCTTTAACCGCTTGCTACGTAGTTGCAAATACTAAGAAAACTATTTAAATTCGATCGTTACCAAAATTTTCAATTGAAAACAACCCACAACCAATATTCCAAAAGGTGTGCGTCGTACAATAATAGTTTTGAGTTCTTTGTAAACAAATTTAAATTATAAATGTTATTTAACGCATATCACTTATATAGAAAAAAAACAAAAAAATCCTAATAATAATAATAAGTAAATAAATACATATATTAAATAAGGAAATCTATCGTACTCTGCACTTTGTAACTCAAAGGGAAGTACGTATTAACTCTACAACAATGTTAAGTAATACAAAACTACAATATATAAGTCACTCATATATAAGTATTAAAGGTAATATATACTAAGTAATAGTATACACAATTTATAAATCATAAATTGACAAAATAACATTGATTTTTTTTTATCTTCACGCTTTTATCCCACGTAGCATGATAGACAGAAAGTACCTAGTGTCAAGACACTCCGTACTTCGCTCTCCACCAAATTCGAGACATTGCGTGTTGAGTGGTGGAACTCAACGCCACACTTTGTCTTTTTTTACCAGAGCGAGGAAGTAAAAATAATTTAAATATAATCACTCCCCCGAGTGGCGATAAAACCCACAACCGATCGCGTTTACAGTCAGACGCTGTCCCACTGCGCCACGACCGACCTCAAGTTGGACTTGGCAATTGAAAAAATAACATAATAAACAAATTACATGAGAGCCATGAGCACGACGAGCGGGAAGAGCACGATCTCGGCGAGCGCGGCGGCGCGCAGGATGTTGCGCGACTGGAACTCCACCAGCGAGATCAGGAGGCGCGCTATCCACATCGAGTTCTGACCCAACGTCTGAAAGTCATTAAGTTACAATTATAATCAATAGTGTAGTCTAGTTTCAAAATCGTCCTTCCTCGCAATTTAGCGGCATGACATACAAAAACACTTGGCAATTCTAGTTTACGTTGGTTGTAAATTTCTTTTTTTTAATGTAACTGTTTTTTTAGACGAAGTGAACATATATAGAGTTAAATTGTCACACTTTTCCGCTTTACTTACCAAATCGATACTCGGGGAAATAAATGGTGTATCTGAATAGCATGCATTGCAACCATCAAGTTCCAGTTGACAAATGACTGTATTCTAAGGTGTTGTATATCGAAGCCATAACCATCGCCATTACAGTCAGATAACGTGCCACTGCGCCAATGGCCTCCATTTAATTAATATAAATATATTAATTAAGTAAATAATACTTACGTCCAGAATAGTCAGGGAGTACGACGCCGCGTGGAGTAGAGCGAATAAGAAGATGGGCGTCAATATCACTGTGTTCCATGTTAAGAAAAAATATTGCCAAGTTTTCAATTAAAATAAAATAATAAATCGTTTTTGGGTATCACCGTTACATTGGATGGAGATTTTTTTTAGTAAAAACACCTTTATCAACCAACCACATCGGACGTATTTCAATGCGCACAAGTGTCCGGATCGGATGTCAAAGCAATACTTTAGTTACCTGTTGTCCTCGCCTTTATACGTAAAAGGATAACTATATAATAATGTTAAGAATATTGCCTTTTATTATTAAAAAAAAAAGCTAAAATAGTAATCCAAAGTCAAAACGCTCATGTTTGGGCCTTATTTTAATTCTGTAGGTATCATTGTTTCAAACCTTACAATATTTAATACGTACTATTGAAGTCAGATCGATATAAATTACAAGCGCATTATGCGCTTATGACAACGTGTCTACATGCTTACAATGTCAGCTACACTTGCAGTTGTAGGTCAAACTCGCTTAATTATACCTATAAACATTCCGTTTCTTTGTTTTACATAGAAAATGTTATCTGAAACAATCAAGTTTTAATTTCGTCATTAATATACAAAACATGATATACTCTTTTCCTCCTAAGCCACTTAACATCTACTTTTGTCACATTCCTTTCCACAGCAAGTGTAATTTTCACTGTACTGTTCAACACTGCGTTTTAGCACTACCTTTGCTGACGACAAAAACAAGTTCTAACAAACGTACAAGAATTCCAACAGCCACATGTAGACCATATGGCTTATCGGTAGGGTTTATACAGTTTCCAAGACACGCGGGTTCGAGTCCCGTTACGTTCAATAATACTTTATTAATATTTAAATATTTTATATATGGTTTAAAGTTACTTATATATTATATTATAGTCAGGTTAAGTTCTAATGTACCATTTATTATTATACATTATTTGGGAGGCGTGTAGGCACAGCTAAACCGTCATTAAAATGAAAATTTATCACTAGCGAATAGAAAAAAATCTGCCGTCACTCAACACGCAATGTCTAGAAATTCGGCGGATTCCTGCTATGCGGGATAAAAGCGTGAAGCTAAAAAAAATAAAAATTAGTTTATAAACCAGAAATCCAAATAAGAAATATAACTACAATAATATTTATATATTTAAGTAAAGAAACAGTTTGAAATTTGTAATTGTATTAATAAAGTAACAAAAAACACAATGTTTGTTACGCTGAAGGAAAATGACAATCGCACAACTAACCAGTTCTCCTTGACTCTTACCATTGTAGATCCATATTTATTCATGGTCGTGTACGTGAAGATGAGGTCGATTTCAATAAAAACTTCTTAAATATTATACTAAAATTAAATTTTAAACAGATTAATCGCGTATATTTTGGTATTTGAAAATATATTTTTTGAAAAACCGACGTTTAAAACACTTTACTGTAAAGTAAAGACTACTGAGTCCGTGGTCATAGATAAACAGTCAGACAAAATATATAATGGTATATTTTTTTGGATTTCCTGTGATATTTTTTTTTATTTTTCATAGAGACAACAATAATGGATCAGAAGTTGGTACAGTGAAATAATTATTTCGTTATTCAATTTTCGCAAATGTAAATTAATACGTATTGTAATATAATATACTTATCACTGATAACTAGGATAAGGTTTTTTTTTATGAAGACAATGGACACACGTAACCCATTGTTACATTCATTCTTTATATTATTATTTTAAACAATATAAAGAGCTTAAACTTATAAAACTTATATATATATAGACCTTAGTGTTCCTATGTAGCCTAGCGATAGAATAATATTTAGATTATAACAAAAATTACAAATAATCACCACAAATATTAGTGTTTAATACACATTCGTATAACAACTCAGTCGAGATAAATTTTGCTTACTTATTATTCAAGTAAAAAAGAGCAGTGACATTCCGTGTCGAGACTGATGCGACGTAATGCATATTGGATTTTTCAATTAGCGTTAAGTAAACTCACCAAAATTTGATTATCAGATTTGTCAAAACGCAGCGTAGAGTTCCGCAGTTCAGTATACAATATGTTCATATTAAACCATTCAAAAACCCAGAATAACAAAATTGTCTTACTTAACATCAAGTTACTATCCTATTACTACTCATTGTCATGGTTGGATTCACCAATTTATTTATTAAAAACAAAATTATATGTATGAAATTATATGTAATTGTAATTTTGTATATAATAGTATATATGAGTATCAACATGGTTATAATTTGTCACAAAATGTTTCGGTTCAAATCGCGATCGTTCAAATATAAATACTTATAAAAGCAATATGATAACATAATGCTAGATATAAGAGTCTATTAGATAATCAAGAATAAAGATCTGAGCGTACAAAAATAATTTCTATAATTCAAAGAGAAAATAGCGGGTTTTTTTTAGTATAGTGTGAAATAAAATGTATGGAAACAACCCAACCGCAACGTCTTTCGAGGTTAAAAGAAACGTAATTAAGCTAGCCGTCGTACATACGAGATCTTGATTTTCGAATATATTAACATAATGAAGCCGTTTCGAGTGTTTACTATAATATGTAAAAAATATACATTTTTGATTCACTGATTGATATTCATAATAATAAATATAAAATCTTTTTAGACTTTAAAAAAAAGCAGTTTGAAGTCAAGGTGAGTGGTACGAGAGGTCGGGGGAGACCTCGGTTGACCTTCGAAAACACAGTATTGAAGATGCTGGAGGAAGGTCACGTAAAAAGTATGAGGACCCCCCGAAGGGCATGCATGAAGAGGATAATGACTGTGGACGAGGCGAAAGAGGTATGCAGGGACCGTAGCGTTTGGCGCTCCGTACTCTCTGATTACCTCGCCAGGGATGAAGCGTGAAGCTAAAAAAAAACCAACTTTACGTTTTTTCTTGCACACTAGATTAGGCAAAGAAAACCTAACGCCAAGACACTTAGCTCTCTGCTTTTCATTTCAATTACAAAGATTGCCATATAAGCAGAGGGGTGGGAATATATATGAATGTTTATATTTAATTCCCCGAAGGTGGTTATCAAATCTACTACTATAGTGTACAGTCAGAGACTCCCACTGAGCCATTATAGATTATTCAATAATAAAAAATATTTTAATATATAAACGAAGAGGTGTTATTGAATATGAATAATTTATCATCGCATGAGATTATAACGGTGTTGTTTAAAGCGGAATCATTCGATTTCTTATTAGTTTCACGCTTCTCTGCTACGTAGCAGGGTGAACAGGAAGTACGTCAAGACACTCCGTATTTTGTGTTCCGACAAATTTAAACTCAGTGGAATTCAACGCGTTCCACCGCTCAAAACGTAATGTTTCGACTTCGGCGGAAAGCGAACTACGGAGTGTCTTGACACTACGTACTTTTTGTCTACCCTGCCATGCAGAATAAAAGCGTGAAGCTAAAAAAAAATCAACGCCGCGCTTTGTCTTACAAGAGCGAGGGAATGTTAATAATTTAAATATAATCATTCCCCCGAGTGGGAATCGAACACACAGCCGATGATATTTAAAGTCAGACGCTGTCCTACTGAGCCACAACCGCTCTCAATATTCTTTATTATGTTTTCTTTTAATATAAAGTGGCAATGAGTATAGCTAACAATTCAATAATGCTTAAAAATTATAAAATTAAGTCAAACTAATCAAAATAAATATGAAATATAACGTGTTTGAATTATAATTGCCATTTCAATTAAAATTCTAAATACACTTTCAATAAAAAACTTGTACAAACAACTACTTTTTTAAAAAACACTGAGTTTAGTTGTTTATGACCCTTTTGGTTACCGCACAGGTTAATAGTAGATCCTTAATAATGTTGATTTTAAAATAGTTTTTCTTCACGATAATATTATTACTTAGTCCTACCAATTCTAAAACGCATACATTCGTAGGATGTGTCACGCGACACTGTATTGTATTCATATTTGGCTTTTTTATAAAGAAAACATAAACAATCGTTTTTTTTTTATTATTAAATGTACCTAATAACCCTTTTATACTGCTGTATTATTTATAAATTTGTAATGTTATAAAAGGTCAACTGAAATATTCTAAGAGAGAAATCGCCAGATATTCTTAGAAAGATTATTGGTGAATAGATTATAAACATCTTTAATGTTTTTTTTTATTTATATTTTTTCATCCCAAACCCCTCTACATATTCATATATTTCAATGTAATACGACTCGACGTTATTATCTAATAAGTGTCTATTTACTAGAGACATTACGTGTAGGGTAGTGGAGCCTAATAAGGAGAGAAGGAGGCCATTTTTTTAATTGAAATAATAATATTAATATCGATTTAATACAAATTAATTCACTTGTATGTACCTCAGTACAATGAAAACGTTTCTCTTATTAAAATCATAATTTGGTCAATCACTTCATATCTTTTACTATTTTTAACACTTAGGATACATTATTAAACATTTAAAAAAAAAGTATAAAAAATTGAACACAGTGAGATTGGAACCCGCGCTTCTTGAACAGTGTCCAAGAGGCGCCGGTTCGAATGTAATAATTTAATTTATATAGACATATTATATATGACATTTACAACTATAAACGCGAAGTTGTAAAATATCTTGAAGGTAATTTTGTAATGTCATATATATATACGTAGGTACGTAAATTTAATAGTGATGTGCCTTCTACATATTCAAACACATTAAATACGGTTATTAAAAGTTCCTAGTAGAAGAGTAAAATACAAAAGACTACGTCAAACACACAACAGTATGTACAAAATTTATTTTGTTAATTTAAAGTGTTTCTAATGTATTATTTAGCGTTATTCATTTATTTAGCGTTATTTAATGTACTTTAGTTAAGTATGAAAGTATACTAAATTCCTCATTAACAAATTACTCGAGAAAATTTTTAACGAAATTATTAGCGAAAATTAATTATTTATTAACACAGACACTAAACAAATAAAACAATGCTGTTCAAAACAAACGTCGTTCAGTCCGAAAATTTTAATACTATGTTAATAAATTTACATCAATAAAATACAAACGTGAACGCAAAACAAATTACGAAGCAAAAACTTTAAATTATACTTACGACAGATATATTCTACCTTGTATAGAGAAAAAGTAATTTTCATATCAGTTATATATAACAAAAAATTCATAATTTTGACAAATATGAAACAAGATTCAATTTTTGCCCACAATTGATTATTGTTTGTGTGTTTTATCTGTGTAATTGTGTGTGTAGATCGCGAATTATTGACGTAATAAAAATCTTATTTTTGTAAGTGACATTTACATTTGACTAATATTTCTCACGGTTTTTTTTAATTAAAATTGGTCTATGGTTATAATAGTTGCAACTTTATATAATATTTTATAATAAATTTTAAATGGTGTAAGTCCAGAGGCTGTATGTTAAATTCCACACCAAATTATTTAATTTTTCATTTTAATTATATATATATATATATATATATATATATATATATATATATATATATTATAAAGTTTAAAGAAGCTATGACTATAATAGCAGTACGTTCTATGTATATAATAATAAATAACTTTTTTTATAAAATCATACCACTAATATTCAGCGGAAGCTCTCTCCAACCACATGAGGCACCGCAGGCTCGCTACTGCGGGCAACTATTGCATCAGGGTGCTCCGGGATTTCTTCCAGAGCACCTACAGCTTTAATAATTTCAAGCATACCAACATAAACTTATTGCAAGTATATTTTCTTCTCATTATAATAAAAAAGGATACACAAATTGGGCGACACGTTCATGAATATGAGTGAATAAAACAGATAATGTGCACTGTCTTCCAAGAAGAATCTATTGAGAAACTCTCGTGAAAGTGATATTTCTCTAGCTGGTATACGTTGGTGCAACCTCAGGGCGGAAGTCGCCGCGTTAGCGAGTAACGCCTTGTAGAACGCTGATACGGGGCTGTGGAAGAAATCTTGTGTTAATATATATATAATGTATCAAGTTCCTAACAAATTAAATAAAAAAATTTTTAGCTTCACGTCCTTTTCTCACAAGACATTTTCCAAGTAAATTAATCGGAACTCAACGCCACTCTTTGTCTTATTAACAATCATATAACTTTCAACCTTAAGTACGTATATGGTCATTATTAAAATCTTTGAATATAGTACAGACAAAGCGCGGCGTTGAGTTTCGCCACTCAACATGCAATGGAGGAGTACGGAGAATACAGAGTGTTAAAAGCGTGACGAAAAAAAATTGCTTTAATTCTTTTAATATTTGTCAGTGAAATATCTCATTGGATGTTTATCTAAACGGTACAGTTTACATATTCTAAATACAAAAGCTTTAATATTCACAGTTTAAGCGATAAACAAAAATGGTCACGGTAAAATATGAAGAGGAAATTGTACAATGAACAATAATTATACTACACTTGCCAATTAGAACGCACGCCACTCCAATTAGACGAATTGTTTGAATAAAATTTACAAAAAAGAGATTTTTCTTTTACATTTCACGTCCGCATGCTATAATTCGGCGTGGTGGGTAGCGGTCCTCAATTATTTTTCAATATAAATAAACATTGTGCTTTTATATCCATTAATTACCGCGTTGAGAAGTTTATATAATTACCAATATATTTATCAATTAAAATTTATAAAAAAATATTTACTAATGAATGAATCTAGAGCATCATTTACTCTTACTCGTTTTAAAAATATATAACAATATTAATCAGAAGAAAATATAAATATTTATTATAACCATTCAAAGATTTTTCATAGAATGGCCTTCAGCGTAAGTTCTTACAGCCTTTGGCAAATAAATTGGTTCACTTTAATTCATAATACATACATATGTTTAGACGGGCATCGATTGTCTATTATTACGATATACGATATATACGATACTGTGCGCCTCGGAAACGTATTGAACACCACTTAAGGTGATTGGGACATTAATATGCAAATGTCAAGATTTGTTGACTTCTTACAACTTTAAATATATTTTAGTTTTTTGTTTGAAGATAATATTTATTTAAAAAAAAACATTCAAAATTGGCATGATTGTTATTATGTGTCTAATTTATTAATAATGTATTTTCTTTTTTAGCTTCATGCTTTTATCCCCCATAGCAGATAGACAGAAAGTACCAAACGTCAAGACTCCGTAGTTCACTTTCCACCGAATTCAAGACATTGCGTGTTGAGTGGTGGAACTCAATGCCGCATTTTGTCTTACCAGAGCGAGGAAGTGAAAATAATAAAAATATAATCACTACCCCGAATGGGGATCGAAACCACATCCGGTTGCGTTTACAATCAGACGCTGTCCCAATGCACCACGACCGGCCTAATTTTTAAAAATGTTTACATGATAAATTAAATTTTCCATATAAAATATTAAACAGTTTGTATAAAAAAACCTAATAAAAAAGATGCTTCATTGAAAGTTTATAATGTACATAAATAATGAATAAAATATCACTTACTTGTTAAAAAGAGGTAATACATATCCAAAAGTGCAGAGCACTGTGAGGACTCGGATGCCCCATAACGCTACATCTATCTTGTTTGCTATTACATGTGCTTTTAAAGCTGGAATGCCTTTTGGTGGGCCAGAGTCACCAGCTTGCTGATTGGGTTCTGTTTCTGCCATTTTCTGTTAGAAATTTAGTATTATTTAACATATTTTCTTTTTATAAATGTAAATTAAAATGTTATTATTCGAAAATAAGCAATTTTGTTTCTATTTCACACTTTCTCCCATAATGTTAAGAGTAGATAAATAGACCCTAGTGTCAAGACACTCCATTCTCAATTTTCTATCTTAATTTTGAGACATGAAATTCAACACCGCACTCTGCCACATCAGAGAAGGAAAATGGAATGGCAAATGTAATAGACAATATAAATATTTATTATGCTTGGAGAAATCAATATGCACTGATTTCATATAAAAGAGTGTATAATGGTAATAGAATTAGCTATAATGAGATTATAAGCTTGAATATGTACTTATTTAAAAAGAATGTAAACAAATATATGTAGCAAATCATTTTTATTATAACAATAAAATGTATTTTATTAAATCATTAAAAAATGAGTTTAGATTTTTTTTTAATTTTGTTACTAAACATACTAAAACACTAATATTTTTTAAAGAGTCAGGAGTCCAGACACAGGAGACTTCAACATATAAAATATTATTTTAAAAATGTAATTTTTAAGCCAAAGAGAGCATTTTTTAAAATATCATATGAAAAATTATTGTAGATAGTCAACATTTCATCTCTGAAAGTATGTCAGGGAAAGTATAAAACCTTCACTTTCTTTTTTTAGAAACTGTAGCCGCAGATATGGCAAGGCCAATTAAAACTACCAAAAATGTGTCTTCAAACTAATTTTGTATAATACAACCTATATATAGTTTGTCTGACATTCATACAAATGACATGTAGCCTATTGTTTTTTAAGCTACTTTGTAAAAGAAAATAAAAAAAAAATGACAAATGTTATAATGTATTAATTAATATTGTTTTATATAATAAAAGCATTTGATTTTAGTCATAAAACGTAAGTAGGTTATAAATTTTATGTATTTAATGATACATATAAGTAGTTCTTTCACCTTGTGATATCATATCAGCAGATAAAAAGTGTGACTAAAATACATCATACTGGTGTTAATCCCTTAGGTCTCAGATTGAATTTCATTTGTTTTAAATAAAATGAAATTAAGAATGAAATTAGTATAAATATAAAAAGTAACATTAAATTAAATAAAGAACAATATTCATAAGAAATATTGTAATATTTATGTTACAGGAAAAAAATAATAAATCGCGTTTTTTTATGTACTATGACATCGACGTAGAAAACTTGTTTTGTGAGGACAATTAAAGTAGATACTGTGGGTAGGTACATTAGGTAAATAGACTTTTTAACAGATATTTACAATCGCTTTTTATTAAAAATAAAAATAACTTACATTTCACAACAGAAAATATGTCACTAAAAGCAAAATATATAAAGTTTTCTTAAAATTTATTTTCACTACACGATTAAATCCATGAACATGATTTGCTCAATGACAAATGACAATACAAAATTGACACAAGTACATTTGTGGCATAAACTAAAATTTTCCATAAACAGGTTAAGAGTTACTTAAAATATTCTATGGCATATATCAAACTAGCTATTAAAGTAACACACAAAAACTTTAATGATTCTTCAATACAATATATCTCTACTTAATATGTAAAGAAAAAAAAACAAAATAATAATTCAAATAATTAAAACTAAATAATATACTTAATATTAATTATTTAAAGTATTTTATTTATTAAATGAAGTAGTTAGATTCGTCTTTAACCAATATATTTTTTCATTTTTACTTTAAATAAGCTGAAATTGCGTTGCAATTAATACATTTTTAGTTTTACGCATTATGATGTTGAAACAGACGATGAAAACAAAGAACTGAAGCAGGCATCAAAAATGTTTTCTTTTATTTTCTTTAACACATAAATCATAATTCTCATCAAAGCTTTTCGTGAGTTCAAGTCAATGAGATTTCAAATCTACCTAAGATGTATTCCTTAGTTCTTTGGTCTTCCTCTTTAACTACTTCACGTAGTGGCGGATTAAAAAATTTCAAATTATACGCATTTTTACATTATAATCTTTTTTTTCAATATCAAATATTACAAGTTCATTATAATAACTTGAAAATATTTTTCAATTTCACTCTCACTTTCTTCGTAAAAGTAGAGGCCAAATCTCTTTAGGTGAGAGACAGCACTCTGTAAGATATCAGAAACCCCTCATACAAAAAAATAGACTATCAGAAAAAAATGTCGTCCTGAAAATTTGATGTTCTTAAAAACTGCATGCTGATAATTCTGCCACTAATTCCTTCCAACACCTTTTATCCTCTTGAAGTACTTTAGTTTACTAATATCTACCATTACGTATATTTATTTATTACGGATTTATTACTTAACTCTTATATTTATATTTCTTGGTCTATTTTCCTGTGTAGAAAATAGTATGAGGTTTCTTCTACTGTATTTATAATTTGCTTCCATAAAACAATGTTAGCTCTGTTTCGCTTCCTTGTATACCTCTAGCTCTAAAGGTCCTAACGCTAACCTGTGGTTATTTTGCTGATTAACACTAAAACTGACATCTATCTGGTTACTTGCTACAATATATCCCTTTATGCCTTTTTATGATTAATTTCTTAGCTGTATAAGCTTTTAACTTTTTCCTTAGAATATTTCATTTCAAATGTGCTGTCTTTTCTTTCTTGCTGTCTTTCTTTTTATATAGAGAGAAAAGAAAAAATATATTTTATGTTGGCTACATCGTTTTATTTTATGTTAAAATTGTCAATGTCAATCTAAATGAAACTAAAGTCATCAACATATAAACATTTGTAAATAAATGATAAATGATTATTTGTAACAAATATGTTGTGTAAAAGAGTATACAATCAAATCAGCAAAAAATTATTTATTAATACTATTTATAAGAAGTATAGTGTTATCGCCTCAGTTTTACAAAAACAAAATATTGGAGAAGAAACTGAAGTTAAGGTTATTTTCGTATTTTTTTGTCATTTTGTACAGAAATAATGAATTAATTACAAGCTACTAAATTTAATTTTATATATAATATAGTATATAATTTACTTCAACGTTTTAATTTCTAGGGATGGGTAAGAAGTCTACGTGCACAAAAGGAATTTATATTCTTAGATGTTAATGATGGTTCTTGTGGTCGAAAATTGCAAATTATTATTCCAAAAAACATTAAGGCCGATAATTTAACTTATGGTAGTTCAGTTCATATAACAGGAAAATTAACTAAAAGTCCTAGAGGCCAATTGGAAATTTTTGCAGAAAATGTTAAGGTTCTTGGTAATTGTGTAGTTCTTGATGGTTACCCTTTTAATCCTCGAACCGCTCACCCGCCTGAGTATATAAGACAATTTCTTCATTTAAGATCTCGAACAAATTATATTTCTGCAATTCTGAGGGTACGAAATGCTGTTACACGACATATTCATGATTATTTTGCTTCTAAAAATTACATTCATATACATACTCCGATATTAACATCGAATGATTGTGAAGGGGCCGGGGAAGTTTTTAAGGTACAACCAGAAAATGAAGAAACAGTTAAAGCAATGATGCAAGAAGGAAGAAATAAAGATACAGTGTATTTTGGGGCTAAAACATATTTAACTGTCTCCGGCCAACTACATCTAGAAGCAGTGTGTAGAGGTATGGGTAATGTATACACTCTAGGACCAACATTTAGAGCAGAAAATTCTAGATCAAGATTGCATTTATCAGAGTTTTACATGCTGGAGGGGGAAATAGCTTTCTGTGATACTATAGAAAAATTACAACATGTCATTGAAGAGTTCCTAAAATATGTGTTGATTGAAACTCGAAGAACAAATGAATCTGATTTGTTCTTGATAGATAAAAAAAATGAAGTACCTAGTTGGATTGATAAAAAGTTTATAACACTGACTTACACAGAAGCAAAGAATATTATTGAAAAGAAAGGCTTAGACACAGCAGAGGAGGGAATAAATAAAGAGCAGGAGTTGGCATTAGTAGACCATTGTGGGGTGCCAGTTTTTGTTATAGAATGGCCAAAAAATATGAAATCATTTTACATGAAGGAATCTCCATTGGATAGTACAAAAGTGAGATACCGAAATTTTTTAAGGTTTTTTTGTTATAATTTATATTAAGAAAAGTTAGTATATTATATATGTTTTATTATAGGTTGACGCATTAGACCTCCTGGCACCCATTACTGGAGAAATTGTTGGTGGCAGTCTTAGAGAGGATGATTATGAGAAGTTAAAACAAAAGTTACCATCTGATGCATTAAATTGGTATTTAGAACTGCGTAAATTCGGGAACATACCTACTGGAGGCTTTGGTTTAGGCTTAGAGAGGTTACTGCAAGTTATTTGTAATGTGCCCAATATAAAAGACACTCTTCCGTTTCCAAGATGGCCCCATAATTGTGATATGTAAATGAGTTGTTAATCATGTTAAATAAATTATTGTTTATAAAGTTTATTTATTATGTTTAATTATTAAACGTTTTGATTTCTGATAGCATTATAAAGCAATTTGATAAGATCCAAAAAAAATATTTTATTAAATTAATGTTATAAATATTAGATATTTTTAATTATACTAGACATTTATATATAAATAATCAATATAAGCAAATTTGGCAATTTATGCAGGTAAAGAGTAAACAATATCACAACAGAGGAAAAGGTGGAATATGTCGGTGTAAGGTGGAATAAGCTACTTTATAAAAAAAATATGTCTAAACCGGCTATTAAAATAAAACAATAATTAACTTCAAAGTGACCTTTATTAAAGTAAATAAACACAGGTGTGACAAAATAATTAAAGTAATTGAAACAAATCTCGAGATATGTTAAAACAATTTTATTCTTGATTAAATCAACAGGTTCCTTTTAATTCATTTTGAAATACCAAATTATTTGAGAAAAGGTAAGTAGTACAAAGATTCCTACACCTACCAAAAAAATTAAATCAGAAACCAATCAACACTCAGTCATGCTATTTACAAAACTTTATATACAAAAACGTAAGCAAATTCCTATTAAAAATCTAAGTCTAACCTATCTTATATTTAATATCACATTTTTTACTCGACATGTCCGAGGAGCATGTTGGAAGTTGTTACAGTTACCATATAATTATACAACAAATTATCTATTTTAGGACAAATAATTTACAAACAGAAGCCATACATAGTGTATGAAATGCTAAAACTTGTTTTGTTGGCAATAAATTTCGTCGGAACTGGCAATAACAATTCCTTTGAAATAGGTTTAGTATTTCTAAACTACTAACAAGATTATTTATAAGAATAACAATAAAAAGTCGTTAAAGATTGACTTACACAACTAAGACAGATATAGATATAGGTGAGTGAGCAAAATACCTAGCATTAAATAGGTTAAATTTGAATTTCACAGACGATCCCATTTTGAGCTTGTAAGATTACACAAAGTGTTACCAACATTAAAAAAAATATATATTATAGAAACATGAATGAATTGACCAATTCTCCATATTTTTATATATATATTGTACTAAAAGAACCAAATAAAGTTAAGAAAAGCAAACTTGACAAATCATTATAGGCAGTGATAAACCAGTTTATATTTTATATACAAACATACACACATACATGTATACACACAACTTAGCTTAGTTTTCTTGAGTAAAGAAAACAAACTTAAACCCTCTTTTATACAACATACACTTTTTTTTTACTTTTAATATATTTGACAGATTATACATAATTTACAAAAAAATAATAATATTATATTATAAATATAAACTAGTGAAGTTATATTATATATAAATAAAATAAAACTTCAAACACATTCACTATCAATTCAATATTTCACATAATAGAACAAAGTCCGGAAAGCTCGCTGCCTTTCTGTACCAGCGGTTGCTTTGTAAACTGTATGCCTTCTAATGATGGTTTCAGCTTATACTCCAGTTCCAGGTCTTCACCAGGAGGCAGCGGTTCTTCATCTGCGCTGACATCATCTAGGACCTTCTCCTCTTCCTTATCTTGGATGCTTGGAGTGGGTATGGTTTTGGATATATTTATCCGAATGCCTCCGAAGGGTATTGCGTGCGCTTGTGTCGCCTCGTCGAGCTGCACATTACCGTCTATAGAGGACATCACGGTGTGATGGGTCGTGTCTATGGTGGGTGGTATACTTTCTACTTCTGCTGTTATTATTGGCTCGTCGTCTGTAATTAAAATTAAAGTTATATATATAATATTATAATATTATGTCTCAAAACACTTAAAAAGAAACAAGAATGTTAGAAGCAAAAAAGAAATTGGAACCATTAAAGAAATACATATGATGAAAATTTATTTATGTGATATTTTTACAAAAGTAGTAAGTAGTAAATTGCTAACAATAAATTCTAATAACTCATATATATTACTAGCGATCCACTCGCGGATTTACCGCTATGAAGAGAGTGAATATATCAATAAAGTTATATAAAAGTACTTTAGAAAATCACTTTTTAAATGGAACAAATAACGTGCTGTGAATTCTCATAACTCGAAACATTCAATTTAAGTTGCATCCACTGTGTAGGGAACTATTCACAGATATCGATGCCGCTTTCTCCTCATTATTATATTTAGATTGACATTTTTAAATTCGTCATATCTTTTAATTGGAATGTCCAATTTTTATAATTTAAATAGTAATAAGTAAATAATAATTTAATATTTAATGGCTAAGAATTAATACAGATCATATGAATAGTATCGTTTGAGAACTAAGTGAGGATGAAACGTTTATTTAAGTCGCTCTGGTAAGACAAAGTGTGGCGTTGAGTTCCACCACTTAACTCGCAATGTCTCTTATTCGGCGGAAACCGAACCGACTACTACTACTCTACGTCTACTCTGCTATGCGGGATAAAAGCGTCAAGCTAAAAATAAACTGACCAGGATCAATAGGCTCTTGCTTTATTTTAATATTAGCAAAGTCTATCTCCACTTGCTGGTCTCTGGTGGCCCTCTCCGCGGCGGTCTCGTCGTCGGTGTCCGCGTCCTCCACCACCACCTGCACCACCGGCTCTGCCTTCAGCACCACGTCGTCTTCCTCGCCCTCGTCGATCTGTGACAAACGAAAATATTTTTTATAGTACACTAGAATGATACAATATTGATCTTCGTAATTAAATTAGTACAATAGACAACCCTATTGCTGATCGAGAGATCTAGGAACTCCCATTTTTGCTGTTTGCTGGATTTTGTTCTTATTAAAATTTGCTACTAAAAAAACTAAATATTTTTCGCTTTTCGTTTGTTTCACCTTAGTTTGTTTAAAATAATACTTTACAGTTTTTTCATAAGTGACTGCAAAACTTATTACACACTTATTCTCTACAATATCTACCAAATAATTCTAAAAATAAAATGAAAACCTGTCTATATAACTCGACTGTAAAAAGAACCGTGGCACCTTGCAATAGTGGTCGTGTACCTTTGAAATGTATTTAAGAGAATTGGCTAATGCCTCCATAATAATAATTATAGTTTTTTTAAACAAATCAGCATTATCCCGAATATTGGGCACTCAGAGAGAAGCTAGAGTCAGGCACTCCATTGACTGACTGCTTTCTGAACGAAATCGATACACCACGTGTTAAGTGGCAAACTCTATGCCGTGCTTGAGCTTACCAGAGCGGAGAAATGAAAATAAGTTTTAAAGTATAATCATTTCCCCGATTTGGAATAGAACCTACAACCAATCGTGTATACGTAGTATGACGCTGTTCTACTACGATGTATTTTAATGAAGTATTACCTCCAAAGGCTCAACAGTCTCCACAACGGCCTCCACCACTTCCACGACGGACTCCGTGTCGGACACGTCCGCCTCCTCGCCCTTGTCGTCGTCGTTGATCTCTATCGCCTCCACCGACTTCTCATGTTCCTCTGATATTTCTGTAGGCAATTCTTCTTTTGGCGGTTCTTCTTTTGTTAGGGACGCCTTTAAATGAAATATTTTTTTAATATTGTATTAATTAATTTATTACTTAAATTACACAGAAATTCATATTCAAAAATGTGAAATATTTATTTTATTTATTTATAGGTTATTGCTAAATACCGATTTTAATATTTACATTATTATTTATCAAAAAATTAAAATAAACAATAAAATAATAATAAAACAATAACTATTTCAGTATAATATTTCTTAAGTATTATTCCCATATATATTTTAGGATAAGACAAACATTTTTAAAAAACGTATAAGAAGAACGAACCCGCGCCTCTTGGAAATAACAATAACTCGTAACAGACTTGCATAGCATTATTATGGTATTTATAATAGTAGTAGGCCAGTTTCATCTGGCGGTACCAAACGAACTAGAACGAGGAGGATACCTTATAATCCTGCAAGCACAGCGGGTGGTAATACTGTGCGTCGTATTTGAGCGCGTTCCTCAGGTGCCACTCCTCCTTGTCCTCGTTGTAGAACTGGTGGAAGCGGTCCCCGCACAGCGCGCAGTGGTGCTGCGGCGCGCCGCCGCCCGCCGCCGCGCTCGGGCTGTCCTCGGCGTCGTGCGCCGCGCCCGCCGCCGCGCCGCCCGCGCCCGCGCACCCGCCCGCGCCCTCCTCCGCGCCCGTCTCGAACCAACTCTTTTCTGTGAGATAGAGTATATCGATTGTACGCAACTATTAAGGCGACAAATGTAATTGATTGGGTGAGCTTATAAAACGTGGATTTATTGGATGGATTCATCGACACTGAAATGTATACAGTGTCCTGATATACGACAGCAGGAGCGCACCTCTCTCCTCCAGGTCCTCGAGCTCCTCGTACTGCAGCCAGTCGGACACGTCGTAGTGCCAGTGGCGCGAGTGCGCGCGGCGCGCCGAGTCGCGCTCGCGCCGGTTCTGGCGGAAGTGCCAGTCCAGGTGCTGCGAGTAGCGCACCGTGTGCTCGGGCGGGAAGCGCGCGCCGCAGCCGCTGCACTGCATGCCGCCGTACAGGCGCGCCACCACGCCCGGCTGCGCGCTGCTCGCCACACAAACATGCCACATACTTTAAAATATACTTTGTCTCCGACTACTTTGTTATACAGGATAAAACGTGAAGCCTACACTAATTATTTTTTTTAACCTACAATAAGAATGAAAAAAAAAGTACAAAACTGATTAAAGAAGCTTTGTGATAATCTTTAAAAAAACAATGTTTATAATTTAAGAAAAATCGCATTCTAAGGAAAAAGTCTACAGCGGTCAGTAATAAATATAAACAAAAATAATAACAATTTTAAAACCTGTAGGGAGCTGATAAAATATACTTTACTCACACTCTCAACGTCTCCGATTTCAACATATCCACTTTATGTATAACATTCTTGTCCTCCTTAGGCTTTGGTTTGGTCTCTTCAGTCTTTGCCTCTATCACTTTAGTCTCTGATTTGACATCGTTCAACATTGGCACTATCCCAGTGGCCACTAACTTGGCATACAAATCATTCACATTTAATGTGCCAAGTATTGGTAAGGAAGGAGCGGGTTTGTCTTCCAATGGTGTTTCCAAACCAGGTATTTTCTCCGTTTTGGCGAACAACGGCTCCGCTGAGCTGTACTCCGAGCTGGACGCCGGCGCCATGCTGGTTGGCATTAGACTCGCCAACATGTCCAAACCTGGTTGTAAATAAAAAACCGTTGTATTAGCAAATGCTATAAACATTTAAAATAATAAATATACATAACTATTACTTGATTTTCTATAGTCGGTACAATGTTTTTTAATGGCAGGGTACAGGAAAATACAAGAAAGTAAACATTCAGAACAAAATAAGATACCTAGTGGAAGGAATGATATTATTATAAAATATATTTTCATTTCCCCGCTCTGGTAATACAAAACATGGCATTGAGTTCACAACTCTGCACGCAATATCTCGATCACAAACACAACCAACCAGTCAACGGAGTGTCTTGAGACTATATTAATATGTCCTTAAAGCCTAAGAGTTTCATATCACTTTATAACAATTCATAATCACCTTTCATTTCACCTTCAGGACTTGGAGTTTTACGAGTTGTCTCTTTAGTTTCCTCAGCGTCAGTCTCCATTGGCTCTTCCTTCTTCGCAACGAGATCTTCAGATGCATTCTTCTCTATCGGCTTAGAACCTTCCATATCTACTATTTCCACTTGTCCAGGTTTTATATTCTTAGGCAAAGCGGAGAATCTGACGAAATATTTCTCCCCGCCTACAAATATAGGCTTCGGGAGATCGCCATACTCTACTTTAAACGGTTGCTCGTTAATGAGCACAGTCCTCAGAGCGTCCACAAATCTTATAGTAAAGAAATGTCCGTTTACATGGAATTTTTGTACTTTCGCGTCCAAATACACGGGGCAGATGTTAGTTGCGTTCACGATAAGATTGATTTTCCCCGCCACTAAGTCTGTTCGTTTGACTTTGCCTATATCTACTTGAGGCAGAGGTCCCTCTAAATGTAACAACCGAGGTTTCCCATCAATGATGACTCCCAACGGTTGACCGCCGAAGAAGCACTCGTACCACCTGCCGTTTATATAGAGCTCGCGGGTGGGAGCCCCGAACCGTATGTCAAACATCTGATCGTCTATTTCTATTTGCTTATAGCCCTCGTTAAAGTTTAAAACAACAGAGTCTTTGTTATCAAACGTGACTCTCCTCGATCCGGGCAGAAATTTAATTTCGCGCGGGTCGTCCCAATCCAACATTATAACGGCCGTTTCACCGTAAAACCTAATTTCCCTGGGAATGCCGTCGATCTGTATAGTTTTTACCGGATCTTGATCTATATACTCTAGGACTTTGTAATCGGTGGGGGGCAAACTGTGTCCCGGAGCTCCGAGTGGAGGTGGTGATGCTAATCTTTCATACGGTTTCAGAGGGTTGTCTCCCTGACACATACCCAATTTAGGAGTGGGTAAAAGTGGCATTCTAGGCTCAAATCTCGGTACCCTTTTATCGAATTTCCCTCTGAAAAATGGTGGCATAGGTACTCTAAACCTGCGTGGTCCGAAATCTTCCATCCTAGGACGCGGCTGTCCCCGCCACCTGGGGTAGGGCCCCATGAACATGGGCGGCATCATGGGAGGCATAGGGAAGGCTCCAGTTGCGCCATCCATGATGTCTCCATTATGATTCATCCTCATATCAGAGTCTAGGTGATGATTTTGGTTTTCTGTCGTCGGATCCATGAAGGGAGCTGGTGTTATTCTCTCGTCAATGTCTCCGAATCTGTTCCTCTCGGAGGGAGACGACTTAGGTGAAGTTACTTTGTTCTCGTCGTGGACATGAGCATTGAGTTTCCTCTTTGATATTTCTAGAGACTCCCTCTGCTTGGCTTCCTTTAATTTAAGCTTCTCGTTAAGCTGTAGCACTTGATACATTAAGGCGTTATATTGATTTTTGTCGAGCTGACCGTCAGTAAACTGTTCTTTAGCCTGATTCATGATTATAGATATAGTCTTTTTATGATCCTCTGCATCAAAGTCTTCATTGCTGTCAGTTCGTAGATCATTTTCCTCTGAACTGAGTGTACGACGTCTTTCTTTTTCTATACCTGAAATTAATTAAATAATGTTAAAATATTACAAGTACATCCATATATAATTAAATTATTATGTAACTATTTAAAATTTCTTCCTAAATAAATACGTACTTGGCGATTTACTGAACAATAACGGTCGACCGAGACCATCTTTGACTTTAGTAGCCTCAGCTAATTTTGCTCTCACTAGATCTAATTTGGACGGCATTTTCTTTGTGTCCTCTTTCTCTTTGACCTCCTGCCAGTCCTTCCTCGGTGATCGTACTGGTGACACAATAGGCTCATCCTCCCCTGCACTATCGTCTGCATTCGTCTTGGACGACTTAGACTTGCCATCCGTCAGGGAGGGCGGAGGCGGTATATTGTTTTCTTCGACTTGAGGTAGTTGTCTAAGATCAACGTCCTCATTGCCAAAGAGTCTAAAATTGTATGATACAGAAGAATTAAAAAAAGCGTAACTTATTGGAATTCAAGTTATTTATAAGCTTATAAAAGGCCTAAATTAATAACAAAAAATACCACTCACATATCAAACTTGTCAGTTTTATTTTTTTTAACTTTCCCTTCTATAGTCTCAGTAGACGAGCGTTTCTGCCCGACCGGGGCGGCCTCTGCTATAACCGGGTGCAATACTCGCAAATCGACATCTTTATTCTCCACATTTGGTTTCTCAACTGGTTCTGAAATGACGACTCTATTTATTGCAGCTTTAAGTTTAAATTATAATATCACACAATTACCTGTTGAACTTTATTTTATTTTATTTTTTTGTAATTTACCTCCGTCGTCTCGCTGTTGGCGAATCCTCCATATTGGATTTAATTTGAAACTTTGTTCAATATTTCTCAAATGTATGGAAAGAGAAGAACAGAGTGGTGTGCCATTAAGTTCTTTCTACATAACCAGTAGAAATCCTTGACTTTAATTTAAGCCATGTTCTATATTTTAGATCAGTCTTGTTTTCGATTATTATAATAATACTCCAGTGAGCTGACATTATTTTAGATTGGCATCAAAAATATTATAAATGTACTTCAACCATTTATAAAATGAATAAAAAAATAATATATATCTAAGCAAGTCAAGTAAATCTTAAGACAAAATTAATATTAAGAATAAAGTATTACTTCTTCATTATTCATTATGATGAAAACACTTAAACTGTCACTAACTTTACTGAGTTAGAGCAGAAATATAAGAAATTATAAATTAAATGAACTATAGAAAGATTGTATAACAAAAAAATAATTGAAATAATATTTTTTTGTTCAAAATATTTTTTAAATATCTTTGTTTAATTAATAATATGTTTTTATATATTAAAAAATATTTTTTTAATATCAAAAAAATAATATGCATCACACAAAACTGGAAGCTGCTACTACTATAGCATTGACAATTTTCCTTATTATAATTGAATCATGAAAACTCAAAGCAAAATTAGCCATTTGTGTTATAATGTAACCTAATAAAGATAATATGTTACTGATACTAAAAATGGTTAGTCTTTAGTCATTTACATTAACATATACACGGGTTACATGTACAATTTTGAAGACAATACACACACATACTTTGAGATGAGCATAATTATATTTTTCAGTAGAAAAATGATAGATTATTGACTATATATATAGATGAATTCAAATATTTTACTAAGAGAAGTCATATTTGATATAATTTTATCACATGGATGGAATATTTGAAACAAGTGAAGACATTTGTGTACATTTGGATGATCACAAGAGCTGTTTCATGTTCATGTCTATTAAAATGTTATTTAAAAATTCGTGTTAAATATGTTTCTATGAAACTTTTAATAGGGACTTTTGAGTATTACTTCTAAAAGATGGGGATAATTGTAACTTGTCATTCTAACAGGAAAATTGCCGTGCCAACATGGTCTATGTCTAATATACATAAAGTTGTATTTACTAAGACAAGTTCAATGTCCTGTGCAGTGTGTACAGATCTCTAGTTTCTTTTACTTGTGTACTGCAAAATAAAATCTTGATAGTAATTTGATGATAATTTAGTGGAGTAGATATGGAGTAAACTGTTTAATAAAATATATAAAAAAATTATATATACTTGAGTTAGAAATTGTAAGGAATCATGAGTAGTCCAAAAGTGTCCGTGACGCTGCTTCTACATCTTTTTTGTTCCAGGCTGTCATCACTTCCATAAGATTTCATTAACTCTCAATGTTTCTTAATATCTATATAATGTTCATCAAGAATTGTTTTGAGCTTGACTTTTTACTTCAATAAAATTAGTAGCGTTTCAGAAAAATATCACTTTACTTAATTTATAAGTAATTCAAATTTAGTACCATTTGTCAGCTCACTGGTTTAAAAATTATTTTACATTATGCTGTAAAGTACAGCTGTTCACTTACTGTTAATAACTAGCCTATATATAATAATCTTCTTATGAAGTACCATATAGTATAAAATTTTAAAGCTAATGTGAATACAAATACTTTTTGTGTCAAGTAAAATGTATTGTTTAAAATTTTTGTTATTTTTGTGAAATTTATGAATAAAATTGTTCATAAACAAACTGAAGGTAACTTGAAACAGGTAAGTCTACAAAGTAAAGGGAACAATATCCTAAACATGACAATATGAATACTCCAACAGTTGCAAAACATTTTATTTCCACACAGTGTTTCGTCATCTTACATCCTAATATCACAGGCGGACCGAAACTCGTCAAGCTTAGTCGCATTGTAAAAGTAATCTTACTTGTAGCCTCTTCGGGGGGCTCGGCCTCCTTCTCCCTCTCGGGGCTCTCCGATTTCTCCTTATTCCTGCGCATGTATCTCTCCTTGTGGTAGTTCTTGAGCTCCTTGAAGGCGACCACCTCGCCCTCGGCGGGCTTGTCGCCGTCCGCGCGCTCCTTGGACTTGCCCTTCTTGTCCTTGTCCCTCGCCTTGTCTCTGAGCTTGTGGCGCTTCTCGGGCGAGCTGGAGGGCGCCTCCTTGTCCCTGCGCTTGGCGCGCTCGCGCGGCGGCTCTCGCTTGCGCTTGGGCGGCGGGGGGTGCGGGGGGTGCGCGGCGTCCGCGGGGTGCGCGGCGTCGCGCGGTATCTTGGGGATGGGCGGCAGCTTGTTGACGCGCGCGGGGTCGGGGATCTGCAGGCGCTCTATATATACATCGACGGCGGAGGCGGCAGCGGCAGCGGCGGTGGCGGTGGCGGTGGCGACGGCGGCGCTCTTGTCGGGTCGCTTGCGCGCGCGGCGCGGGTCGCGAGGTTCGCGCTGTTCGCGCGCGTCCGGCCGCACGTCTATGGTGATGACGTTTTTGCGCTGCGTGACGTGGCGAGGGGAGCGCTCGAGGGGCTTGATGTCGAACACGTTAGGTGCGATGGGGTGCGCGGCGGGTGGGTGCGCGGGGGGCGCGGGGCCGGCGGCGGCGGGGGCGGGGGGCTGCCGGGCGAGGCGCGGGTCCCGGCGCGCACTCACGAGCGCCCCGCTGACGGGCGCGATGCGTCCCGCGCCGATCGGTTTGTTAACCGGCTGAAGAACGAGATGAATTTTAGTCACACAATCTGAGCAATAACCTAAAAAAAGTTAGGTTAACTTTTGTTTTAACGTTTTAATTACACAAGCCAAATAACTTATTGGCTTTTTTATCTTTACACTTTTTCCACACGTAAGTAATAATTATCTAGTGTAAACTCAAAGCTGCGCGTTATTCCGCCAAATTCAAGAGAACGACAATAATTTTAATCATTTATACATTTTCACATCGGTATATTATCATTGTCAAACACCTCCAATGCACATTGATTGCTTCAAATATAAATTAGGTTTAAATGAATACAGGACAATAAACAAGGCTGTATTCATCTCACAACTTGGGGCATGTGGCTATGGCAACCCATATTAATATTTCCACGGAGTTGCTACAAAACCTTTAATTTTTCAAGTCACGTGACAAACAAACAATGTACACACAGTCAAAGAAAAGAAAATGATTATATTACATTATAAGTATATGTTCGATGCATTTTTCAAGATATAGTTTTCGCTACTTATTAAAACTCTCGACTCCAACTGACAAGAGATAGCGAATTAAATTAAACACAGATTTTGATATTGATAATTGTAAACAGTGAAATAAGTCACACGCCTATAAACATTTATAGCGTAAATTGTATGTTATCGGAACAATAGAAACGTCAAATATTGCAATATAAAAAAACTAAGAAACTTGCAAAAAAACTAAACGTTTATATTATGAAAGTATCGTATTGTTACATAGGAAAACAGTGAAACTTTCCAAGCAAATGCAAATGAACCAGATGTCAATGTCATCTGTTAATATATTTTGATCATATAAAGTAGGTCCCTAACAATATATCACATGTAAAACAAGGTGTTCTCAAATTCTCTGATGTAAAATAATAAGTATACAAAAGATATGACAAATGAGACTGGTCGTGGCGTAGTGTGACAACGTAGGCTGACTGTAAACGCAATCGGTTGTGGGTTCGATTCCCACTCGGGGGAGTTCGAATTCAGCGTTTTACTTTGCCATATTTGTGATATAGTTTGTCCTGCTGATGATGTTCGACCATTATTCTAAGTCGGAGGATTGTTTACTTTTCAAAACCACCTTTGCACAGCCTTTGCATCATTAATATTGAACATATCACAAAAAGTAACTCACCGGCCCCAACCTCTGTTTGACGGAGAGCGGAGGCTCCACGGCGGGCACCACCGGACTCACCATGGCCACCGCGGGCGCCGGCGACGCCGACACCTGCACACACGTACATTTGTTATATTTACGAGTGTATATTATTTATTTAACGTGTCGGCGCACACTCTTTATTATATGGTTATAGCATGAACTTTCTCACATCCTGCATAAGTCAACGTTTGTGAGTGTCAATTGGATAAAGAAGAAACTCAGACAGTTGAGATATTTTAAACTTACACTTACGGGTACAATGTTTTACAGACTCGGACATCTGTGTGTTATAGTGTGTGTGTGTGTCTGTACTAGAGTCTGTGTATAATATATGACGAAACCTTCTCTATTACATATCTCTTCGCCGCTTAATTAAACCGATAAGAACTTTTGAAAATGTGTAAAATAAAAAAAAAAGTCTTTTATACTGTGCTTAAAAAAAGTTAAAATGGTTATTTTGATATTTCCATAGAAAAATAGAATATAAAGAAATAGCATAAAAATAATAATAAAGAAATATAAGCAGTGTTTTAAACAATGGAATTACACAAAATACACAATATATAATTTAATTGGCATTCAAGATATAAGGACGAAAGGGCCACTTTTGACAATTTTTACCTTTTTAGTACTTTTCTCTGCCATTTGCAACTGCCGCCTCGTCTGTTCCAGCTCTATTTCCACCTTCTTTCTCTGCAGCATCAGCAGTTCTTGTTCTTTTTTGGCGAGGACGTTTCTCATTCTTTCTTCTTCCTCTGTTAAAGCTGTACTCGTTGTTGGTGTTGTCTGTGAAATTACATTTATTATATAAATATCTAGAATAATAATTAATTTTATATTTTAAAGAGGCCGGTCGCGGTGCAGTAAGTCAGTCTGACTGTAAAAGCGATTGGTTGTGGGTTCGATCTCCACTCAGATAAAAGATTATATTTAAAATATTTTTATTTCCTCGCTCAAGTAAAAACAAAACGGCATTGAGTTCCACCAAAATATTTAATTTTAATTAATATCGAATACTCTAGCCTCTTATCTGTTTGTATACTTAATTTTACTCATCTTTTTACCAAGTTTGGAGACATTGAATATGGAATAGCATATCTCAACACAGCACTTTGATTTCGAGACATTGCGTGTTGAGGAGCGGAGATCAACGCCGCGCTTAAGTAAGCACAAACCCACAACCGTTGCTTTACAATACCTTGTTCCAAAGCACTTATTTATTCATAATGTATATTTTTTATACAAATTCATTTTCCTTTAAACAAGATCAGAATACTTTTTCCTTATACAATAAAAAAATTTATTTTTTTACGGAACCAACCACCCAATACATGTATTAACGCACAATATTATTACTTAAATATATAACAACTCCAATATGAAGCACATATACTTTACTAAATACATAATAATTATTATATGTATTTCTGGTACAGTAATGTATTCTATCAACTTTAAATCAAGCAAGCACAAAAGAATAAGTAAATAATAATAGCATTTTATGATATGAAGCATGGGACTATAGTATTGTGAGAATTTATTTACTTAATAATAATTTATAAGTATCGATCAAAGCCTTATATCTTACATATGCCTTACTTCATATATCTATACATACATTATTAAATAATAACCTTGATTTCATAGCAAGTCTATAAGAGCTTAAATACTTTTGTGCTCTACTAGAGATGAAGTCATATATAATGTTATTATATATACATACAACAAACATAATCAACTAAAAAAACACCTTTTTCAGAAAATTTGGATTTACATGGATGTTAGACTGCTGCGGTTGAGCTTGAATGGGCCAGGCTGGGTCTATTAAGTTAACTTTGACATCTAGTTGATACAACTTTGTTGATGGAAACACATCATGCCATGTTTCACGTAGTTTGAACATTTGGGAGCGAATTTTCTCATCCACCTGAGAATGAAGAGCAAGTATTAAAAAATATTCAAAAAGCATAAATAAATTAAATTATCAAACAAATAATTAATTCTCATAGTTACCTGTTTGAAAGTCTTAGTAAACATATTAACGATGATAGCAGAGAACTTCTGAGTGTATGCCCCACCAACATTCTTGATAATTGAATCAACTAAATAGAGAACTGGCAGCTTGATGTCGGGAGGCACCTGTATAGGAAAAATATTTTCTAATCCTACATCCCTGGGCTCACCAAGTCCACTGGCTTGTCCAGTCAACGACCAAATGTTGTTTTAAACTCATTTGTCAAATACTGATGATGGTACAGGAAATAATACAAAGTTTCATGTATGAACGCTTTAATCTTATTAATTTTAAAATTGAAAATAAATAAGAACTCAGTTTGTAAAAGTCTTTATTTTACAACAACTTGGTGTACAACCAATACCAGGTATGTTTCCAGTGGCATACCGATGGAACTATATGGAAGTATGATATATAGCAAAACAGGTATCCCCTAAATTAAACAAAAATGTAAAAAAGATGAAACAATTAAATAAAAATTTTAAAAGTTCACAATCTGAGAAAATTACAGTAAAACAAAAATATCTCAACAAATCAAATGTTATTTTAGTTTAATACTACATTGAAATTTTAAATTATTAAGCAATACTAATGGATGATATTCACATAAAAATACTATCAATGTACAGTTAGAAGACAAAGTTAGTCCAGTTAATACAAAAATGTAGTCAAAGAGTACTTAATGACAGATTTTTTAAAGTTATAATGTATGTAAATAATAAATATAGAATACAATCTTCTTAGTCAAAAAGTGAATAAGAAAATATGCAATTTATATTGTTAGTCAAAGTAAAAAATATGTATTTGAACATAAGTTATGCTACTTTCTCTAAACTGCTTATTAAAAAAACTTATTATGAAGCCATATGGCAACTAAAATAATAATGAATTTTATAACAAAACTACTACGATATGAGTTTCAAAATATGTCTAATAACAAAATTAACCAGACAAAAACAAGCATTATTTGACTAATCTTTACAGATTGATATTCTGGTAAAATGTATAAAATGACCTTAGGAGATACCTGTTTAATGGCAGCATCATTTACAACGACATTCTCGTAGTGAACACAAAACGCACCCGTATGTGCGTAAATAAAACTTTGTGACACTTTTCTTGCGCACGTCATAGCGTGGCATTTCCAACGCCAGCCGTTCACGATATTTAAAAATGCAAATTCACCTTCTCCAAGTGCTTCTCCACCGTTTCAACGATAACCCCGGCATGCTCGATATTCTCTTCTGCAAGGATCGTAAGCATATTTATGAGGGGCTTGCTGTTCACTGTCAGATCCGAGAGACTGGAGGCGTACTCTTCTGCTATTTCCTTCGCCATGTTGTTCAGCTACCACAGACGAAGATACTATCATGCCAAGCACCGTCCTCGCAATCACATCACTGTAACGAAAAGAAATTCCTCGTTACGTGGCTGCCTTTCAACATGGCGTAATTTTCCAAAGCCGTACGAAGTAACTTACGTTATCTAAGATAATAACGTGCAGATAACTACGATTACACGATGTAATAGTTTCAAATCACGTACAAAACAATATGCACATTTTATAGTTTGAATCACGTACGTTATTGTTGTAAATATGAAATATTATTATAGTTTTCCAGCGTAACTGCGTGCAAGAAGCTATTCTTGAACCAAAATGGCGATTCAATATGGCGTTTGGCAAAACGGCAATCCAAACGTACGAGGTATAGACAATTTGTCTTTTTACAAATATTACAAATTCATTGTGGTTACCAAAAAAATAAGTTTTACTTTTATTTTATCTTTCTATTGCATTCACATATTTTTATATAAAATATTGGAGAATATACCTACCTAATTATTTTATTCGGTTTAATTGTGTTCTTTAATACCATGTGAAATGCTGTAAATAGACTTGTATCTATGGCTGTATTAAGACAAAATACTTATACTTTGACAGTAACTTTTGACAGTAATATGACACAGTTTCAGTTTATTGATGATGAAGAATCATTAAAAGTTTGATTTAAACAGAATATTAGAACAAGGAAGCAATAACAATGTCGAACGTACATACTGGTGAACTGTTGAATTTTCAAGACTACTCACCTGAGCACAATGAAAGAAGTGCTCGAATCGATGTGGAAGCTGTTCATACAAATCAATATAACAATCCTATGAACAGTTCAAGCTATTCCTATGAAGAACCTAAAGTAGTTGAAGATCCACAGCCTGCTGCACAAAGTACAATCAAAATATATATTAACCGAAGCCATGATGACTAAATATTGCGTTTATTTTTATACATTACAATGTTTTTCATTAGACTACATGTTTTTCAGCTAATCACAACTTCTGGACAATAGAGTATTATCAGAAGTATTTTGATGTTCGAACAAGTGAAGTAGTAGAAAGAATAATTTCGTCGGTTTTACCTCAAAAAGTGTCGCGCAATTATTTTGATGAGAGAATAAAGGGAAAACCTGATTTATATGGACCAATATGGATATCAGTGACATTGGTAAGTCTTCAGTACCTTAAGTTATTTTACAGATAATATTAAATAGTACTTTTTTATGGCCTATTACTGGCACTTTGTCCTATCATGATGAAGAAATAAAAATAATTGAAACAAAATTTCCTGATTGGATATTGAAAATAGGATGTGTTTACAGTCAGATGCAGTTCCATAGCACTAGTAATATTTTTTTTTAGCAATTAATAATAATAATAAAATCTGTATAAATTTTCAGATTTTTACTATTGCTGTAAGTGGTAACATTGCAAATTACCTCCAAAGTGCAAACAAAGCAGTTGTCTGGAGGTACAATTACCATTTAGTTTCATATGCAGCCACTGCAATTATATGCTATGTATGGCTTGTACCTTTGGCATTATGGGCAGCTCTTAAATGGACTACAGTTCCTGATGGACAAGATGAGATTGAGACTCAGGTTAGTATGTTTTTAGTATTTTTTGTATTTACATTCAAATTTGGTAATTTTTAAATTATAATTTAATAAATAATGATTTCTTTTTTATCATTTCATTTCATTATTCAAAATCATTCAACTTTTTGTAGTAATATGATAAATATGAATATAAAAAGTTGAATGATTTTGAATCTTTTTGATGAGAATTATGAGGAAGAAGAGAGAATATATATAATTTGTCAAAAAAAGTCTTTACATTTCAATATTATGAGTTTAACATATTTTATGTGTGTATAAAATGAAAGCTATTTCTAAAGGCTAATTTTAATATATGTTATACAAAGTATTATATACACATTAAAGTTTTCTATTTTTTTTTTTTTCAGGCATCTACCACTCCTACAATGATATCTCTATTCTGCCTGTATGGATATTCCTTATCTATATACATTCCAGTTGCAATATTATGGACCATACAAATCTCTTGGCTCCAATGGCTTCTTGTTCTCATGGCAGCGTTGGTTTCGGGAGCAGTGTTAATATTCTGGCTACTACCTGCGCTTAGAAAATCTAAATATTTTCTTATAATAACTGTTTCAATTATAGCATTTCATTTTCTTTTAGCTGCTGGTTTCATGTTGTACTTTTTCCATGTTCCTGTTTCATCTGATGTGGCAGTTGTACAGACAACGGTAAAGCCTAATTAAGTGTTTTATGATTTATTTATTATAAGTATTTGTATGATTATAGTTATTCATCTTAATTGATATTTGTTATTTAAACCATTTTTCATTATGATATTTTATTGAAACTTCTGCAAGCTCAAGTAAATAAAATAAAGTATATAAAGATATAAACCTTTTTGTATAAATAATCTTTCTATAATAGTTTTTGATGTCACAATAACATAAATCAATAATTACATAATACTAAAAATAGGGAAAATTTTAATAATTTCCTTGTTATTGCCAAGTTACTTAAGCTCTAGAAAACTTTAATCATTTTATTTTCGCACTCTGGTACAAACAAAATGCTGTGTTGATTTCCTTAAAGACTGAAAGTGCACTACAGAGTCTTGACACTAGGTTCTCTCGGATTAATCTGCTGTGCATGGAGAAGTGTGAAGCCATTTACTATTGGCACTTTAAAAGAATTAAAAAAAAATTATAACTAGTTACAAAAGTTGACTGATTGAGTTCTTTAAACATTCCTTTTTTTATAAACTTCTTTTTTATAAATCTCAAATGAAATGGGCAGAATTGAATACAAGTATAGATGAAGATGATAAGTTGCAAAGTTTACTTTAGAGAAAATATTATTTATATAGTTTTTATATTTTTAACGCAACTGAATATACATACTATACATACATACTAAACAAATGGGAAATTAATATAATAAATGATACAGACTTAGTGTCTGTAGTGTTAGCTACACAAATTAAAAAAAAACTTCGACAAAATTAAATATAAATCGTAACAATTTTACATACCTATATATTTTTGCTTTTAGTATTTTCTGTTTATACAAAAAAACATTAATTTTGTTTTTTTTTAACTTCTTTTAATGAAGTGAAAATTAGTGATGTAATTAGTGAGTTTTATCCATACATGTCTTCAAGATTACAATTATATATGTATAAAAAAAAAGCACAAAATGAATTGAATCACAGTTATTTAAATTGATTTTATTTAATTTATAATTGAAATCAATGTGTAGTAGTGGTGTTACGTATTTATGTTGTTATAAGTTGTATATTAAAACAAATATAAACATGTACTTTACATTTTTTTTATGGCGACTCCTATACCTTTCTTATAGATCATTAAAGTAAATTGAATTAATTAAAAATTGTCATTAAATATGAATAAGTAATATATTCTAATTATATATACGCCGGTCGTGGCGCAGTGGGACAGCGTTTAACTGTAAACGCGATCGATGTTCGATGCTCACTCGGGGAAGTGATTATATTTAAATTATTTCCATTTCCTCTGAAAGTTTATAATACGAACAGTTCTATTCGTTTAGTCGTGCACTCTATCGGGGTGGTCGTGGTCAAGAATTTGAATGAATTTGAATTTCTCATTTGGAAGCTAGATTGTGGGATTTGTCCATCTGTCCCAATCTTCGGCAGGGCGTTAGCAGCTGTTGACTACCAGTTCACGATCTTATCTGGTCTGTTCATCTTGTGGGTAAACGGTATAAAAGGATTGTATATAAAAACACAGAATATGTAAATTGCGAGTGTAAAATATCGTTCTAAAGATTTTTGAAATTCAAACTGATGTTTCTAAGCAACTAAACACGTTAAACGCGCTTGGAAGCAGAAAACGCAGTCTCCAGACACTCCGTTGACCGCTTTCCGCCTGAATTCGATACATTGCTTGTGTGCTGGCGGAACTTAACGCCGTACTTTATCTTACCAGACTGGGGAAATAAAAAAATATACACCAATATGCAAGTGGAAATTGAGTACAATCAATCTCGTCCTATTATTGTTTATGTTTAAATGCTGTAATAAATATCATTAAAAATGTTGTAGAAGAAATATCTTTATTTGGAAAATAACAAAAAAGCGAAGACATTCCCATAAAGAAAGTCTATAACAATAAATAAAAACACATTAATGTCATAAATATATAGTTTATTCATATTCCAATTATAATAATATATACAAATATAATTGAAATCAATCTGCTATAGAGAGTGTTTGCAGAGCTCCGAGCCAAGCCTTGCTCGAGTAGCTTTGTGGCTCCTCCTCCACCGACTGCAATGTACTTGTTATCTCTGACAACATGTTACCTGGAAACAGTTCATTATTACATAAATAAAAGATAAGAGTTTGAAGAAATAGTTTACAAACTTATATGTAAATCATAATGATCATGATTTACTTATAGTAAATCATATTAATATTCCGAGGTCGGTCGTGGCGCAGTGTGACAGCGTCTGACTGTAAATGCGACCGGTTGTGGGTTCGATCCCCACTCGGGGGAGTGATTATATTTAAATTATTTTCACTTCCTCGCTCTGGTAAAGATAAAGTGCGGCGTTGAGTTCCACCACTCAACACGCAATGTTTCGAATTCGGTGGAAAGCGAAGTACGGAGTGTCTTGACACTAGGTACTTTCTGTCTACCCTGGTATGCGGATAAAAGCGAGGAGCTAAAAAAAAATATTAATATTCTGGCAAGTGTTCGAGCATCGGGTTTTCAAAAATTTTCTAAAATTTTTCGAATACTAAATATACATGATTTTTTTCTTTTAAAATAGTTTCATTTAAATTGTGTAAAAATCACGAAAAACAAAGATTCATTTTTTTAAATACGATGTGATTAAGTTTGTAATGGTTTAAAATTTCAACGAAAAATATTTATTTTTTTACCAAATGCAAATAAAAAAAGGCGTAACATATACATAATATAAAAAAAAATTTAGATATATTTTTTTATTAATAAAAATTTTATTTAAGTATATAGATTTTTTTTATTACAAAAGACTTGTGTGACGTAAGATTATATATATTTTTTTATTTTGCTACTTTTAAAGTGTTATTCCAGACTTACAATAAAAAATATTTTTGAAAAGACGTAAAATTTTTTTACGATTATTACGTCTTATTAATTATAAATATTTCTTAGAAATAATCTTCATAACAGAGTAGCAGAAATTCATAAATATCTCAATACAAATAAGTTGTAACAAACGTATAACTATTTCGACGCAGTCCGCAGGCAGATCGCATGGCTTAGCGGACAGAGCGCTTGGACGGTTTCCAAGAGGCGCGGGTTTGAATCCCGCTGCGTTAAAATGTTATACAATTTTTCAAAAATGTCTTATATTTTTTTAAAAGCAATAAGTACTAACGATGTACATCAGTGGTGGTGTTGTCGGTGGCGGCGCGCGCCGCGTCACACGCGCACAGCAGGTGGCCCTCCGCCGCGCCCAGCTGCAACAGATGCGTGCACTGCTGCAGTGCTTGCAAACCGCTTATACACGTCGCTAGGACTTCCTCGCCTATGCAAAATATTATCAACAAATACACACATATATAGATACACACACACACACACACACACACACACACACACACACGTGTGTGTGTGTGTGTGTGTGTGTGTGTGTGTGTGTGTGTGTGTGTGTATACATATATATATATATATATATATATATATATATATATATATATATATATATATATATATATATATATATAGATTTTAATTAGGATCTTTTTTTTCGCTTCACGCTTTTATCCCGTATATCAGAACAGACAGGAAATGTCAAGACACTCCGTACTCTGGTTCCGAGTGGGGAACTGAACACCGCACTTTGGACACACTTATTAGAATTATAACTAAGTTAAAATTCTATTTAAATGTTGTAACTTTACGCTCCATCCAGCATCTGATTTGCACACTGATGAGGACAATTAGAGCACCTAGTGACAAGACACTCCGCTCCCTACATTCTATACTAATGTACTATTGGTAGTAAACTATGTATTCTAATGTAGTATTTAAAAACAATAAAATTTCTGGAAAAAGTGTTCCATAAAAAGTGGTTGAAAATAATAGCTTATGTTTATCCTAACACCAGTATCTATATGAAATTTAGTCACAATTAGTTTGCTTTTATAATATTAGTATGGAAGTATGGATTTATAAAAAATCTACATTGAGGCCGGTCACAGCACAGTGGGACAGCGCCTGACTGTAAACGCGATCGGTTGTGGGTTCGATTCCCACTCGGAGGAGTGATTATATTTAAATTATTTTCACCTCCTCGCTCTATTAAGACAAAGTGCGACGTTGAGTTCCACCATTGAACATGCAATATGTGGAAATTAATAAAAAATAAAATATATATAGGAAATCCCTCAAAAAAAGAAAAAATAACACTTTCTTACATTGCCCTGCAGGATTCGAACTTAAGAACATAGAGCATATCTTGAGTCCGTACACCAACACTTGTGTTAGAGTCAGCTGACAGCTACAACTAGAAATAAACACTAGAACAAATTAATAACATTTAAATGTAATAATAATTTTATTCTTTAATTTATGACATTTCTAGAATGAAATAAATTATATAAACATTTAATTTAAAAAAAATATATATTAATAAAAAATGAAAAATAAAAGAACTTCTATATTTCAAAAGAACACTATGATTTTGACATAATAGCAAGCAGTGCAACGTCTTAAGTGTGAACATGATTAGTTATAGGTTCGATTCTCACTTGAAGATATTTAAAATTATTTTCATTCCCCGATGTGTTCGCCGCCTCTCAATATGCATTGTCTTCAATTTTGGGCAAAATTGGAGACTGGAGTGCTTAAAGTAGGGTTTTTGACTACCATTAAATGTACACCCAAAGTGTGAAGCTAAATAAATAAACAAAAAGAATGTGTACACACACATCTTCAGAACTACTGGACCAATTTTAATACAATTTAGATAGTTGTATAGCTTTTAAACATGATTAAGAGAATGGAATGAACATATAAAACGTAGAGATTTGAAATATCTGTAGACACACAAACAAAGCAACTAGTTTTGAAGTAAAAAATGAATATAACTAACTTACCTTCGTTCCTCACTGTCAGTATTGTCAGTTGGTAATTTCAATCGACTGTACAGTAATATTATATGCTTAGTATTATATACAGCTTCTTGTAGTAGCTTTTCTTTTTCAATACATTTTAGTGTCGATTCTATTTGTCTTAAGAGTATTTGTAATGGACATGAATCTGTAATTAAAAAGGTAATAAATATTAATAAAATACTATTTTTAAAGTGTTATTTCACACTTAGGATTAGAAAACATTTTTGAAAAAAAAAACATATAAAAATTTGATTGCAGCGGGATCCGAACCTACGCCTGTTGTTCCCCGTCCAGGCGCTCTGACCGTGTGTGTCAGGCGTTTTATCACCGGCCGCGTTAAAATTGCTACCAACATAAAAAAGTTGTAACAAACGTATAAGAATTTCAGTTTCCAAGAGGCGCGGGTTCGAATTCCGCCGCGTTCAAATTGTTCTGAACGCAGCGGAAAAATGTTTTTTGCGCACTATTTTTTTATGGGGCAAGCAAGGCTAACGAGCGCACAGCTCACTTGTCGTTGAGTGACCGCCGGCGCACAGCGCCGCGCAGCGCCGCGCAGCGCACAGCGGCTACAGGAGTGTTTCCGGACTTTAAGGTGAAAAACGCGCACAGCAGTGCGGCGCGCACCAGGGAGACTAAACCTACTGAAGCACAGTCGGCAGCATAGCGCCACGTATTTAGATACTAAGATATATACGTATTCACCTATACTATATTCATTACATTTATTAATATAATTTTAAATTGTACAGCGGCGATCTTTTCCCTAAAAGATCATTTATTTTCAATAAATTCTATAATGTAACATATTATATACAATAATGTTATAATACAATAATGTAACATAAACCAAAACAAATTTTATGATTATTAAAGTATGAAAAATAATAATAGTTTTTTAATTTGTGATTCTTCTCTCTCACCTCCACGGAGGGAGAGGAGAAACGGTTCCGGGCCGCGAGCCCTCTGATCGTCGTGGTCATCGCCACCCACAAATATGAGACCTACCCTTAGGCCACTAACAAGCGAACTTTTATATACGAATAATAATAGTAAATTGTCTTTAAGAAACACAATCAAAATTAAAAAGTAACTATATCGTATCGTATCGTCAGCCAATTGCAGTCCACTGCTGGACATAGGCCTCCCCAAGTTTGCGCCAAACATCCCGGTCCTCCGCAAAAAGTAACTACCAACACTGAAATCGACACAAAATTAAAAAAAAAAATCAAATTAATAAAAATGAAATATAGATAATAAATACCTTTTCTAAACAACAAAACCCCCTGGTCGTAATCGACTTTGAGATTCCCATTAACATTATTCACACAAAGCTGTTGGAAATCATCAGTGTTTAAATTTAAAATCAATCTCACAACGTGGCTGCTCACAAAAAGCATTGGCCGGGAGCATATAATTGTTTTTATTATATGTAACACAGTCACGCTATTTGTATGTTTGTATATTACATTTATTAGATGTGTTATTGATAGAAGTAACCCACTGTAGAGGATGGCTGTTGTCTGAAAATATAATCGACTAAATTAAATAACTTATATTTATCTTTCTTTATAGTTATAAAAGGTACTATCTGATCGAGACATTTTGTTTTGAATAGCGTAACTTAACGCTGTGCTTTATTTTTAAGGGGAAGAGAAAACTAAATAAATATACATTTGTAATATTAGCCCTCAAGAGAGAATAGAATCTATAACAATAAATAAATTAAAAAATTCAAATCTTGCTACTACTCCATTCTTATATTTTAATACATATATCTAATTTTTTTTTAATATTTCACTATAATACATAAAAAAAAATATTAAAAAATCTAGATATAGATATACTAAATTTAAAATGAACATAAAGCTCATACAAACATACATACTTACAGTGCTGTCTAATAACTGACATATTTTATTAATATTACTAATGAAGGAGTGCGTCTGTCCGTCCATATCTTGCTCTAGTAAATGATTTATTATATCTTCATTTACGGAATATTCTAGAATATAACACATTATGATGGTCATTCTTCTTGCTAGAATAGCTTGTTCGTCTTTGTATAGCGGCCTAGAATTAAATATTTTATGATATTTTTTGTGTGTCTATTAAAAAATCTATTTTTTTGAATGAATTTATTATCAAAACACATCACTCTCCACCTTCTGTGTATTATAAAAGAGGTATATTTTTTTTAAATAAGCAGCTTCACGCTTCATTCTCGCATAGAGACGTAACAAAAATATATAAACGATATATATATTGTTTATATATTTTTGTTCTGGCTAATCTCCGGAACGGCTCTACCGATTTTGAAGCGACTTTCACTGGAAGATTGCTGATTTAATTAGGAATAACTTAAGCTACTTTTGTTTTAGAATTATAAAAATAAATACAGATAAGGAGAACATAGTGTCTTGACACAAACATAGATAACAGACCTGCCACATAACAAATCCCGTTTCCCGACCACCAACATCTTAGAAGTGACATCAATATATTTCTCATCCATCTCCTTCTGGAAAGCAGTTGTCATTCTTTGACTCACTGTCTCCAATTCAATTTGCACTTCGTTTATTAATTTTTTTACTATATTAAAAATCTGTGAAAAAGTGATATATAAAAAAATACATCAATCGTAATATTTTATTTGTTCATTTATCTCATTTCTTATACATAACACTGGGATAACGTCTGATTGTAAGCGCGATCAGTTGTGGGTTCGATTCCCACTCGAGGGATTGATTATATTTAAATTATTTTCATGTCCCTACTCTGGTAAGTTGAGTTGCGGCGTTGAGTTTTGACAATCAACACAATGTTTCGAATTCGGCGGAAAACAGGGTACAAAGTGTCTCGACTGGGGCTGTCTACTCCGCTATGTGGGAAAGGTATGTGTGTTAAGTTAAAAAAAAATAATATAATTATATTCTAGTATATAAATACAAGCACAAGCAAAATGTAACCAAAGTCATTTTTCCGAATAAGAACGAAAAACGACTTACATTTAAATACCTATCTATACATATGGTTTTCCCCTTAAAAGTAGCCATATAACTTATATCCTCGTATATACATTGTAAGTCAATATTTTTTTTCACCACTTTACAAGTCCCCGTTGCCGTTGGAAATCTATGGAATGTACTGAAAATACGGAATTTGGCCTGTATGTTCGTTTGTAATTTTAATTTCTCATTGTAATCCAAAACGGAATATTGATTTTCGGTTGGCTCCATTATGAATGGTAGAATTTCGGTGAGTTTTGATGATTCTGAAATAAAAATCAGGTTATATTTAGCTTAACTAATAAATATGATAATAATGAGGCCGGTCGTGGCGTAGTGTGACAGCGTCTGACTGTAAACGCGACCAGTTGTGGGTTCGATCCCCACTCGGGGGAGTGATTATATTTAAATTATTTTCACTTCCTCGCTCTGGTAAAGACAAAGTGCGGCGTTGAGTTCCACCACACAACACGCAATGTACGTGTATGTAGCGAAGTGCGGAGTGTCTTGATACTAGGTACTTTCTGTCTACCCTGCTATGCGGGCTAAAAGCGTGAAGATAAAAAAAAACTAATATATAAAAATAAATTGATGTATATTACACACTTTTTGCTTTAATAATTTCAACATTATTTACTGTGTAAAATATTATAAATTTATTTTTTTATTTATTAGATTTTAAATTTATTTGAAACATAATATAATATTAATGAACTAATAATACTAATTTGAGGCCATCATGGTGCAGTGGGACAATGTGTGACCGTAAACACAATGGTTGTGAGTTTGATCTTTAGTCTGAAGAATAATTTAAATTATTTTCATTCAGCCACTTAGATAAATCCTTTGTCTTTTGACTTGTGGTGATGAGTTCAGCTACTCAACATGAAATATCTGGAACAGCAAAGGCAGAAGAGGGACAGCATTATCTGATAAATTCAACTAAGGAAATGTAGATTTTCTTGCAAAAAGAATTTGAATGTTCACACTCTATGCATTACAATGTTTATGAAATAATTTGATTAATGTTAATAAAATATCCAAAACAATAACTTACCTTCCCTTTGTGGAATGCTTAATTTTAAAAAGTATGATTTGTTTTCTGTTTGGACACTACTAGAAACTGTTTTAGCTTTTTTCAAAAATGATTTTGAATCATTCTTCTGGTAACTAGTGCTGTGTTGTCTTTGACTGCAATAAACAATAAAACCATAATAAATTTAGGAAACATTATATTTAAAAGCGTACATATATATGTTTTAATTTGAATACAGCGGGATTTCAACCCCAGCCTCTTCACTCTGACCGCTAAGCCATGCATTTCTACTACCGGTTGGTTTCAACTACCAGTTTTTGTTACAACTTATTTCCATTAGTAGCATCTCTGTAGAGAGATTTTTACAATTCTCTGCTACCCAAACATTATCAAGAAATAATCGTTTGACTAGAGAGAATGTTATTTATTTTAATATTTTACTATTTTTAAAGTATTATTCCACACATAGGATTAGAAATCATTTTTTTTAATACTTTTTTTATGCTACCAATGTTAATAAGAGTTAATATCCAATGAACATGTTCATATTAATTAGATAGAAACAGACATCAATATTTGAGTATATAACTTTAATTCACATATCGTTACTAGTAAGTTGAATATATTAAGCTATTTTTTATATATTACCTCATAGATATATCACAAGTGGGGAGCATCACCTGAGTCAATTTCACTTTATGTGATTCTAACATCTTACATTTCTCCTTCATGCTTATTACTTCCAATTTCTAAAAAATTTTAATTCTAAATATATCATATGAAATATGTTGAAAAAATAAAAACATTACTCCTGTTATAATTTTACCTTAATGTCCAATTGAGTTCTTAAATCATGTAATTTATTGTTTGCCGCAGTTAATTTATCAGACCACTCCATCTGGGCTTTTTCTTGAGCTTTTATTTTTTCCAGCCTCACATTGTCCACTGAAGCTTGACATGTCTTCAACTGAGTTCTTAATATTGAAGCCTCTCCTTCCTTTGTCACATACTTTTCAAGTAATTCACCATTTTCACCCTTTAATTTTTTATTTTCCTCTTGTAATTCTAGCAACTGCCTATATAAATTGTCTGAATTCAAGTCCTTATTTTTATCATTTATTATTATATCATCACTTAGATTGAACCCACCAGGTCTGCAAGCTTTGGAAAGTCCAGGTAATGGAGAAGATATTCTTTCACATTTATCTTTTAACTTAGTGGAAACCATATTAACTGTATTAGAAACTGGTTTCTTAAAAGAGAATTGGGAAGCAGATGAACTTGGATTTGGTTCACATATTTGAGTGCTTGTTGAGGAAGGTTGCATACACATACTGTAGTTTGGTAAAAGACTAATATTAGGATCTTTAAAAGCTTCCTCACAGACTTGACTGGCCAATAATAACATTTCATCGTCATTATCATCTCCCCAATTATTCGATTGATCTCCATCTAAATACAAAAGTATTTGCAGCGTAAAAGTAAAGGTTTCGTTTATTATTAAATTATATTATTATATTATAAGCAAATATCGTTTATTATTATATTATAAGCATAAGTTTTGATACCTTTAATCGACGATGGATTTTGGCTTAAAGGGAAATTATGATCTGAAATACTAATATCAAGTTTTGCCTTTTTACGTTCACCATATTGTTGTGGGTAAATAAATCTTTTAGACATTTTATCTAAATGTAGAACAATGTATAAAAATAATTTTCATTTTTAAAAATTTACTATGGCGCGTCGCAATATTATCAATTTGTATCAAATGTCACAATCACAAGTTATTTATTGACATTGACATTGAAAGCATGTTAAAATACAAGGCAAATTAATAGGTAAATATTTGTTTACATGTGAAAACATTAAGTGTTGTAATAAAATAATAAAAAATACAATTTGTCTATACATAGTTAAGCTCAATGAGAAAGTACTAATTTAATAAAATTTATTGAATAAAATACATATTTATTTAATAAGTTATATTAATATGTTATTACTTTATACATCTATTCTATAGTCTGTATATTTTACAAAGAACACAAATAAGAATTCTGCTTCGTTTGAATTATCACTTTGCTTTAAAATAAAACGTATTTAAATATCACATAAATGACAATGATTTAATTCATAAATTGTTATATGTAAGTATTATAGTACATTAAAAATTATTTAATAATTATTTCATTTCTTGGTTTGAAATATTAAGCTTAAGGCTAATGTTTATTTATAATTAAAATATGCTTTTATTGTTTCAATCTGAAGATAAATTTTCGTCTTTTTAATTATTTTTCTTTTTTATTATTTAATGAAGTATGATCACGAATAGATCAGAAGTTAAATTATTTTGAGACTATTTACTGTGCATTAGAAGAAATTAAAATAATAACAGTATTTATACTAAATATTGTTTAGTAAAATTATATAAATATGTTGATTTTGCGTAGAATTAGGGAAAGAAACAACTGGCAACATTTTATTGTCTCATAGATAACTTAAAACTTTACAATTTTTAGTAAAAAATATTTATTGGAAACAAGCAATATTTATTTTTCTTTTTAGTTTGGTAGCAGTCTACCGAAAACTCACATTTATTATTTTTATGTATTTATATAAATATTTTTTATTATTTCTTTAAATATGTTACAATTTTAGGTATTATAAAAAACTCAAAAATACCATAGACATTAATAAGACGCGGAAAAGTTTGTATTCATCTAGATTATTTTTGATTTAGTTCGTCGTGGAAACTAGTGAGAACTAGACGTGCGTCATGTCTGTTGCTTATAAACTTGGTGATTTAGTATGGTATGTAGTAAAATCATGCTAATAATACAAATAACGTAACTAAACACGAAAAGCGCCATGTAATTTTGTATAATTTTATTTGTTACAGGGCAAAAATGAAGGGGTTCAGCCCCTGGCCCGGCCGGGTGAGTCTCTTTGCTATGCTATTTTAAAGTAAAAAACGCTGACAATAGCTTGTAACTGAAAAATTTCATGTGTAATCAGTTATAGTTATACAGCTTATGTATCTTACGTTGTTTTGTTACAAATTAACAACATACGATTAATGAGCGGGAATTTGTTTTAAGTGCGAGCGCGGACGCTAATGGTCTGCACTAACGTCAAGTCTTGTTCTCATTACGGTATTTCAAGCTGGCGTCGACGAAACGTTAGGACTACAACAAACTGACCAATTTGCTTGTAAACAACAACCCCTATATATACATATTACACGTCACTTTCATACAAACGCTTGAAGCCATGTGAAAAAGAGAGACGAAGTCTATTTTGATGCGGAATAGAGCTATAAAATGACCTATGTTCGTTTTTCAGGTGGCCATTCCAACCCCCGAGCTGAAACCGCCTAAGAAGGCTATGAATGTCCAGTGCATTTATTTCTTTGGAACAAACAACTAGTAAGTGATTATTATATTTAATTTTAAAATATTAACTAATTATAAAATTTGAGTATAAATTAATAATTAAAATTATGCTCTTAAAAATATGGGAAGATATAACTAGGAAAATTTAATATCTACTAAAAAAAATTATATAAATATTCTTTCATGTTTAATATTTTCTTACTATCTGATTAATTATTATTATTTATTTCATTAGAAAAGTAAACTATGTACTATGAAGAAATGTTAAATAAATAATGATAATTGTAATTAAGTTTTAATTCACCAGTCTGGTTGTATTTTAAATGTGACATTATTACTTAGTAATTAACAGTATTTACAATTTTTGTTATCTGCTGGTATACTAGGGGCTATAATTATATAAGATATTGCTTAAGACATCCCTCTTAAGCTCTTCCATTTTCTGCACACTTTCTTTCATACTTTTTTTAGATTAAATTATTAATAGATAACTTCATACACAGTGAAATATGTCAATTTATTTCAATATGTTTGTGATTAAAAATTAATAACAGCATATTTTTGAATGAGAATTAAGTACTCAATATTTACTATTTCATTAATGAATTGAAATCATTTTGCTTTTATAGAATAAAAAATATTTCTTAGATATTATCCATATGAAACAAAATAATATTATTTAAATATTCTCAAATCTTAATGCTTGTTTAAATATAAATTTATTATAACATATTTTTATTATATTAATTACTAATATAATATTTGGAATAAACCAGTTACCATATCACTCTGATTTAAAAATGTTTACATATTGGAAAATTTATATATACATAAGTACAAAAAACTTAACAGCATTTTCAAATATAAGAGATTTAAAACAAACAATTTAAATATTCAATATTTTATTATATTATTATACATATATTTTTTATAATGCTTTTAATCTAAAATGCAATATTGATTTTACTATGAGCATAGTACTGTATCTGTACCGCTTCCCCATATTGTGCCATAAGTATCACTTAGTGCAGGCAATAGGATGCAATTATTCTATTGGTAGTCTCAACAGTAGCAACACTTGTTTTTTTTTTATTTATTTATTTACACATTGTTAAGATGCAACTAAAAGGTTGTAAATATATGTAAGTGATATAAATAGGTGTTTCATAAATATATAAAATTTTGGTTGTTATTAATTTTTTATTTACTTAATGAGCTAATGTTATAAAATTTATGTGTGTAAGTTATTGTCTATATTTTTAATTTTGAATTGTAAGTTCTATAAAATCTAATATGTGAGATATATCCAAAAAATAATGTTTATGTTTCAGTTGATCTGTCATTTATGATGGTGTTTCTTTTTCAACTAAAATTAATTTTACTAAACAAAAAGTTTTGAACTTTATCTTGTTTAATAAGTCTAACAGGATTTTTAGTTAACCTCCAGATTACATGCATTCATTAGATATATTTGCGGATCACTCGTCACGATTGCGCCAACGCATATTATCGATTTTTTTTACTTACTTTTTATATAAATTAAAGTAAACTAAATTTCCATATCTTTTGTAACTATTCTATAATCTAAGCATTGTCTCATATAAAAAAATACCAATAGTCAATAATGTGTTGCCAGGTGGGAGAAAGCTATCTTTTTTGTCTCACTTGTTCGAAGGAGAGAAATGTTGCATGCAGCCTAAAATTCTGGACCTACTTGACATGCGAAATGACGTTAAATTTGGCAGACTTCTGATAGTGCTATATTAATGCAGCAGTGTAGTCAAAGACCATCTAGTGTTATGACATTTGTGAGTGGAGAGCCCATTGCCACGCCTTGTTTCACAAGAGCGGAAAAATGAAAATACATTTTTAAATATAATTATTTCCCTGAGTGGGAACCGAACTTACATCCAATCTCGTTTGCATGTAGATGCTGGAACAAACAATGGTCTTTTATATAAAAACTGGGATACTTTTATATAAAAATATATAAATAGTGGTTATATACTTTTTCAAAATGACCCCTGCACATATGAGACAGATTAAGTTTGTTTATTTTCCGGCTTTGGCAACATGGGCTCCAAAGGAACGATAATGAAAACGCCATTGTCAAAAAATATTTTAGTTTTTGATAATGGCGATAGTTGAGATTCACATAAATCCTACATCTGATATGTTTTTGGTAATAAGTGTGCAAATGACGTCACATGTTACTATTTTTATGTAATTATTTAATTTTTTTTGGTGTAAACGTTTTATTATTATTATTGTCTATTCTTATTTTATTTAATTATTAGAATATTATATACATTATTTCGAATTTTTTCTAGTTATATTGACATTTAAATTAGAATTAATCACAAAAATGAGTAATGTCATCAATAAAAATAATATTTTAAACATTTTTTAATTATAAAGAAAAATTTAATTGTAATTGAAATAAAATTACAAATATTAAATGAGCCGTAAAACCTTGTAATATGTTAAACTAATTAGTATTAAAGTAATAGTAAATTGTGACGTCATTCAATTATTATCTGTGCTTTATATGTAAAAATAAACTATTCCTACAAGATCTGAAGAAGAAAGTGTATTTGGTGTAAATTTCACATGGATTCTTACATATGTTTTAATTATTAATATTTATTTGCTACTTATATAAGATTTGTGATTTGACATTTTTTTATATTTTCATTGTTTCAAAATAGTATAGTAGTATATAAGATTATTTCAGCTTTCTTTTTCTAACTTTTCTCTAAAAATACCATTTATATAATAAGTCTGAATAATAGAATATTCTTGCCTAGAAAAGCTGTCTTTCTGAAAAAAAAATTGAAATGAAATCGAAAGATAAACTGTTGGAAACTAGAGATTTGAGCGTTTTGTGCGACATCCTGTAGTTAAAGTAATGAAGGTGTTTCAAAGCATTATCTTAACATAAATTAAATTTATAAATAAAAAAAGTTAATCAACTTCTAAAGTTTTCTTAATATAAGTCTTTAAAGAAATTATGTATTAGATACAATAGAAAGATGCAGAAATTTTGAGTCTGTCACTTTTACTCTAGGCATTGGTATATATAATGATATAAAGATAAAATAGAGTGATTTCCTGCGTTATTTTACAGTAGTTATAAAATACCTAGACAATTTATTTTCTTTAATGCTATTGTTTTTGCTTTAATGATATAAGGAGATTAAGAAGTGTCCCCCTTTTTTTTCCTCCTCCTTATAAAAAATTGTGACCGTCATGGCGCAATGTCTGCTTGTAAGTGATGGTGGTAGGTTCGAATCCACACTTAAGAGAATGTTGAATGAATAGATATTTAAATTATTTTCGATCGGGTCGTTAGGTTTCAACTTTTCTCTGCCTATTCCAGAGAGATATATATATAAAGGTCAAAAAGCAGTATTAATAAATATAAATCTAAATTCTTTGCGTGTGCAACTATTGTATCGACATGATTCCGTACAAATTGCATCGTTTGACAATATCAAATAATCGTATAGATTTTGACCTCGTTTTAAATATTCGTTAATCTCTTAAAGCTTCAATTTAAAATTTGCAGTCAGTCGTGCAATGCAACTATTTTCTGCATGAATGTCGTTCGTTCATGTGTACAGGTTATACTGATTTGAAATTACACTCGTACAATAATATATGCACATTCTTGTTATAAAAAGTAACAACAAATTTGAGAAAAAAGTTACTTAATTTTTTATGTAATAGTCTTAAGGTTTAATATTACTTATAAACTTTAAAAATTGTAAAATAAATGGGATATAATATTGTATAGAATATCTGTAATATCTAAAAATTTGAATAAATTAAAACATTCTATAAACGCGTAGTTGGGTTGCGTCCCTTTCCCAACACACACTGTCTCTTGATTAGGCTCAAAATTGAGAGCGGAGTGTTTTGGTTTTACCTTACGTACTCTAATATACACATAACATGAAACTTAAAAATATTACATTTTTACGCCAAGCACGGGTAATTAAAAGAGACACTCCTATTTTTTGCGCTTGAATTGAAGACTTGTGTGACATGTGATCAAAATTCAACGCCTCCCTTTGTCTCACCGCAGAGCGCAAAAAAAAATAGATTTTTTCCCCGATTGGTAATTAAACGCACATCAAAAACCATATGTATTACGCTACACTGTTCCACTGCGCCACAATGGACTCCTTTGAATGAAGTAAGTACCACTTAGTGCGCTAGTAATAAAGCAATATTGTCAACAGTGCGTGGATCGAAGACCACAACATAAAGCCCTATCAAGAGCATAAAGAGCAGCTGATTAAATCGTGCAAGACCGCTGCGTTCAAGGAGGCGGTGGCCCAGATCGAAGAATATATTGAAAATCCCGAGGTAAGTCTACTTTTAGGTTTTGAGTATATGAACGTAATATAGATGTTGCTTAGTAAATTAAACAATATTTATGTTTTCATGCAAATTACTTAAATGACATTTTAGAAAAATACTTTGCTTTTAGTTATTTTATTTGTTTGTATTAAAATATGTTGCTTTTGTCCATTGCATTTGGAATTAGTTTGAACTTACGTTTTATGTTTGTTTGTCTGTTTACTGACTGGTTGAAACGTACTTAGGCTGGTCATTGATGCGGTGGTAATTGATATTCTGATGGATCTAGATGGGTGACTATAAGTTATATATATATACTTATAAATTGTGATAAACCTTTTCGCATCATTTAAAGAATTGTGTAAATTTTTGAAATTTATATTATTGACTATGTATGATATTTGCATTGACTTTTTATATTCTTTTCCTATACGAATGGAGTTTGATTGCAAAGTTGTGTAGTGTTGTGTTGTTATGTAGTGTACAAAGTAAACAATAAAGTCTGCTAATTATTTACTTTAGTGAATTTCTTCATTACAGTGTTATATAATTGTGTACAAAAACATCTATATTTTACATTTTTACTGTTTCTGTATTTTATAAACTCTAATATCATTTTCTTAAAATAATACTTTATTTAATCCCTATTTATGTATTAACATGTGCTTATTAAAAATGTATTAAACATTATATCTGTTGTCATAGAAATTCGGCGATTTTGATGAACATGCACGCAATCCCGAGGAAGAGTTCGATAAACTCAAAGACGTACTCAAAGAGGACAGCTCTGATGAGAAGCCGGAAGAGGAAGCCTCCCCCGAGGTGAAGAAAAAGAGCTCTACTCCAAAGGTAATATGGTCGAAAATTATACGCATGCTTTTTTAATGAGGTAAATTAAATATTTTTCTATAATATTTTCTAGCGTTATTGGCACTGTATTATAAACTGAAAGGCGTGACGACGTTAAGTTCCGCAGTTGTTTAATAAGTAAAGCTGAGTGTTTTGAGACTCATTTCTTTTTGACACTCAGTCCTGCTTTGCGGGATATAACGTGAATATATATTGCTATTAAAAGTATTGTTGGAATATCCAAGTCAAATATATTATAAAACATATCTATTTATTAACCTATTTGAAAGGCAACGAGTAAAACTTTTCTGTAGTTTTATTTGCGACTTTGTGAGCACGGAACAAAGCAAGGCAAGCAAGCAAATAAATAAATGAGATGTTTTGTATTAATATTATTATTCTAATGATTTTTATTTAAAATATATATAAGTATTAAGATCAGATACGTTTCTTTATTATGATATACGAAATTGCACTAACAGTGTATATTTTAAGTCTTTCTTACGATAGTAATTAATTTATTTTTTCTTATATTTTGATTTAAGGTAAGTATTAGGAATTTACTTTAATTTTTAATATTATATGTTATTATATATACATATTAAGATTGATTTTAAATTAATGATTCGCAAACTATCTTACAAGTAAGGTTAATGATTTACTTGGTTCACTTTACAGCTTAGTTCATTTGGTGTTCATGAAAAGGTATATAAAATTTAAAACCAAAAATTGTTGAATTAATATATTAAATTATTTATTTATGCCTAAAATAAATGCTACATGTAATATTTATATTTCTTTAATTTTTTAAAATTTTTATTTCAAATTGAAAACTCATTTGCCTTTCGCGCTTTATTCACTCGTCAAGACACTCCGTTGACTGATTTCCGCCCGAAATGGAGGCATTGCGTGTTCAACGACGAAATCAATGCCGCGCTTTCTTTTACCAGAGCGGCGAAATTAAAATTTTTTTTTATATATAAATGTATAATTTAAAAAAAAAATTTTTTTTTAACGTCATTATTTTGCTCTCCTATAAATGAACTTCCAATATCTTTCATATATTTGAAGATAAAGAAAATATATATTGTCAATTATATTTTTTATTTAACTTGAAAATCTAGATCTGAGATGAACAAAAAAAATCATCTCAATCGCACTGTGCTTCTCGAGGAACAAGTTACATTGTGAAATTAGAGTGTCATTTATAGTGTTAGGCTTAACATGTGGGAAAAATATTGAAAAATGTATTGCATACTTTTTAAATTAAAATATTGAATTTGTTCAGAAAGATCAGACCAACAGATTTTTTGACTAATATCGTTAGGCGTATTTTTTATAGGCTATTGTCGCTATTAAAAATATTTAATAATATGACATTTCACTCTATAAAATATTCACTCTAAAAATATATATGAAATTTCGCCCTTTAAAATTATTTAATTTTGTTGAAAATTATTTGGTGTACTTATTACAACTTTATTATTAACATTTGTATTGAATAACATTTAAATTTATATACCGTTTATACATATGTATATTGAAGAGTAATCAGCGTAACGAGATACAAAAAGATGCAACAGGATGTTCTATATATCTGTTGCGTGGTGTTTGCATTATTATTATTAAATTAGTCAGTTTTTTTTATTTTGCAGAAACATTTTCATTTTGGTTGTCATGCTAGGTCACTTCTTCTATTTTGCGTCTGACTTGACCTTGGTCACGGAACTAAACGCCGCATTTTAATCAAATTTAAGTATTGTATTATAAAATCAAAATTAAGTGTTGTATATTAAATGTTGGAATCACCTATTTTACTATTTTGTAATTATTTGTGTTATTCTACAATAATGATTATAAAATTTGATTCTTTTAAAAAACATGATAAAAATTCTTAAAAATAATCTTTGGGAGACATTTGTAAAAATCTCTCTACAAAAATGCTGACGACATAAATAGATTGTAACAAACGTATAAGAATTTCGATGCAGCCGGTAGTTGAAAGTATGGCTTAGCGGTGAGAGTGCTTGGACGGTTTCTAAGATTCGCGGGTTCGAATCCCATTGCATTCAAATTTTTATTCGGCTTTTAAAAGATATTAGAATGAATATGCATATTCCCTCTCATAAAATTAGTTACTTATCATGATCAGCATGATGACATAATTTCATGTCACAAATTTTTACACAACAGAGTGTCTCCATAGTTTTTATGTTAAAATGAGCTTGTTACAGTTTATTAGTTATTATGTCGAAGTGGACCTTTTAATTAAAGTTAAAAGTATTTAGCTACTATAGAGCTCTTGCGTATAGCTACTAATTGCAATATTATATTAAAGGCGGGAAGTTTATAGCTTTACATAGATTTATAGTAGGTTTATATTAATACGGCGAGAGTGCATACTGAAATCGTATAATCATAGTAAGTCGAATTAAAAAGTTTACTTTTTTAAGTCGATTAAAAATTTAAAAAAAACATTGAAATAAAAATATCAAAGTAAATGATTTGGTTAACATTTATATCTCAATTTTCCGAAATAAATATTTTTTCATCACAAGCAAGAGAAAATAAATATAAATGTGTACATGTTTATGTGTGTATATGTGTGTGTGTGTGTGTGTGTGTGTATATATATATATATATATATATATGTGTGTATGTGTGTGTATGTGCGTATATATATGTGTGTGTGTGTGTGTGTGTGAGTGTGTGTGTGTGTGTCTAAAATATATACAATTAGGTAAAGTTTGAGTATTATTTGTATTTAAAATAACAGCTCTTAACTAAATGCTGCTTTATCGTTATAAACGGAAAAAATATTATTATCGAGAAAGGAAAAAATGTAATTTTCGTGTATAAACGTCACATTTTATTGTGTGCCTGTCTGCTTGTTCCGACTAATCTCCCGAACGGCTGAACCGATTATGATGGGATTTCCATTGGCAAATAGCTGATATAATGAGTAACAACAATTTTTTATTTTAGAATTATGAAATAAAGACTGACAATAGATTTGAACACCCTTTAATAAGCACTACCCAATTTTTAAACCCAGAAAATTTTGTTTGTAGTATTATCTGATTTGCTCATAATTAGAAAATAATTTTGAATTGTATTTTTTTTTAAATAAATCTTGTTAAATATTAATTGAATACAAGATGTATTTAATATATGTTTCGCATAGCAGGGTAGTCGGAGACAATCTAGTTTCAAGACACTCCATTGACTGCTTCCCACACGAACACGAGACATTGCGTGTTGTGTGGAGAACTCAACGCCGCGCTTTATCTCTTAAAATTGCAGATAATTGATAATATATCTTAGATATAATCATTCCCTTGAATGGGAATAGAACCCACAACCGATCACGTTTACAGTTAGACGTTGTCCCACTGCGCCACAATAGTTTTTATCTATATCTTCACGCTACGATAGTCACTTGAACTTAGCCAAAATTCAATATTTTTTGCAAATCACTGGTAACTTTCTTTATTTTTTTTATTAATTGAATTTATTTTTTACGTCTAAATTTCTTGTGTTGAACGTAAAGGTTATTTCTTAGCAGTTCATATATTCGTTTATTCTATTTTTCCTTTGCTCGTTTATAATGTCAATGTGACTTGTGATTATAATTTTAAGTTTCATAAAATATGATCGCACCTGCTCTAGTCAGTATCTGATTTGTCGTTGTTCCAGGCGGCGTTTAAATATAACAATACAGTAGAGCTATCTCATTTTTAAAATGAATGAAAAATAATACTTTTGGTGCTTACTTCAGTGTGATGTTTTTTTCTAAATTGATATAAAATTAATATTAATTTTTAAGAGATTTTAATACTAAAGTAAACATCGTATAAAATAATTAAAATAATAAAAAATAAATCTATATTAATCAATAAATACTATTTTTGTGGACAATGATGCCGGGCAAACGATATATGTATTATATTATTGTTTAAGAAGAACAAGTGCATCTCATAAAGAATATATGCTATATTTATTGTGCCTTCACCCACATAATACTGTACTTTTATTTTATTAGTCTAAAATAAAAGTACAGTAAGTTATAACTTATTGTATGAGCTATCTGTGTGTGAAAGACTTCGAAATCGTTCCGGCTGTTCCTGAGATAAGCCGGAACAAACGGACAATAAGAAAATTTGTAAAAAATATTATTTTGAAATATGTATACGATACATGTATACGATACTAAATGCATATGTATGTAACGTACATTTAGTTTATTAAGTTTTACAAGCAGCGGTTATTAAAATATTACAAGCAGCGGTTATTAAAATATTACAAGCAGCGGTTATTAAAATATTACAAGCAGGCATTCCAATTTATTTATTTATTTTTGTAGATAACAAAAATTTATAATACACAATCTATTGATCTCGTTATTATATAGGTTCAAATCTGGTCAGGGAAATGATTATATTTAAACAAATACCTTCAGGCTGATCTTATTAAATAAAAACACGGCTTCCGAATTTAACTCCCAATACGATGATATTAATGAGGCGAAAATTACAGAAACATATAACACTCATATTGTTAATTATTGTTAACTTATTTAATTTAATAAAAATATTTTTATTTTATGGCAGATACAGTAAATTCTTTCATAAGTCTGTTTTAATTTATACATCAAAATTACAAAAAGCACTAGTGTTTATTTTATAATTAATATATTAATTTTTTAATAGATTTCAGTATTATTAGATTTTAAGCAAACCACATTTGTTTAACTGTTATATTCTATTATAATACGAAAAAAATAATAAAAAAATAATAGTTACTTAATTCTCAATATTTATAGATACGTTTGGGCATTTCAAAGGTGAAGCCTCTGAAGCGGTCGTCGTCGGCGGGCAAGCCGACGCCGCGCAAGAAGGCCAAGAGCGTGTCGCGCTCCTACACCGACAGCGAGATGGCCAACGACAAGCCCTCTATGCTCAACCACTCCTTCTCAAAGAAGTCCAGCCTGTTGCATCGCCCATCTAATATATTGAGGCCTGTAAGTTGAAACATTGCCCTAATTATTATAATTATTAGAAATTTGAATTATTTTGTGATTTTTGTTAAGATTGTGTGAACAGTAATAAATAGTACGATTGCCTCTGGGGGATACGATTATTCCCATATCCGCCCTGATGAAGACAAAGCGTGCCGTTAAGTCATTAAACACGCATTGACTAAAATGCAGGCAGAAAACGAATAACGGATTGTCTCGACATTTGGTTCTCTCTGACAACTATGGAGATAAAGCGTGAATCTGAAAAAAATTTTTTTTTAGTTATTAAATAAATTGATACTTTTACTAGAATATATTTTACTTACCAGAATACGTAGGGCTCATTAGTGTAGGTCAATTGCAAGCAAAATTAGACATACTCCTCAGTGTCTTAGTGATTATAATTAAATTATATATAATCAATATAGTTGTTCATTCAAAATGAAGCTTGCAACAAAATGGCGGATTATATATTTTCATACAATCCACATGAATACACTGTCAAAAGATCTAAGAGCTTAATTTAAATCATAATTTTATTTTAATATTTTTTTGCTTTGTTTTTGTAAGCTATAATGTTAATCTAAATAAAAAGAAAGACTTTTTAAATTTGTTTATTTAATACATTTATTTCGAGTATATGAGTGAATATAAAGGTATTATAATTTTCAAGTACACAAATGAAGCATAAAAATACGTCAAAATTAGGGAACATAGGGAGAGAAAGTCGATGAATAAAATGTCATCTGTAGCTTTATTTGGCGACTTATAGGCACTGAACAAGGCAAGGCAACTAAAAGGGAGGGTGCTTATAAAAATGTAATAAGTAGTAATATTAATAACATAATTAAATTAAAATAATGTCTGAAATAATATATATAAAATTTAATTTAATTTTACCCTGACTAAACGGTTTCTGCTATTCTTTGGGTAGCAGAAATTTGTAACGAATCTCTCTACGCAAATGCGAACAATAGAATTAAGTTGTAACAAACGTATAAGAACTTCGACGTAGCCAGATGTAGAACGCATGGCGCACGCGGTCAGTGTTTCCAAAAGGCGAGGGCTCGAAATTTTAATGTCTTTAAATACCAAAAATAGTTAAATATTAAATATAAATATTAAACATCTTTTATGAAAATGATAGTGTCATAACTAAATTTGGCGCTTTTTGGATACTAAATAATCACCTTACCATTTAACTTATGGTAAATAAAACGTATTAAATTATTGTATACGGACTCTCGAGATCTCTTCTTTTTTAACTTAGTTTCTAATAGCCTAAAAAAATTAAATAATACTGATAGAAAAAAAAAAAATAAGCTTGTGGTGTTTAATAACAAAAAAAAATACTTTTTTTTTGGTTTAGGAATGCTGAAATTTTTAAACGGTTTTTATATTGTTAAAACGTCAATAGATTATTAACAATAATACCAAAAAATTATGAATCTTTATATGTACGTGTACGTGTATGTATGTACATGATATGTAATAATAACTCTTGCGTTATTGGTTGACCTGACAATATAGTCAGTCACTCATTTAAAGTAAAATGTACAGCCGACGTTGACCTTAGTGAAAATAATTTAAATATAATAACTCCCCCGAGTGGGGGAAGTTTAAATAGTTAATTTAAAATAATTTGTAATTGTAAATATAATATATTTATAAATTGTGTAAAAATCGCGATCATTTAAAAAACATACTTGTTATAATCGACGCAAACTATGTCGTGGACAACAACTTGTATTTTATAAATATATTTTTTTATAGGAAACTCCACCCCTGGACTTGGAGAATGTATCAGAAACTCTCTTGGAAAAGAATATTAAAGCCAGTCAGATGAAGTTTGGATTCCTCGGCTTGGGTATTATGGGTAGTGGTATCGTGAAGAATCTACTCAATTCCGGACACAAAGTGGTTGTGTGGAACCGTACTGGGGCTAAGGTAAGTGAATCTTTATATAAAGCCTGTATTTTTTTTTGATTTAAATTATTGTCATATGATTTAAAGGCGCTTGTTGTGTTTTACGTCGTGTTAGGTTGTCATTTCAGGAGGTAAAATACTTGACCTTTTTTTTTTATTTTCTTGCGATTTTTTGACGCAAAAGCAAGTTAATATTAGGCTTTTAGGAAAAATATCATAAATAATAATAATTAATTTGAAGATATAACGCTACCACCATTTGTATATATTAATTTTTAATATTAATTACTATAGGTGAAGCTGGAAATTTTTTTATGACATTCAATCTATAAAAAAAATATGTTTTTATTTAAACATTATTCAAGTTTGTCATTCTATTATAAAAAAATATCCAATACATTTTTAAGTAATTACTAATTTCTCTTTATCTATATAAATTAAAATATACAATAATATTATTATTTTTCTTCACGTGGAATTTAATTTCGATAACCGGTGTAATATGATAATATATCTATGTCATATTAAATGTTTATATTTAAAAAAATGTATGGAATTAACGATACCAAACATGTTTCTTTTTATTTTGCTATTTGTGGAGTTTTATGGAACAAATATTACATTTGGCCAGATAAGGTAAGTAAAATATTTTTTTTGTCACACATTGATACTGGTTCGTCGTTCGTATTCATATTTATATAGAGTAACTGTATTATTCCGTTTCCTATGAAAGTCGCTATTAATTTTAAAATTATTATTAAAACTCAATTTTTAATTAACCTATATTTCAAAATGTCTTTATGAAAATGTTCCCAAAGGAATACTTAAATTAGAGAAAAGTAACAAGTCGCGTTCACAATTAAAAACATAACAGCAGTTACTGCTGTTTTACGTGTTGATGTAAATTTAATATATTCACTTTAGTAATCTATCATTTTAGTGTTCTCATAATATATTTCATATGCATCATATGCATCATATGCATCATAACATATTAAGTAATATGCATCTCCATTAATTAACTATTAAATTTGGATAATGGTCATTTATAAGAATGAAAATTCAAATATTCTAGTAGAACATTAATATAAACCTTAAAAAACGAAACGTTCATTGAGTTTTGCATGGTTAAAATAAATAATAGAACAATCATCTTGACTAAGTCAAGTCACTTTGAGAGCGCACTGGTTATTATTTAAGCTTAGTGCATATATAAATTCACAATTCGAAATATTACTCATTTCTCTCTTTCTTTTATAAATATTTTTTATTTTAAATTTCAGTAAAAGTAATACTTTGCGTTCTACAAAGTTGAGTTTAAATATTTATTTCATTTTTGTTATCGGCAACATTGATAATAACAATTTTTTTGTGAACTTTCATAAACAACGATTACGATTATTCGAATGGAATTATCACTTGACAGCACTCGATTATGATAATTTAATATTTCTTCTACAATTTCTATATTTATTGCGGCACTCGTCGGACTATAATTTAATAAATAATGTTACGTGAATTATTTCATCAAATAAAATCTTGGCAATGATGTGGGTGTTTTATTTAATCGTGTATTGTTTGCTGTGTTGTTCATTTGTTATTGTTAATTTACTTATCGAATTATGACTTGAATTTAATAATTCAAGTCTTGTTTTGAGATCTTAAAATAATGTAACGTAATATGTATAACTGACCTTATAATGCATATTTAGTAAGATAAATATTATTGATTTTATAAAAATATTGTAATTATAACATTTAAATCAAACCAAAAATACATTGAAAAATAATTTATTCTTCATGATTTGCTTATAATATTTAGAAAATTTCCAACAATAATTGTATATTTAATATTAAGAAACGTTATACAATATAATCATTGTTGCATGTAGTATTTGGCATATCACTGCAAGACTTCGATGCGCTCACTAAATATAAATATAGTTCAGTATAAATAGTACAGAGGTCTCTCGCGGCGGTGCGAACGATTACAACAACGAAAGTAACAACCTCACACCTCACTTTGAACTACTCAAGTCGAACGAATACAAAATGCATAACCTCTCTAGTGACCCTTAAAGATACATCAAAATGGAAAACGATCGAAACGAACAGACGTATTTACATTCACGATCCACTACTTAGCCTACCACTAGGAGAAACGAAATCGCTATAACGGGCACGTCTACACTATCACAGCTTACTTAAGAGTACTACACTCGACGCTCACACGAAGGAGGGCGACTCGGAGAAGTCGCACAGGCGTATGTCGGCGTGCGCGTGCGGGCCCAGCGCGTATATCTTGAACACGCGCGTCAAAAGCCTGTACTACAAGGGCGTGTTCTCGCAGAGGCGCGCGCACTCGCCGCACACGAGCTGGCCGGCCGCGTGGCGCACCTCGCACGCGGGCTGCGCCAGCTCCACGGCCAGCAGCACGCGCGCCGCGCCGGCGGGTGGCGGCGCGGGGCCGGGCGTGGCGGCGCACAGCTCGGGCGAGCTGGCGCTCACGGCGAGGTGGCGGCGGTCGCGCTGGCCCAGCAGCGGCTCGCTGGCGGGCTTGGCGGCGTGGCGCGCGTGGCGGCGGTGACGCCGGCTGCAGTGCGGCGCGGGGCCGGCGGGCGTGGCGGCCTCGGAGGGCGGCGGGCCGGGCGGCTGCAGCGGACGCACCATGGCCATGAGGCGCGGCGGGCCGCTGCGCTCTATCATGTTGATGTGGATGCCGTCGGGGATGTCGATGGGCGAGTTCCGGCGCGAGTTCACGGACCTCTCGGTGGGCGTGTAGTAGACGGATATTTTGCTCTCGTCGTCCAGGATCGGATTGGGCAGCTTGGCCAGTTTCTCGATTTTGGTCTTCAGGTACATGTCGATCACCTCGACGTCGGGATCGAAGGCCATGGAGTCGCTCCGCCCGCACGACCCGCTGCGACAGTTCTCGAAGTACAGGCTCGGCAGATTCTCGAGAACTTTGTTCAGAGTCTGCTGCTGGTACTTGTACGACTCGCGCAGTCTCAGTATCTGGTGCGCGCTGAATTTTCTTATTTTATTTCGTTGAAATACGTAGTTTTCCCGCACCCAGTTCAACTGTGACGTAGAGTATTCACGGACGCGCTTCACCTGTGCAAACAAAGTTTAGATTAATATTGTTTTTGCACTTATGTTATTTCATTTTCCACGTACCAATTTGATGACAAAAAAAGATCGTAGTAAAAACGAACATCCTAGTAAAATGAAAAAACAAACCTGATCGTAATATTGATCTCTCATAGCGGTCAAATGGTTAGTGCCGATGTCTCTGATGTTGCGTAGATGAGCCGCTTGAGTCGAGTAGCTACTCTGAATCCACTCCATTTGCTGAGTGCAGTTCTCTTTAATACGATGAACCTAGTCACAAATAAAATCGTTAAAATTAAATTTATCATACACATGTATGCAATCATAAACACGTTAAAATTCAAAATTTAAAGTATTACTTACTTGTACCGCATAATTTTCTCTAAGTTTCTCGAGTTGCTGTCGTTTATATTGTTCGATGTTGTCCAACATGCTGTATATCTGCCGGGTGCGGGGCGCGTCCCGACTGACGCAAGTGCAACAACTGCAGCAAGTTTCCAGTAGGCGAAATCTAAAAAAATAAAATAAGGACGAGTTTTAAATGAAACATTTTATTAAATTATAAATGTCATATTCATCAACAATTTTAATATGTAGTACGAAACTAACCTGTAGAATATGTATCGCATAGCTTGTACAAGTAAAGTGAGGCCTAGAAAACTCGCCGCACATATGGCTCCGCACAGTAAACTATACATTTTTATTTCGAACATAGTCATAGGATCTATGTTAAGAACGACTTCAGCCGTTACGTTGGCCGAAGGATTCGTTGCAAAACATAGATACGTGCCACTATCCTCTCTGTGGATATCTGCTATAAATAATGAGCCATCATCGCGTAATTTCACTCTCGACTTACTATAATCTATGGGGCGGTAATTCTGGTCGTGGGCGACGCCGTGCTTGTAGAAAATGTCAGGTAAGGACGGTTCTGGGTTCCAGTGATACACATCTCGCGTAGGCGTTATCCATGTGATAGAGGGAGCCGGGTTCCCTCCGAATTTGCATTCTAGCAACGCGTCCGTTTGTAATCTGTGCAATGTCAACGGACTGCTCTTGATAAGCTTGGGAGCTTCACAATTGGTATTGTTTAAAATCATTAACATGTCGTTTGGGTACGTTAATCTACAGCTCAGATCCGACTTGATGATATCCTCTTTCCTTTTCTCCACCCAGTTAACGAACCACGCCATCCGACAGTCGCACGCCCATGGATTATTACCTATTCTTAGCTCTTGTAATTTATCTAACATCTTTAATGATAGCGGCAGAAACGTTAGACCGTTTGCACTTATATCCAAATGAGTTAACGACGGCGTGTCTTGTAACGCGAATGCTTCTATTTCAAGTAACTTGGAGTTGTGTCTAATGTACAGATATTGCAAATTGTGTAATCCTTTAAAATTAGTGTTCTGTAAAACGGTAATTTCTGTATGATCGAGGTAGAGCGTTATCAAATTTTCGTTATATTGGAAGAGCATCGAGGGCAACAATTTCAGTCTATTCCCGCCCATATTAAGCGTTTTTAATTTATTAAGGGTTTTAAAAGCATCTTGTGATATGTTTTGAAAATTGTTGTAACTCAGATTCAGTTCTCGTAATTGTTCTAAATTATCGAATAAAGCTTTAGGAATATAATCTAATTTGTTGCTAGAAATATCGAGCGTCTCCAATTCCTTGAGGTCGACTAGAGCGTTAGATGTAATTTTGACTAGGCTATTATTATTTAGGAACAGAGTTTTTAGTTTTCGATTAGGTTTAAAATAGTAATCTAAGAAAGTAGCTATTTTATTGTAAGAAATATCCAAATATTGCAATCTTATCATCGGCCCGAAGACCTGGAATGGTACCGCTTGAAGTCTATTATTAGACACATCTAGTACTTCTAAATTTTCTAGATCTACGAATGTGTTCCTACGTATATCGTCTATTTGATTTCTGGATAGGTTTAAGTGTTTTAAACGACTCAGTCTCGCGAATAGTTCGTGTTCAGTTCTCTTGATTTCGTTTCTGCTCAGATCGATGTACTCTATGTTTTGTAGACCGTCGAAAACGTCAATTTCTATGACGGTGATGTTGGAGCTGGTCCAGGTGATCTCTTGAAGGTCTGGCCCATAGTTGAATATGGCTTCTTTTGCGAGCTTGTTCCCCGGGATAGCGGTGCCGGAGCACGAGAGTCTCGTCACTGTGCATATGCAAGTAGAAGGGCACTCCTTCGCCTCCACAGCTGCGCAAATTATTGCCAGCGTCAATATTTTGTGCAGCCACTGCATTATTTTACAACCCTCATAGTCTTATTGACTGGAAAGAGAAAAGCATGTCTTAACGTTTTTTGTCTAATATATTGTCCTTACTATTTTTATACGGCCTTATTTATTACTTGATATTGAAGAATGCTTATTATATTAAAATAGCTGAGGTTTATATATTTTTTTGGATTTCTTTAAACTTCACGCTAACTCAAAGAAAGAAAAATATTTCGATGAAAGACAGAAAAGAAATACATTTTATTACCGATTGTCGTTATATTTAAAGTAGGAAACCTTCACTGTATCATCTATTATACTTGTTATATTATTTATCTGATTTTGTAGGTCAATAACGTTATAATGATACATTTCATACTAAAACGAGTGTTAAATCGTTTAAAACTAGTTTTGGCGACGGGTCTCATACGTATTTTTATCAAAACACGTATAATAAAATCATCGACCTAATGTAAACTTGTATATTAAGTATTTTATAATAATTGATAACAATAAGTTATACATAACTTATCTATTTTGCTTAAGTGATTGTAAGGTCAGTACATTCCATTGCTATGCTTCGCAGCTGGTTTTTTTTTTAAATTATTTAATGATATAATTATAAAGAAAACTGTAATTCTTTTAATTTGTTATACATTCCACTATACATAAACGTTTGATGCAAATTAAATATAACCTTTGTAATTACTCAACAATTATAAAGAATCGTATAATTACTTTGAACTGTTTTTTAGTACTGTAGATAAATTCTGGAAAATTCGGCGGGTTTCGTAAGTAGGTATATTGTAAATGTAATTATTTAATTAATTAAACTGAACCGTAATGGGTAGATAAAAATATATATAATATAAATTAACTTGTAAGTTATTTCGCTTTGTGTAATGTATGTGTGTGTGTAATATTTTGAGTTTTAATTACATATGTTGAATGTCTCATTGTTATATTTATACGCAGAACTCATTGCGAGTGAATTAGACAAAGATTTACCTAACACTTCTCCACATCTCATTCCACCTTGCATAATCCACGTTATTTCGTGTTGACAACAGATGTGAAAACGCCAGACATACTAGCGTTGTAACACGTCACGTACACTACACACACACATTATTCCATCGCAGTTATCACTATAGGTATACACTGATATACAAATTAATATATATACGAAACTTAATATACAATTTTCACTTATAAAACGATTCCTCTCGCGATAATACAAAACGCTGTCACTACGACCGACTCGAGCACTGGAAAGAAATAAATGGCGGCCGTTTGAGTTGCGCGATTCGTTGTCCTTGTCGCGCCCGCGTGGCAGTTGTCGTGTCGTCTCCGTCGGTCAGTCAGCTGGGGAGCGAGCGCGGCCGAGGGGCGCCGAGCGGCGGCGAAAGTGGTCGGAAGCGTCGTGTCCGCTACTTCGCAAGTCTCGGTCTCGTTCATTCTCATTTTGTTAGATTTTCTTGGTTTTGATCGGGAAGCGAACAAAATGAACTATTTTTGGGGTTCCCTCGGATTTTGATAAAATGTACACGATATGTTTATTGGGGCTTATTAACATGTCTGTTTTATTTTTCAAGTTATTTTAATAACAGTATTTTCGTATTTAGATAACTTTTTCATTTATATTTATATTACACAGTTTATTGAAATAGCTACTGCTTTATTTTTAATGTGAAATCTCACATAATTTGTGCCCTTTATTACTGTTTAAATGGTTGTGATTTAATATTTATCAAATGAAATAAATATTGATTGAAAATATTAATACATACACAGCTAGGTATTTTTTATAGAAGGATACATGCCTTTGAGCCTTATATATATTTATTTATTATATAGAAAATTGATTGATGATTTTTAATATTATCTACTTTAACCTACCTAGTTTCATTTGAGTGTAGACACGATCATTCAAAGAAATGATATGTCTGTAATAATAAAATCTTATGTTTATTAATGATTACTATAATAAAAAAGAACTTTCTAACTTTAGCTCATGAAAGTTGATAGCGAGTTTTACCAAAAATGTTAGGATAACAATTATTTATATGACTTATGATGTATATGATGGATTAGGCTTTCTAATGTTTATGACGCCTCGCCCTTGAAACGAAGCCTGTTCTAATATTTATAACTAACTACCTTCCTATGGTATTCCTTTAACAAATTATAGTACATACAATATTACTCCTTATAATGGTTGTAATAAATATCGATTGTAATTATAGTTTTTAATAATGAAACTAATTTGGTATAATAGTAAAGATGTGTCAGTATAAAGGCAAAGATTGTTGATTCAAATTGTAAGGTCAATATTTATATTTAAGGAAATAAAACTATTAATACTATTGAACTATTAAACTTTTGCCATCACTGCAGCGTTGAGTTCCGCAATTCTGTCAGTAGTCTATACTGTGCAATGAATATTAAGGATAAACTTGAAAAATCTACGAATATCATTCAAGTATTAGGTGTATTTCAATTACAAATGAATGTAATATTATAAACGCTCAATTTGGACACATTCCAAGCCGCTGTACGGATAAGGGTGTAATGCCGATACGACATTTGACACAAACATCGCTATTTCCGCCCCCAGACTTCACCTACGCGCCTACTATTTTTATTACTCCTTCTGTTAATAGAATGTCAGTTCTAATCGAAAATAGCTAAAACTTATATTTTTTATGTCCAAAAAGTTTATTGAACGCCATCATGGCGCAGTTGGCTCAGTTGCCAGCCTATACAAATGATTTAGATTCAATTACCACTTGGAAAAATGGAGGAATTATGGAAAAGAAGTGAAATCTCGCTATGATATACTTAATACCATTGCCCACGGTACAAAATGCGTGAAATTTAAAATTTAATTGTTACTGTTCTTTTTTAATCGAGATAGTTTCGCTTGCCCTTGATGTGTCGACTGGTTTACCTTTCACACGTCACTTCGTTTAGATTAGCTATATGTATGTCGCCCTCTTAAACTGTGCGGGTAATATATTGTATGTTAAATACAGTTGTTGTTGTATTAATTTATAAAATTGAGTTGAGTTGAATCCGAGATATTGCTAAATTCTAAACTAACTACTTTCTGTCTACACCCTGCTATGCGGGATGAAGGCGTGAAGCTGAAAAAAAAAATAACATTGTAATATACTTAAATTCTAGTAGACTTGTACATAATAATGCATTATCTATAAGAATATTTACTATCTATAATAAAACAATCAATCATAATAAAAGTTCAAAATATAATTCAATTTTTTTTTGTATTTCTTATTCATCTAATTTATTATATTCTTTATAACGTAGATATATAACTATGCCGTTATTCAATATACACTTATACATATTACATTTGGGATTATGTAACTTATTTTGTAAGACTACGGATTTCGATACATCACTCGCATCTTGAGTGAAGTCACTGCTTAGATATGAAATAATTTTGATCTCTTCCTCTCATTTTTTCCCGTTATAGAAAATACGAGTATCATATATACAATAATACGAGTATAATATATACAATAATAATAATCGGTAAAGAGTTTTAGAATAACATGTTTTTTACTGTCAGAATTAGACTATTGTCAAATATATCGTGTATAATTTGTTTGGTATAACTTAGTACAATTTCAAACTTGATGTATTCCGTGATCACTTATTAGTTAGTTAGTTAGTGCAAGTTTGAATTACAGCGCGGTTTTAAATTACGTCATTCAATACGCAATATCTATTATACGAGTGGAAAATGGAGAACGCAATGTCTTGTCTCGGTATTCGCTTCTATTTCACCTTCTCTCGACTTATTGCTACAGAACATATTATAGCTTGGAGCTAAAAAAATTATAAATGGTAATAAAGTAACTACCAACCTAACCTACCTAAATATTACTGTTTTATAGGTAACGGAGTAATATATTAATATTCTAGGAAGACCTATAGGCATCGTGTAATTGAACGCGCAACGAGATTAAATAGAAATGCTTAGTTAATAAGTTCGTCTAATTTGGTTTCACTTTTAGTTTGAAAGGTTTATACATATTAGACACATGATATCTTATTAGTGTACACCCACACACACACACACACACACGCACACATACAGTTTTATATTCTATAGGGATAGCAAAAAAATAGATTTACAAAAATAGACGGCCACTGTGGCTTTGTGAGGCATGTGTTTGACTGGCACACTACGTCAGAGCAATGGATTCACTAACTAATTACGTTCTTATTATGTTTTCCTCAATTATTTTTTAATGTAAACTAAAATTTAAATATAATGCTATGTAATAAATAATTCATGTTTTCTTTTTTAACTAAAAATCTTCCACTCGTAAACACATTGTTGCTCTCTGTACAATATTGATTTTAATCTATTAGATTTAATTGATATAAAGGACATATTGCCTCATATAACAACACAAAATCTATCTCGACATACTTAACGAATCAAATTCTTATCTATGCATAATTTCCGGCAGTGTTCAAAATTTTTCGTACATTACACACTTATTGTTTGAATTAAACTTGTTTAAATTTACAATTTATTTAAAGTTTTTATGTTATAATTATTATACATTATAGAAAAATTAGGAAAATTCCATTGTCAATGTATATTTATTTACATTACATTTTTAATTTATCTTTTTAATTGTCTCACAATAATGTCAGCATGTTCTTTAGCATGTTTAATTATTAACGTTACATTAGTTAAAAATTGAATCTATTGATATAAAAAATTGTACGTTTATCCCGTATAAGTAGAGTTGTAGGCAGAGGCTAGTTGTAGGCTAGTGTCAAGACACTGTTGACTTCTTTTCATCAGAAATCATGAAATTATTTTATTTAATACACTTAATGTTAATACAACATTCACTATGAAAACGACATCCATGAAGAACCCTTTACTTTCAACCGGAACTGCAATATACAATGTTTTATCGAATTATTTATAAAGCTTTTAAAGCTATAGTAACAACTAGGTCACTTTTACGTGATTTAGTTAAAACAACCCCTTTTAAATTGGATTTAGGTCACAATTTTTTTGTTTTCTGTACACCGGTTTAATACAAAAATAACAATTGTTAGTCTCGTTAGTTTCTATTTTTTATAATAGGTTTGGTTGTTTTAAAATTTTTAAAAAATAGTAACGATGATGTAATTTTTTTTAAGTGAGTAAATAGAACTTGGTGAATGTTTACTCCTTTTAATTTTGTACTCATTGTGTGAAGTTAGATTTTATTTAAAAAAATATTAATATTATTAGGAGTAAAGCTAGAATTTCTAGTATCAAATTCATTCAGACAATGGTAACACGCGCCAGTACGGCGTCTGCTTGGCAATCGATATTCTAAAGTTATAATGTATAATCGATAACAAGAAAGAAACTTATTATATTATTGTTATAATGACTTTAGTTTTTTTTTCAGTGCTGTTTTTTTGTTTGTAATCATATTTTTTTTAATTAATTTTTGCCGTAGTTGTCATTATTATTGTACTTTAGTTATGTTCATAGTATAATATAAGACGTTTTAAATTGTAAAACCGGACACAAAGCATTTCGTGTTTTCTTTCAAAACAGCTGTGCATTACTAATTATATTTTTTTATGTTACTTTTAAAATTTATCAATATCTAATAACCCCTAGAAAACTTTGTACAAAATAAATTAATAAAAATAAATATTAAACCCATGGTAGCTTTATTTTATAAATATAAATTTATATATATATATTTGAAAGATTTTAAAACATTACGTTATATATTAAGTTGTTTATCTTTTATTTCGATATCTTTGTAGTACATAATCTTATAAATAAGCAACACTTAATACATTAATAAATTCCCTAGGTAGAAAGAGCGTGTTGACTTGAAACGTGGAACCTGTCTCGTGCGACCTTGGACGGGGTTTCTTACGACGGAATTCTTATAACGCTGTATTTTTACAATAAGTCTTTCTTTCTTCTTTCATGGGCTCAAGATCAATACTCGGAGCTCTGTTCTAATAAAATATTTATATGTAAATTACTTTGCTTAGTGTTCACGCCTTCGAAAATGGTAGAGTTTTAAAAGAACAGTCTCAAGTATTTCATACCTACCGTTACAAGTGTAAATGCAATTAGGTCGGCGCGGACAGAACGGTGCAATCGTACTGGTAATTTAATATGTTTATAGATTTTTTACAAATTAATAACGTTAAAATGAATTCTAAACCGCAATTAATTGAAACATCGCTTCAATAAAACCGTTAATTCGTATTGAAGCCATTAAAAACTAATCATTTTTATCTGATCGTATATAGAAATAGCCTCGTTTTCGGCAAGATGGCCGGCCTGCGGGACAGCTGACGATGGCGGTGATATAAATAAACCAACCGGATGTAGGTTCGCCATTCATATTTAAATTGAAACTAAATTGTTTAAACCTCTCATATATGATTTCAATTTAAAAATCTATTACAAATTATATTATTTATATATGTATACCAATGTTAATATATATTACCAGTTAATGTACATAGCAATATTATTGTCAACTTTACGCAAAGCCTCGTAGAAAAGAGCTATTATTAACCTATTATTAACATGTCACGCTGTCAAGGTTTATCAGCTGTTTTAGAACGGCGGTTCTAAGATATCTGTCAGAGCTTAAACATTCCCCCGAATAAGATTTGAACTCATAATCACCGCGTTCACAGATAGAGGCTGGTCCACTGCCCTAAAACGGCTACTATATTATTTAAATTTTGCATAAATATAACATGAAAGTTTTTCTTATAATATATTCAATATTTACCATCAATCCATAAAAAAATAAAGTTAAATATACTGTTATTTTAAATACGACTGTCCTAAGATAACGTTTAGTTGGTACACACCGTCCTCACGTGAATTTTTTAACGTTTTACTCACGAGACTGTATGTTTATAGTCATGTTTTAGTTATCTTTCATTGTATTGCGATACTAGGATCGAATAAACGATAATCAACGCTGTCAAGAATTATCAGCTGTTTTTTTTTTGTTTTGCAGCAAAAACCTAAATTATATTTTTGTACTGAAATTGAATTGTTTAGATAGAGGTCAAAGGTTTGATTTTGGATGAGTTAAAATTTCTCTTAATTAATTTATAAACTACTGATCTTAATGGAATTATTTTAAAAAATATAAAAAAAATACTAGTCATTTTTTAAATAAAACCTTTTTAATAAAAAATAAACATTTTACACAAAATTTACATTACAAAAAAATATTGTTTATTAATACTTTATATTCATTTCCTCACTGTGATAAGACAAAGTGTGGCGTTGAGTCCCGCTACTCAACGTGCAAAGTTTCGAATTTGGCAGAAAGCGGAATACGGAGTGTTTTGATACTAGGTACTTCCTGTCTACCCTGCTATGCGCGATAAGAATGTGAAACTTAAAAAATATGAATAATATAATCTAGTACATGAACAGTTAAAGTATAAGCGCTATCGAATACAGTGCATTCATCTGAATTTTAGTTTAAACATAAATTTCAATGCAATAATTCACTATTTTTTTTAATCCAATAGTTTTATACTCTAAAGAGATTTATTTTATTGTAACGTGGTATTATATTATTATATCTAGTTACAGATATAGGTCACCGTTGCTTAACAAGGTCGTTCGATAGTTGCAAGTAAATAGGTCAATATTTGAAATACATTTTATATTAGTCTTGTTTCATTCAAGGTCAGTTTTTTTATTTAAATTAAAATTTACATTACGAATTTAATTCCAATCGACTCATTTAAATTGAAATTTTTGGTAAACTAGAAGTACCTAGTGTCAAGATACTCCGTACTTTGCTTTCCGCCGGATTAGAGACAATTTTATAATACATAATTTGTATAGTTAGTCATTACAGTGAAGTTAAAAAAAACAACTCAAGGGGCTACATGCATTAATTAATAGCAAATGAATAAGTTATCTACAATACGTTACAGCAAAATGCTATTCTTAATGAAAATCTATCTTTACACAAAGGCAAAGCCACCTTGTGGGGTTTCGCCTCAAAGAAAACAGTATCAAAGTCCATTCAACATTTTTTTTGCAACTATAGGTGTATCTTCACATTTTTCCCTCCCACGAATCTTTATTCAATAGAATAGAGCGAGATATGAATATTGGCGTCATTCATAACGTCACTCAGGTGTGTGAAATGTTCTTGGCCTTGTTTCTAGGGCTTCTTGTTAGGGACTTTAAGTGATTTTGAAGTCTTAGTATTACTCATTTTGCCCTTGATTTTGCTTGGTTTTTAATTATTAATATTATCGACACTTTTAAAAATATAAAAAAAATGTATATTGATACAAATTGTTATTATTAACTATAGTCCTAAAAATTGATAAAGCTAACGTAGTGAATACGTTAGCTGTTATATTTATATTATATATTTATAATAATTTTATTTATAATAATTTGCTGTTATATTTATAATAATTTGTATATAGTTTGTTGTGTAAATTTTATTACGACTAAGATGTAGTTATTATATGTTGATAGTACATTCTTAGAAAAGCTTAACTACTCACTTGGACAATATTTGGTTTCTATTAGATCGATGATCGATCGCTTGTGCGTTAGGTGTTGAACTCTTGCTCGAGTTTATTTAAAGGGAGTAAGTAAGACCAATCGATCTAGGCGAAATACAGATTTTTTTTATTAAACATATGATAATATAAAACATGAATAATGTTTGATTTAATTTAAGTACAATCTATACGCCTACGTTTATTGGTTTACTAAAGTACCTGTAATTCATAGAATTCTAAGCGTTGTGTAAGATTTGCGTGTTCGCTTCATATCAAGGACGTACGATTTTTTGTTCGAACGCTTACCGTTATACGTTTATCTATAGTATCGGAGTGTACATACATAGTTTGCAAAATATGCTTAAATCAAAATATCTTATTTAATTTTTAATTGCATCTGGTAGAAAGTTATTTATTAAGTTTACTTAATGAAATAGTTTTAATCAGATATATTTCAAAAAAAGTAAATCAGTCCAATTTTTTTATGAGTCTGTCTCTGGGCGTCAAGACTGGGATTTTTGAGGTCTTGCCAAAATTTCGACTTTAAAAAGATAAGAAAATGCTTTGTAATTGTCTTGTTATTCTCAATACTTAATATTAATATGGTATATTTTATAACGTACGTTTCACGAGCATATGCACCGTACAGGTCAGTACGGCGGGAGTAAATAGTCGAACTGCTGGCGGTCGTTCATCTATCGAATGAGGTCAAGGCTCGGATTGCAATCGGGTCACAATATACTACTACAATGAAAAAATACGATACACCTTCACGCTTTTACAACTGTAAAATGTTTCACCCCGTCCTGGCGCCAACTAACCGAATTGGGTGCGACAGGCGCGTCTACCCGACCTAATTTCGTTAAATCGGGATAAAAATATTGTTTTTTTTGTGTCTTGTATTTTTGGTCAATGTGAGAAAATTAAATTATTTGATTTGTTTAAAAAATCGTTTTTGTTCATATTATAGAATAGGTAATATAATAAAAATAAATTATATTTTAATAAGCTAACAATTTAAAGTAAAATCAGCTAATATTAACGTTAATTTGTATTTTCAAACTCGTTTCCATATTATCAACGTTCATATCGCATAATGTATGCCGACTCGTGCAAAGCCTCTATGCAGGTATGAAATGAAACTGCTTTACGGATGCTAGGCTTCCTTTCTCCTTGCCGCGTTCACTGTGGGTGTTGCTTTACAAAATGAAAGAGAGGTCGGACGCGCTTGTAAAATGTATAGCTTGAAATACTTCATGTTATGAGTTAAGTTGCACGTGTATTTATTATTATTTATTTTAAATATACTATATTAAACGAATTAATAGCTTAATTTTGATATCCGAAAATACATGAAATGATTTTTTTTTCTTTATCTGTGACTCCAGATTACTATATTTAAAATTGCCATTTACAATGTGTAAAAATTGCAAATCTAAGTTACTATTATCCAGTTTAGTTTTAAGAAATATATAAACTTTTAAGAGCGAAATGTAAATTATAACAAGCTTATACAAAAATCTTATAAAGATCGATCATATTGTTTTCATAAAGTGCAGGTTCGATTCTCGTTGCGTTAAAATTTTTATACATCTTCCAAATATATATTTCTTGTCTTATGAATGTGAATATAACTTTAAAAATATTAAATGAATGAGTTTTAAATAATTATATCATCTTTTGAATGTTGATCTAATGCAAAATGTAATTAAGAAGTAATCCAAAATTCTTGTACTGTAAATAGATAGCCTATATATTTAATAAAGTCAATATTGTATATACCTTTATTATTCAAGAATGGTTATCATAACTGAAAAGTATAGATAAAAACATTTTAGTATTGTTGTTATTTGAATGCGGTCATGTGACTTGGTAAATAAACGTATACTGTAATGGGAATATTTATGAGTCATTCCCATTCACGCTGACTTGGTTTTTCTTTTTATTGTTTTGAATAAAAGTTCACGAAGTAAATACTTTACCTATTCTAAACTCTATACTGTATGTTAGATTTAAGTACTGAGCGTGACCTTTTGTCTCAATGACTTTTTATACGACACGCTTTGCTTAAGTACTGTCACTTTCAGTTCTTGCTGATTATTGATTTGTAAAATATTTACTATGTATATTTGCTTACGATGTACATTTGTTTGATGCTTGTTGGGAAATAAAGTCTATATCATCATATTAATATATCATGATCATGATAAATAGTTCGTTTCTTCAAATTTTATTATATTTAAAATATTTTAAACTGTATAAATATTTATCGATATATATCTGGAAAACAATTAATAGCATATTGTAATTGTTAATACAAGCGTATTGAGCTATTTTTTGTAAATTGACCTTTCGTAAACTCACATACTCCCAGTGAGTATTCAATTGTTATTTCACATTTCACAAGGTTTTGGCTGAAGTGTCTTCATTTTAAGTCTTCAAACGAACACCATATGACTTATTGCGATGTTATTTTTATATTTCATCGTCGACACTGGCTGGGACACTTTTAGAATGTGCCTCGGTTACCTGCAGAGAATTTGCTGCAGATAAAAATATTTCCCAAAAGGTCATTTGTTTCGAACGAAGCAGTTCAGTAAATACTTCGTACTGCTTTTGAAATAACTTTATTTACTAGAGGTAATTTGAATAATTTATTTATTTTATATAACATTAGCGGATTTTGTTGTTTTTAATATTTTCGTATTTTTTTTTTACGAAGAGTTTATTTAGTTTACATTTATCCGTAACCAGGTGTTGGTTAGTAAAATTTAACATCATGACGGTGTCGGCCTTGAGAGTATATTAAAATGCTCATTAACTCGCTTTGTTTTCATCTCACAATTAGTTAATTTATACATATTGTTTAAAATGTGAAAAAAAGAGACTATGGTGGCGTAATGGCGTGGCGACGATTTTATGTTTGATTTCCATTTAGGGAAATCATTATATTTAAATGTTTTTTACTTCCTAATGTATTAAATAGACAAAAGTCGACGTTGAATTCCGCTAAGGAACACGCATTGTCTGAGACGTTACATAATAATTGGCAAAATTCACTTATACTCGAATGTAGGGAGGAAAACAGAGTGTCTTGATGTCAGATTTTTTTTGCTTGCCCTGCTATACGGGAAAAAATTATAAACATTTCGTCTTAAACTCCCAAAGTTTCAGTATGTTAGTCTTTATACGGCCAATTGAACAGGAACAGAGCTGTAAATTAGCCAATAAGTCAATAAATAGTGTAATCGTAAATCAGCTTTAGCACCGTTTGACCGAGTTCATCGGCCCGATTGTTTTATTTGTTGCCAACTGCTTGCCACGACACAGTGATATGTACACATTTCTATTATGTTTGTTTTATTAGCTGATTTTTGTATGTGATTTTATAAATTAAAATACTAAAAAGTGCTATCCGGGTCGGTAGTGCCGCAGTGGGACAGCGTCTGGCTGTAAACGCGATCGGCTCTGAGTTCGATCCCCTCTCGGGTTAGTGATTATATTTAAAGATGAAGTTCAGTACCACCACTCAACACGCAATGGCTCGCATTCGGTGGAAAACGAAGTACGGAGTGTCTTTACTTTCTGTCTACCCTGCTATGTGGGATAAAAGCGTGAAGCTAAAATACATGAAATTAATATCTATACTAAGAATATTCAAATAAAAATTGATAACATTTTAGAGTGGATTCATTTTAAAGGATGTGTTAACGCATCCCTAAATTGACTTTTTCAAAAATTTATATGACCTTTTTGATAAAAATAAATTTTTTACGTTCTTCTTTCTGACAAATTTAAAAAATTTTGGAAATCAAATTGCAAATAGTGTGACAAAATTATTAGCGTTCAAAATATGTATTTTATTACCTTACAGAAGAATATTTAATAACGTAGTTTTTTTAATCTTTTATAAAGAATAAACTTTAATATTTTACTATTTTTAAAGTGTTATTCCACACTTAGGATTAGAAAATACTTTTGAAAAACGTATAAAAATTTGATGATGCTAACAACATAAATAAGTTGTCACAAACGTATAAGAATTTCGACGCAGCCGGTAGTAGAAAACATGGCTTAGCGGTCAGAGCGCTTGGACGGATTCCAAGAGACGCGGGTTCGAATCCCGCTGCATTTAAATTTTATACGTGTTTTTCAAAAAAAGCTCAATTTAAATTACTTAATTTAATTAATTCCATTCAAATTATCCATTATCAAGATAAAATAGAATATATGAAAATCCTACAAATTTTGCTTCACAATAGTGTCCTTATTGACAGTTTACTAATAATGTAAGGTCATTGGTAGGTTTATTTGATTTTCTTTCAAGTAACTTTCATTTGTGATTAATCGAATTCAATTAAAGATCGAGGTCGTATATTTCTAAAGTTATCTTGGAAGGTATTCAAATAAAATCTCTTTAGTAGATCTGGAGCAGTCTCTTTTGACTGGGCTTAATACTTATGATTTAAATTAAACGTTTTTGATAACAAAAGTAAAATGTTTTGTATAGGTATGTTTTGTATTTTTGTTTGTAAATTTATAGTTAAAATATATACCGATATAAAAATAATATAGTTTATTATGTTTTAATTTATCACACGGATTCAATGTTCGGCGATTCGATACGGGCGTTTGTAGTCACGCGCCGGTATGCGGTCACAATTGATACGTGAATGGTTGTAAAGTAATATAGCCGGTCCGAAATATGTTCCAATTTTGTGTATCACGGACGGACAGTTCATTTAACTGACCAGCTATGTTGATATGTTTGTAAAAAATTTTTTTAGAGGTATATAGATTTATATCAGTGTGTGATTGTCAGATACAAGATCACTTCCCCAGATTATTTCCGTTATACAAAAAACAACAAAATACTATTAAAATTTTAAATATTCTTCATTTTTTTAATGTCATTTTAGTATAGAAAGGGTAACGTTAACATATATATGTAGTATTAGTAGGTATATGGCGTTCTAACTTCTCGTATATCAAGTACCTACTGGATGGGTTACATGCTGTATTTCGTGTTACACGTGTGCTGCGCTAATATGATGACGTTAGTTTAACTATTGCAAGTGTTACTTTTATTTCGCACGGTGTTCCACATTATCGTATCGGATTACAATGCCAACTTTGAAATTACACAAGCTAATATAAACTACTTGTTACAACTAAATGAATACATATATTAAACCAACCAAATTAAACCAACTTTGTATGGAGAATATTATTTTACATTTCGTCTTTACAGCACTATTGGTATTGTTTAATATCTTTCTATACGGTTGCTGTGAGTACATAGATTTTATTTATTTATTTTATATATTATATTATTTATGTATAAAAACATACGGAGTGCGCGTAATCACGAAAATATTGCAAGGCAATATGAAATTATGAAAATTAATTGCTGATACAAAATAATTAAATAATTATACAACTAAACAATATTAATAATTCAATTAATGATAATTGGAAATAAAAATTTAAAAAGATATACGTGTATAAATACTTATTGTAAACAAGCTGTTCAAAGTTCATGGGCTTCCTCCGCGTTGCATTTAACTTCCCTGGATCTTTATTATATAATTCTTTATTACATAATAAAAATTGTCTAAGTAACTTCTTAATATATTAGCTATCTGCCAGTGAAAGTCCTATCATCATTGGTCGAGCCGTTCCAGAGATTAGTCGTAACAGACAGAGAAATAGACAAAATGTAAAAATGTTATCTTGAAATATGTACTGTGTACTCTTATACAATTAGTAAGAAGGTGGTTATTTTAATGTTACACACAAACACTCTGTTTTTGTTTGTTTAAATTAAATATTTCAAAATAACTTTCATCAATGTTAAGATGATATAAATCTGGATTTGTATGTCGAATAATAAACAATTGTAACTGAAGATAAATGTTCTAGTTTTGTTGTTTCAAAATGATTCCGTAACGACTTCGTCTAGCCAAAGCGAAATAAAATTACGAATACCGTCTAAACTAAAGCTTGTGTGCATTTTTAGTTAAATTAAAGTTAGAATTGTATGTAGAATTTGCTTTTAAAATTTATGGAAAATAGATGTAATATATAGTTTTTGTTGATATTTTTATTTAAGCAAAAAACATCTTAATAAAATTATAAAATGTCTATGTAAATAAATGCATTTTTTAACCTCCACGCTTTTTATGCCGCTTAGCTGGGTAGACAAGAAGTATCTAGTTTCAAGACATTCTGTAATACGAATTCCGCCGAATTCGAGACATTGCTTGTTAAGTGACGGAACGCAACGCCAAGCTTTGTCTTACCAGAGCGAGGAAACGAAGACATTTTATATAAAATTACTCTCCCGTGTGGAAATCGAATTCACAACCCATCGCGTTTACAGTCAGATGCTGTCATTGCACTACAATAGTTCTTTGTTTAAATTTCATGAATTAATTTTAATACTGATCAATTTTTTTGGATCATAGAATTCCTTATATGGCTTTAAATAAACATTTCAATATTACAATCAACGAGCGTAAAAATAATGTATTTGTGGTTTTACATCATCATAATTATACCTAATACATTGTATTTAAATTGGAAATTAATTTCAATATTTAATTGTAAACAGAAAACAAGCCATTGGCCAATTGGCACTAAATATATAAGCACTGTAGAACTCCTAGTAATTTCTTTAAGAGTCTTAATTGTAGCAGAGTTAGCCTTTTTTAAGTTGTACCATCCACTACTGTGCTCTTTTTATTGATTAACATTTATTCGATGTTTTCATCCACTACTATATCTTTTAAATTGTATTGTATTTAAGGATATGAAAATACTAATAATACTAGAGTATTATTAGTCTTTATTTTTAAGTTTATTTTGAATTTAGTAGGAAAATAAAATTATTATGGAGCCCGGTCTGACGCAGTGGGACAGCGTCTGACTGTAAACGCGATCGGTTGTGGGTTCGGTCCTCACTCAGGGGAGTGATTATATTTCAATTATTTTCACTTCGCTCTGGTAAAAACAAAGTGCGGCGTTGAGTTCCACCATTCAACACGCAATGTCTCGAATTCGGTGGAAAGCAAAGTACGAAGTGTCTGACACTAAGTACTTTCTGTCTACCCTGCTATGCGGGAAAAAAAGCGTGAAGCTAAAAAATATATTTTTTAGATTGATACTTGGTGAAGTTTTCCTTTAAAGGTTTCTTTATTTATATTAATTCTTACATATTCTAAGATTATTTAAATAAGGTACAAAGTAAAAGTGTTAAAGTTATAATAAGTTTATAATGGTTAACAGTATTTTCGTGATGCTTAGAGCGAGTGACGCACGACATTATCTAATGTTTGCACGGCTAATCGGCACAATAGTTATTGCAATGCCGTAATTATGGTGCCAGCTGTGAGCTATGGCTTGCAAGGGGGAATTTATTTGACTAGTTTAGTGTTTAAGCTGCTTCGTAAAATGCAATTTCAACTAAGATAAGCGTAGGTGTATTTATAATCTGGGTTAGGAAAATTTATATAAGTAAGTAGTTAGTAGTGGCGGTCGGACGATCTACTGTGGCGGTACGAAGATCTAGATAACCCGTTCCGAATCCACAATTGGGCGGGTATCTCTAAAACATTTTCACAAGAGAAAATTACTTTCCCTTTAGTAAGCTCAAGTCAATTCACTTTGTCTAAGCAAGTAATAGTATATTTTATTATACATTTAAATATTATTCCAAATGGATATTCCGTTCCCATTCAGTCCCCACTCCCAATCAGTTGCCCACTATTTCGTCTCGTCTAACAATTCTTAGTGACTTAGTGGCCTAGTATCAAATTAACAAAAATCAATAAAATTTGTTATAATATGTGTATGATATTGTTACTATGACTACTTTTATACTGTCTAACGTATATATAATGTCTTATTTAGCTACAATTGTAAATGATAAAGACTATAAAAACTCAAGGACATGTGGAACTTTTATGTTCGTCGTGAATAATATTTTCATTAACGTCGGAATGTACGTAATGCGAGAACATTAGCTTAGTTAGGTATATTACTTTGAACTCCATCTTTTGTAATTGCAAGTCAAATTAGCCGTTTAGTTTACTAAGATGATCATCAAATGGTTGTTTTTTTTTACTTCCTAAATTCCTTCCTATATTTTATTACTTTTCTTATATAATTTTATAATTAAAACCGTTTTGGTCTACTTAGATCTTAACTCATTGTAAACATTTTGCATTGAAATTCCTTCTAAGAGGGCTTAATACGCAAGAGCCTGAGTATATAAGTAAATTACAGGGTTTAAATTAGAGTTAGTTAGACCCTCAAGTGACTGAAATCGCGCAAAATGAGTAACTTAATATGAAACTACAAAACCTAATAATAAATAACTCTATATTATACTGCGAAATAAAAGCGTCGTGTGAAAGAGAAAATGGCTAAACGTGTAAAAGCGTTATAATTCATACACTTGTCGTCCCATAATTATGCAGTTTATCTTATCTTTGTCGTTAGATAAAACTAACAGTACAGTTTGCTGGCAATGTAGCATACATTGTAGTTCACTTTTTACGTAATTTTTACCACCTAAAATATATTTTCCATCATACTAATAAATCTTGTTATATATTGAAATATGTTTGGTAAGGACTATATATTTTGTGCTTTGAAGAAAAATGTAAATGATACTATTGTTTTCTTTTTGGCTTCACGCTTTTATCCCGCATAGCATCGTAGACAGAAATTACTTACTGTTAAAACGCGCCGTACTTCGTTTTCTTTGAGTGGCAAAAATCAACGTAGCGCTTTGTCTTATCAGTGCAAGGAAATGAAAATAATTTTAATATAATCATTTCTTCCAATGGGAATCGAATGCACAACCGATCACGTTTACAGTCGGACGCTGTCTCACTGCGCCACGACCGGCTTCATTTGTACCATTGTAACTATTTTAATTAAGTGTACGAAATATTATTGAAGTTATATATATTTACCAAACGTTTCAATGATATGTAACACACTTTCTAGCAATTTTGAGGTAATTCTAGGTTGGAAATATAAATTACTGAATTCTAGATATTTTAATATTTTACAATTGAATTCAAGATAATCTGAAAAGTTATGATTTTAAATATAAATAAGTACAATTTGTTATATATTGTGACTAGTTAAATTTAACTATTCGATTTACCATCTTTTTTTTCATCTTAAGTTCCAACTGGTTTCTTAGGAAATATATGTATCTGAATAACAAAGCGTAACTTAATATATTTATAAAATTTTGAACGTGATAGATGTAATATGTATATAGTTATTTTAATTAGTTTTCCTTCCTCCACGAATTAAGCGTGGTCCAATATTTATATAATGGAGTGCTTGCTTTATAAAACCGTTAGGTCACGTTACTGGAGTGACCTGCTTTTGTCGGAGCTAATTTTGATATGAGGCTTATGCTATTTATATGCTTATATCTTTATTATCTTCATGAATTGTTGTGCTATAGGAAAAGATAATCCAGAGATAAGACACTTTGTTTTGTACGCTTTGACACGCTCGGTGCATTAAGGAAATAGATATGAAACCAGGAAAACGAATATATTTCGTAAACATAAATTGTGTACAAAACCCTTAGCTTTGCGTCAAGATTGTCTTAGTTAAGTAATGAATTACATTAATATTAAGAGGCGCGGGTTCGAATCCCGCTGCGTTTAAATTTTTATACGTTTTTTCATAGATGTTTACATTAATATTGTTCTATTATTAAAGATTCAAATTTTTAATTTGTTAATAATAGAAGAATAAATAGAAGAATTTATGGTTTTTTCCTAGCAAGTAGTCAAAGAGGAACAGTGATCACTTCCTGCTCAAAGTAGACAAAGTGCTTGGCAAAATCCAGTGCCGCACAGATCCTGTATTTATAACCGTTATATTGTTGTATAATATAATATGAAGTCATGGCGCAGTGCGACAACGTCTGACTGTAAACGCGTTGGTTAGTAGATTCAATTTCCACTCGGGGGACTGATTATATTTAAATTAGTTTCATTTTCCCGCTCTGGTAATACAATGCGCGGCGTTGAGTTGCACCACTCAACTCTCCACGGCGGAAAGTGGTGTACGGAGTGTCTTGACACTACGTGCTTCCTGCTATCTCGCTATGCGGGATGTAAGCGTTAAGCTAAAAAAATGAAATAAATAAATAAATAATGTTGAACATTATCTGAGCTGTTCCTATTACAATATGTTTATTCTTGTATTACATTAATGATTATGCAAGTTATTATGTAACTCCAACCAGAGTACTGTTTGCTGTTATTTAAATACGAATTCTATTTCCGTGTTTTTTTTATATCTTAAAAGTTACAAAGTTATTTAAATGAAACTATTTTAAACGCATTAATCGTGTAATTTGGCCATCTATGACCACGGACTACTGTAAAATGGTCGAAATTTTTAAAAAAATGTATCTTCATTTAAAATGTGTAAAAATAGAAAAAAAAATATTAATAAAGTTTTTAATAAACTTTTATATGAAAAAATTTTTTGAAATGAAAACGTTTGAAACGTAATTTTGACGTTTTATACACGGCCCTTTATAATTCTATGTAGGAGAGTACTTGTGGAAATTGCTTTTCAGATTGATTGATTGATTGATAGGTATAAAAACACTGATAGATATTAGGTATGGACATATAGGTGGTTAATAAATCAAAATAGTTGACGGGTAGGTCCTTATTATCGTTGTTGCTGTTGATTGAGGATGTACAACTAAAGTAGGCAACACCTACTTATACACACATACTAGTCACATAGTATACGTAATATTTTTAAATAAAAGTCCAATAGTTTTAAATAAAAGTCCGCGACAGCATTTACCCGTATGTATCTTTTATGTGGAAGCCACTATGAACGAAATAGTGGATTTTAAATATAATTAAATTTATTGATCTTTTTTTACAATGCACATTTTAGATTATTTATCAAACTCTTATCAATATCAATATATTTGCCACTTAAAGAATTTAATGCAAATAAACTTTGCCTTTTACACTAACGTATTTGGCCGAGTAGTTTAAAAGTTAACAATATGCCATAAAGGGCCTATTCGATGGGTCATCTGCGAGTGAGCGACCCGAAGGCAAGCACACGCTAAACCCTACTAATAATACTATTTACTCTTAAGCAAAACCTATTACATGTATTTGGATGAAATTGTAATTATCAGAATAACGATAAATATCCATTGCTACTTATTTTTTTATCAACACACTACGTGAGCTAAGTGAAATCTAGTTAGATATATAATTTTAAACTCATTTGAAAATACTCTCAATACGCAATGAATGTCTCGAATTCGGGGGAAAGCGGAGTATTTGACACTAGGTACTTCCTATTTAGCCTGCTTTGCGGTATAAAAGTGTGAAGCTACAAAAATAATTGAAAATGTTGTATAGACGAACTGGTTTATTTATTTTCCAAATATCATAATAAATTAATAAATTATGAATTTATTATTGTTCTAATTTTAGTCGACTTCGTAGTAAAATTACCTTGCAATAAGTAATTTATGTTTATGGATATGCTATAAATAAAATGTGTTCAATTAACAAGTAGTTGTAAAAATGAGTTTGAATGTGTTTTTAATGGCACATACATTTGAAATAAATAATAATTTATATATATATATATATATATATATATATATATATATATATATATATATATGTCTTTCTATAAATAGAAATTAATAGAAATAATGTATATTATACAAGTTTCACCTTTATTTTCATCAAAATCTAAATTATCCTACCATACTAAAAGCAATTTAGGCGTCCAAGTATAACAACGATTTAATATTATACAATTTGTTTTATTATTATTTTCGCGAAACTCGATGCAGCGGTTTTTCCTACCAGAGCGAGGACGTGGAAATAATTTAAATATCGTTACCCTGAATGGGAATCGAATCCACGGCCTTTTTTTGTCTAATAGCCTTACATTGAAATATGAATTGATGAACCTAAGGTAAAATTACAAATACCAATGAAACAACAACCATGTGCTTATAAATTTCTATAATGTATAGTTTATTATTTCATGATACCCACAGTTTAACTACAATATATTACTGTCACGTGACATATTTCACGTAAAATGATCGTTAATATACATTTGATCACACACCGCATATTTGCAAATGTAATCAACTGTTGCGATAGTTTGCCACATTTGTTTCAGACTAGGTCATTTTGTTTGCCTTAAATGGGTATGTTTGTACGGTGAGTTTATAGTTGCCATTTCTATCTATTTCGTTATTTTTGACTACTTTTACCTATAGTTATTACGTATCTATCAATGAATGTGTGTAAGATAATTTTTTAATTTGTATCTATAGATGTAATAATATTGTATTTGTCTTTGTCATTTGAGAGTCATTTTAAATGCGCTAGTCAATAAGTGATAGATGAAAGAATTGGTTTTGCTTGGTCTTCATATATACGTATGTATAGCTATACCAGATATATATAGCTATACCAGATATATATAGCTTTATATATAGCATAAACCCGATATTAATGTCAGGACGTCATGGATAATGAGAAAAAACTTTTATATTGTGTATTTTTCCTATGCCATTTGAAAATAATTTTAAACGTGTCACTCATTAACTGTTAGATGACAGAATTTACTCATTTGCTTGGTCTTTATAAATATGTATATATAGATCTAGAATATATGTATATATAGATCTAGCTTAGGTATACTATTTATTATTACTCTACCATTCCTGTTGTCTGTAATTCAGACGAATGCGCCGCGCCGCGCCGTCGTACCATTAATATTCATTTGCGCGTAACCTTCGCTGTATATTTTGGGGGTGCAATGCAGAAAGCTAAACCTTATATGAATATATATAAACAGTTTTTTAATATCGAAGTGGAAAAGTGTGATCTGGTTTAGCGTGATGGTTGGAGGTTCAATACGCATTTTTATATAAACTTAATTGTTTTTTATTTTTTTTTGGTTCTGCTTAAATTTCGTCTTTTTAGAATTGCTATATCTACGCCATTAAAATAAGGCAATGCTTCCTAATGCTCTTTTAGCATTTTTAAATTTATAAAAATTGTTAATGCTACTCACTCTCTTAGCGAAGTCCTCTGTAATTTATTAGTAGGTAATAACGTTCACTTCAAAATGGTAACGGAATTGCCAAATAACGTCAGCGTGAAGAATGAACACGCCATGTTTGCTATACAGTAGGCCATCGGTTTCGCACTGTTTGCATTATCAATGCCACTCTATTATTAGATAACTTAGCATTGTAACAAAACCATTAGTTAAAAATATCTGTATTTCTTTACTCGTCATCATTTAAAGGATAAATGATAATTATTTTGTTGATTATTTGGATTTAAATGGTATTTAAATTAAGTTTTATTTTAACGACTTTTGCGGTTTAGACAAACATAATTTAGTAATGTAATATGTCGTTTTTTCCGGTTTTTACTTTTTTTTAGCTTTACAGAAAGCACGTAATGTCAAGACACTCCGTATTTCGCTTTCCACCAAATTCGAGACATTATGTGTTGAGTGAAGGGACTCAACGCCGTACTTTGTCTTACCAGAGCGAGAAAGTGAAAATGATTTAAATATAATCACTCCCTCGATTGAGAATCGAACCCACAACCGATCGCGTTTACATTCATACGATATTCCACTGCGCCACGATCGGCCTCAATCTAGTTCGGTTGGTTCTACTTCCGGTCAGCCTAGAAATATCATTTGATATGTGTTAATTTGGCAAATATAAGTAAATACATTAATATCCGCTCAATTTGAATCTCATACCTCTGTATACAAGCAACCACTGGCCAAAAGAGTAAACAATATAAATTAATATAGAAACATAATAGAAATTCCGAGTTTCGATAATTCTTTATCTATATACATACGTAGCGGGTATTGTTATCATTTAAACGACGATCACTATATCACATTATTTTTTTTAATTTCGTATTAATACGTACTTTATTATTGTCCACAATTCAATGTAATCATCATATAAATGTATGTAATAATACATTGAACGGTGGGAAGCTTATAAGGCTATTTCAATTCCAAATACTATTAGAATTGAGTTTTTATGTAGGTGTTTGTTTTAATAATGATTGTATTGTATCTAGGATAGTATGTAAAAATAGGGAGAAAGTGGAGAGCAGAGTTTTGTTTCGCTGAAGGATTATTTCTTATTAAAGTAGTAATTAAGTAGGTACAGTAAGTCAAGGTTAGAGATGTTATGAGTAGGCCTTCTACAGAGCTTTGTTACATTGTAAAAACTACTAGTACTAATCCAAGAGGCGCGGGTTCGAATCCCGCTGCGTTCAAATTTTTTATATGTTTTTTCAAAAATGTTTTCTAATCCTAAGTGTGGAATAACACTTTAAAAATAGTAAATATAACTAATAGTATATTTGTTTTTTTTTATGACAAATTCACTTTTTTCTGTTTTTTTTTAAAGTTGATAAATATCCTAGGATATTTAGTACAGAACAAAAGTACGAAACTATTGAATATATTTATGATATAGAGTAGATAACATTACATATAGATTTCTTTGTATCACCTTTTTTATATACTTTTCGACTTTACTGTGCACGTCCATCTGCCACTAACTATTGTCTGACAAAAAAATCCTTACCTGAAGTGTTTTAAACTCGCCGTGAAGGTCTTGCAATGCCGAAGGGCTTCATTGTCTTGAGGGTTCTTATGTTACCTAATCTGGACAAGTGTTCAATTTTCATTTTCTTAATAATTTGTGTTATAATATTTACATTTTTAATATAATATAAGACGCAAGATGTACGTCAGTTAAAAAAATAAACTATATTCCAATATCTATGCATTACTAATTTGTTCGGTTGGTTTTCCTTTATTTGTAATCATACACATTTTAAACTAATTCATTGCGTATATTTAATATGTTTAAAATAGTATTATTTAAAATGTGTAAAAATCGCGAATATCAAAGATCTTATTATAAAGTCATATACATTAGTCTTAGCAAAAACATTTCATTACTGTTGAGATTAAATGGTGCATATAAACTGCTAGCGTCGTCCCGCTGTAGTGAGAATTGATTATATTCTAAGTAATTCTGGTCCAACATCAATTACTAAAGCAAAATCTTCATTGTAATCTTAATAATAAATATTGTAGAAACAGAAACAGAGATATATATATAATATTTGTATAGTAGATAATCGTTAAAGACAGCAAGGCATTAATTAAGTAGGCACAGAGCTTATTCGTAGTATGCCGATATGACTAGTCACCCCTCGCTATATATACACGTCTGATCCGTATGTCTATATGTCCGTCGGCGTCTGGCAATTCATTTCCAGTATAATAAATTCCAATATAGATATCTATGTACGTACATATGTCCGTATTCCAATATCATTGATATTCGCGACGTCACGCGACTACGCTATATTTTTGCCCCATAGTTCATTTGGTGACGTCAGTCAGTCATGAGTGAGTCAGCTGGGCTGGGTTTCTTTTTTATTAAAATGATTGTGTATTGTAATTTAGTATTAGGCTTTAGTACTCGGGAAGGTCACAGGTTCAAGGTTTGAACAATTCTTTTTGTTACAAAAATGACATGTAAAATATGCCTTAATTTAAATAAAACATCACAAGTGTACAATTTATTCATTATTATCATTTGTAAAAGTAAAAGAGGGTCCAAAGCTTTGTAAAAAAGAGCAGATGCTTAAATGAAAACAGACACGGTACGGTGGTTTCTAGAATGCATGCGGTTGCGGCGCACGTAGTTGTTTCTTACAAAAAAATTTAGAGAATTATTGAATATTATTAAATTATCTTTAAAAATGTAACTCACAGTCTATATATTTTTTTACGTGTTATTTAACATTAGTCAATACAAAATACATTAACAACAATATATATATATATATTTTCATTTTTTACATTAAAATAATTGTTGAAAACTTCATTGTATGTATTTAAGAAAACAAAATGATTATTTCAAGATATTTATAAAAAATATCATACATTTTAAATAAAAATAACTAAGCGACCTGTTGTTATTTCAAGGAGTATTTTTATAATTTATTAATAACATTGATTATAAACTATTTCAAGACCCGAGTCTAGTTGTGACCACGGACTATTTGAAAGTGTTCGAAACGTCGAGTTTTCAAAATATTTATTTTCGGATACCAAAAATATACGATAAATCCGCTTAAAATTGTTTTTATTTAAAATGTGTAAAAATCTCAAAAAAGGAAGACTATTAAATTGATATGTAAGATTTCATTTTGTTATAAAATACATACATATATGATATTTATTTTTGTATGTACACGTAGAGCAAAGATTACACAGATCCAATTAGTTGATCCTGTTAGCATTGCAAACTGTTCAATGCTTTATTTTTAAGTTAAACTCACCGAACGTTATAACGTAGTTTCTCTTAGGGTTATAAGTATATTACACTATTAGTATAGGTTCAAATTTTGTGGTGGACATGGGCTTCTAATTATATGTTCTAATATAGAATTGTTTTCATTATATGTTAACTTTCACCCGTTTTTGGATGATTTTTTTTCGTTTTTGTGTAGATGTATAAGAAGTTTAGCGTACTCAACTCATGGAAGTGACATAGAAAGCCAATATGTTTTCTTATAATGAACTTAAAAACCACCGTAGTGCAGTGGGATAGCGTCTTGATTGTAAACACGTTAGGTGGTGGGTTCGAAGTCCCTCCAAGCAGTCAACGTTTTGTCACTATGTTTGTCCCTAATTAACCTGCTGTGCGGGATAACGAGGAAATTTAAAATATTATTATACTATAATTAATAGATAAAACGTCATCATATTATGCTTCATTACACTTTTCGGTAAATAAATATACGTTTGTATGAAGACGTGTAATTTATGAAACATAAGGCCTACTCCTTTATTTAAATAGCTGAATTTAAAGTAATTGTCGCGCAGTAGAAGTGTCCGACTCCATAATAGACTCAATTTCCAATTGATTATATATAATTTATTTGCAAAGAATGCTTATATACAATTTATTTTCAGTGGATCTTGTTAGACACAGTACTTCAATTGACATCACCTAACCCGTAATGTTTCTAAAGTAGGTTGAATGCGTATCTTCTTTCTATCTTGCATTACCAGTTTCGTCTTCACCATAATGATACGTATACGGACTTCTGGCTTTACTAGGCTATAGACATCCAATGAGTCCCAAATCGCACATGCCCCAATACACTCACATGGTCTAAGACTTCGCACAGCTCATGATGAAGGACCTACAGATGAGTCAAAAAATATATGATTGTGATAACTTACTTTTTATGTAACAGGATTAACATAATATAATATATCTGGTGTATGATACTCTCCCGAAATTTCATAGATAGACTTATCTATTGAGATACTTTATAGTTACACTACAGATTTTTAAGAGTTGCCAAATTCATATCGTTATTTCAAAATATCTCTTGATAAGAAACATAGATATACGTAATGATATTACGGAAATAAAAGATTCCATTCTAAAGTATTACGATACAGTGAATGTGATTAAATTACTTAAATGTTTAAGTTTATTTTTTAGTTTGGTACTGAAATTGCAGTGGCTAATATTATAGCATAATAAGATCTTTGATTTTTTATACATTTTAAATGAAACTATTATAACTGGATTAATCGCGTATATTTTGGTATTTGAAAATACAGTAGTCCATGGTCACAGTCTAACTATGACCACGGACTACTGTAAAGTGTTCGAAATGTCAGGTGTCCAAAATGTATTTTCGAATACCAAAATATACGCGATTAATCTGGTTAAAATATTATAGCAATTAGTCGTCCTCTCAAACTGAAATACTGCATGTAGTGTGGTAGATATCGTACGTTACGTTTTATGTAATTTTTTTTTGCATATTATATAAAATTGAAGTTAATGTCTCGATCTACTTTATATAAGTAAGAACAATAAAAATATCTTGTTCTCTCTCTATTTTGTGATAACGTTAAGGTTCATGGTAATATATTGGCACAATTTAATAATTCTTATATACTAAGTAAGGTGTTTATTTTTTATACATACGACTATCGAAATTGCGAAGCACAACGCCTAATTGTGAACTGATTTTAGGTTCAACACTATTTGAAGGAATGGTAATTGCATATGATATTTAAATAAATTTTAGTACGTTGTCTTTTGAAATTCAATATGCAATGTATGGAATTCATCCAAAAAGCGAAGAACGAAATGTTTTTACACCAGATCTTTAAGCGTTAATATTAATAATTGTTACAGATATTCAGCCGCAGACTATTTTAATAGCAAAGTTATAATGAATTATATACATAGGTATTTTGATATTCTATCTCAGACAATTTTAATACTAACGCTAGAGAATGTGTTGTTTTATTGTTCGACGCGGTGAAAGACCATATGACCTAAAAAGGCGCAATATCTCGTAGTGACTGGTTCGGTACAGAACAATGGCGACAGGAAATACACTTGTTGATTGCTTTGAGAGTTGTTTTCGTTAATTGAGGCCCTTCATTCGTGAACGGAAACTCTCTTTCGAATATTAATATAATATTTATGATTTAGTTGTTACATTATGTTATTGTATTAAAATATAGATAAAAAGTTTTTTTTTTTTCATATAAATTTATTATTTACAAAAGTTTTTTTTATAAATAAGCGTAGGTTTTCTTGGTAGTAAGTCATTATAAGTGAGTAGCGTCTACTAAAATTAATCGCATGTGTATATAATATAGACACTTGACCTTTACGGTGCTTTCAAATATGTGAACGGATAATGTCCCATTATCGTGATAAATCTGAACACAATAAAATATTATTTATTACCTTACATTGAACACATTAATTACCATTTTAAGAATATTAATTCGGAATTGTTGTATTGATTTAATATGACTTCATTAATAATTGAAGTTAGGTACCGAATTGAGACCGGTTGCGGCGCATCGGGAAAGCGTCCGACTGTAAATTCGATCGATTGTGGGTTTGAAACCCACTCGGGGGAATGATTATATTTAAATTATCTTCATCCCCTCGCTCTGGTAAGACCAAGCGCGGAGTTGAGCTCCGCCACTCAATACGCAATGTCTCAAATTCGGCGGAAAGCGGAGTACGGAATGTCTCGAGACTAGGTACTTCTTGTCTTCCCCTCTATGCGGGATAAAAGTGCGAAGGTACAGATATAGTGATATATACCTACAATATCTGCTAGTGTAAATTTAACCAAGATGCGTGAATATGATCTAAAACCATCTAAAAACCGTTTTATAAATTGTGAATATTTTATAAATATTAGTCAAACTGCTACCCACCACGTGCCAAATTGTGCGAGCAAAACTGAATTATCTTTTGAAAATGTGTATGTGTAAGTCACGTCTTCGGGCATCCTATTTATATAAATCGGTTTAGCGAATTCGTCATAACGTACCGTAGGTACTTTACAGGATTGCCAAATACCACCCAACCGCCGGGCCGCAATGCGACGCGTGGGTACGTACCTTAAAACTTATTCGCTTGGCACTCGTTTCTTGTGAATGCAAGTTCACATTGAAAGTCAGAATAACTAATAATTACGTTTTGACGTGCAATGCGGCTATGAAATTTAGTTTATTATAACTTTAAACTCGATGTAGCTTCTAATTTGTTCTAGGCTATTATTTATATTGATTACATACTGGTGCCGGCTTGTTTAAAAATTATTCATTGACTACCTAAAAGACCGGAGTAACTTAGTTCTGTCTACGAAAATTGGTGATTTAACACCTTTACTAGTGTAATTTCTATTGAGTAATAACTCAATGTAACATAAAAAAATCACATGCGATTGCGATATTAATTGACATGTTAAAACGTATAATCTAGTTTAGTTATTTATAGTCTAGTTGAAATCCGTATAATTGTTCTTTATATATAGTTGTATATAACGTAAACGGGAGCTTCAAAATCATGTTTCGATTGAAAGCTATTACCGTTATCGTTGATGAGAAATTTCTTATCTTGATCTTAGATAAGCGTGCAATTAAGTGATTGTTCCTTTTCATCAATTTATAAATTACTCTCGAATGTTATATTTTATTCTTTTTGGTTGATTTTTAATAAAATATTAATAATCTGTAAAATGATGTTTAGAGTTATGTTTCTTTGAAAAATATCTAATTATTATTAGGTGCCTTTCACTTATTTAATAAGATGATTTTTGCAGCTCTCTCATCCTCTTTTTCGTTCGTGTTTGTAAAAAAATGGAGTACGCATAAAATAGAACAAGGATTCTATGAAGGTTAAATGATATAATTTATAAACATAGTATATTTGCATACGCTATTGATATTTGCAAATCATGCTGATATATATGAATATATAACCCTTTTGCGATCTTCTCGAATGAACTGAAATATTAATTTTATATCCAAGCTTTTAGCTTTGTATAAAAATAATATTTATTTATTTGTTATGTTGGATTCTTAACGCATCGTTTAAATGTGCAGATTGTGTTTTGTTATCAGGTTTTATTTAACTTTATACTTTTATCCCGCTTAACTATACAGACAAGAAGTAACCAGAGTGAAGACACTTCGTGTTCCGTTTTCGCTCTTGAGTGGCGGAATTTAACGCCGCAGTTTGTCTTACCATAGCGAGGAAATGAAAATAATTGAAATATCAGAAAATCATTCCATTGAGTAGAAATTGAAACTACAACCGATCTCGTTTACAGTCCACACAGCCACCAGGCTCAAATTGCCACCAGGTTTTTATTTTCAACTAGTTTCAAGATTTTTGTAGCAAGATTTGCTACAAAAAGAAGCAAGGGCATATATCTAGTGTGATTACAAAACAGTTAAAGCAATCATAACAATTTTCTATTGATTACTTCGACCTTGTATGTGGATACTTTAACAATATTGCAGGAGTATCTTGTTCATTCAATAAATTCTCACCCGGCCACAATTGGTCTGCGGTTGGCGTTTAGCGTTGTGTTCCAGATCATATAATATTTATTGCCTATCGATCTACATTTTAACCTACATTGAGACAAATATATATTAGTTGTGGAGATAACTGTACGAACATAACAGTATTTGACTATTTATAAGTAAACTACGATAAGCTGATAAGTAAGAATTGTGTCTTTTACTATTTCATATTTATCCATCTACTGTTCACAAGTAACAAGTTAAATTTTATAATTATTATTTAATAAATATTATAATAATTTATAATCACTCATCGACAAAGCTTTAATACAATGTTTTTTTTTGACGTAGGATTTGCTTGTACCGTTACAAGCTTTTTTTCTCCAGCCAAGTACCACCAGCAAAGTAGTTAGAACCCAGTGACAACAATCTCCATTCTTCATTTTCTATTCATTTGTGACCGATTAGTGTTGAGTGGCAGATCTCAACGCCGTGGTTTGTTTTATCGGAGATGTTCGAACCCACAACTAATAGTGCCTCAACAAGTAAATGACGGAATGATACGTTACTATTTCGATTAAAGATCGTTTAATATGTTAATTAATATACTTGCCATATTGCACTTGTAAACTTATTCATTGTTACTTTCACAGCAACACATTGAAAGGCGACTTACAAACAAAAATTAACTAACTGTATTTATTAGTTTGAATTCCCTACGACCCATAGTATTGTTAGATTATTAAACATGAGTCATATTCGTACACTACTTCGAATACTTTCACTTATCCGGTTCCGAACAGAGATTTGTCTTCTAAGCTATTTAGAAGTTCAGTGTGCCAAACTTTGTCTTACGTAATACATATAATAAATGTATTATACATTTAATTTAATCTTTTGACATTTATAACCTACTTTATATACTTTGACCTAAGATGCTTTTGATGACGTTGTTATTTTAAAAATAAAACATTTTAAAAAGCGTGAAGCTAAAAATAATAATAACAAGGTCGTGGTGATAAGGTTCTATTGCGCTGCAAGAGTGTTATATCAACAATGATAAGAAACTCCTTAGCATTCCATGGTTTCACCGTGAAAGTTCCGGGTTCTAGAATAAGTTGCACGTTCAAAACACGTTCTAGAATAAGTAGTTTCAAGCAATGATTAGGACCAAACCAAACTGACTAAACGAGCTCACTCAATGTAACAAATAAATAATTGTAATTTTGCTCCTTGTCTGAGGTCGGTTGTGGCGCCGAGGCATACCGTGTGACTGTAAACACTATCGGTTATGGATTCAATTCCCACTCGGGGGAGTAATTGTATTTTAAAATTATTTTTACTTACTCGCTTTGGTAAGACAAAGGGCGGCGTTGAGTTCCATCACTCAACATGCAATGTCTCGAATTCGGTGGAAAGCAAAGTACGTAGTGTCTTGACACTAGGTACTTTTTGTCTACCTTGCGGGATAAAATATGAAGCTAAATAAAAACAACTTACGTAATAATTGGTTTGTCCAGTTGCTTAGGAAAATCCAATTTGGTTAGTACAAATTAATATATATTAATAATGGTCTCACTTATCTTGTGGTGTCTGACGTTTTAAACTTAGTTTCCTTATATGTTAACAACAACTACTATGTTTTTTTTAATAGGGATGGCAACAAATTAAGTCATTTAAAATGATTATTTTCTTTGAACGACATGCACTCAATTTTAATCTTTTACTCTAGTTTGTAGAACTTACTGAATTAAAATTCATTTTTTTTCTGTATTGATAAAATATTTTAAGAGAATGTAGAAATCATTATATTTAAGGATGTAGTAACCCTAGAGCTAGTTGTGTAGAATAATGTAACTTGTTAGCTAACTGGTATGTGGGGCGCAGTGGGCGATTGTTTCTATTGACACCATTCAGTACTACCAAATCGAAATAACGATAGGCCAATTTGTTACAAGTTTTGCTATTTAATCACACACGGCTGCAAAGTATTGAAATATAATCATAGTGTTTAAATGAAACATTAGAAATTGAAAGGTACAGTGTCATGAATCTTTCTCGAATAAAATATGTTTCTCTTAGAAAAAGGCATTTTTTAATTGACGGAATAATTGTAGTAGTAGAAACAAATGAATCTTTTAAGTATCAACACATTTCTCAAATTTAGATTATAATGTTCGAAAAAATTATTTTATTTTAGTAAGTATTAAAGAGATAAAATAATTTCTTTTTGTCTAAAAGCTTAGTAATTTAATATAATTTCTAGATTTATAAAAATGGTTTTAATTAATTCTAAATGGCATATAAAGGAGCGCACAACACGGTACTCGTTTTAATAAATTATCTCGTTGCGCATTATTTCATGAATGCGTCTGCATTGTGACAAGTGGGACTATTTGGCTAAATTTATGATCGAACTCGTGACGTTGGCGCGCTTGCGTACAATCCTGGTAATATACAAACTTAACTATATTTAATTATATTTTTTATTTATTATTATAAACGGCTCGGTTAGAAAGAGCCTAGTCATTGATTTCTTACTTTGAAGGCATCATGAGATCCTTCTCATTTGTCATCTAGCATCGTGTTTTTTTAATAAATAAATATTTCTAACTAATATTTTAATTGGTATAGTAAATAATTTCAACTCTTAACGAAGTAGTAATCTGTTTACTTTTATAGTTTATAATAATTTATATGCACGTATGTCTAGGCTTAAAACTGCGATAATGAGAAGATGAAATGAATGTTTTTAATCATAACTAATCTCTTATATATAATTTTCTTTTTGTATAGCATAATTTGTGATTATTTAAGAAGAAATAATTTTGACATTTTAGTATTCTTTGTTACGTTTGTTCATTTTGTACTTGGGTACAAATGGTGTTGCGCAGATTCAAGTGTTCAATTTTTAATATTGTTAGCTACATTGCAAAACTGCCATTGACCTTCGTTTAAACCAGACGCCACTTTACACTGGAAACTTCACGTTTACAGTCTCTTATTTGTTTAACGAGATGGTAAATATTTGCGCTCCGGACATACCTATTCGCGTTCTTAATGACTTTCATGTTTCTTTTTTTGTATCGGATTACAGAATCATCTCGTGTGTACAAGTATCTCCGTTTTCTTTTATCACCGATTCTTTTTTAGTCACACTAAAGGCAAGTGTAGAAAGGATTTTGCGCGTAAAATATGCGTTGCCTTAGCAACGCGTGTGACATTTTAATGCCAGTGTTATATCCACCGCGTGTTAATATGTGCTATATTTATTGTTTAATTAATTTAATGTATGATTTTAACTTGCTATTATTACATTCGGACAGACGCGTCCCAACTGCGTCAAAGTTAATTTGAACGAATATATAAATTACAAGGAAAATAAATATTGTATGAAGCCTGAATGCTGTCTATTGAAAGAGAATCCATTAAAATGCATGTGATTTTAATGGTTGTATTGTTTTATTGAGTCAAACAGTACATGATGCGTACTACATAGTCTGTCTCGCTGCAATATCGTATGTCAGTTAGGTATATAAAATAATTTTGTGTCTGTGGTCGTCTTCTGTAACATTGATAATACAAGTTATATATAAGCATTATTAATAATTATTTGTGAATTCTAATGGACTCAACGATACGTTGAATTAGACCAATCTATTCACAAGTTATTGTGTAATTGCTTTTAAATGTTTGAAATTATTTGAGGTACAATGATAATGATAATGATATTTTTGTTCTGCTATTTTAGGTAGTTTTATTTTAAAACTTATAATGCGCCGTTATGGAAAGCAATAAAATGTCACAGTCGATTATTCAACATGCTATTTTATGTATCAAAGGTGTATTATGTGTTAAAGGCCAAAAATATAAAATGTATGAAACTTTTTACTTGTGTAATTTAAGTAAAAAAAAATCTTGGACAATATTGTATTGAAATTTACAAATTGAAATGTTAAAGTAAATTATATAAAAATATAAATTAATTAAAGGAACACAATACAATTAAAATCTAACGTAAAAGTATAGCGGGTAAGAGCCGTTATCAAAATGGCGGCGCGTTGCCCGACGGCCATTGCGGCGCGGGGTCGTTGACGTCGCTACGCGGATCGTTGGCGTGGCGCGTCCAGTGATGTACCAATGAAATACTGGTAGCGCCATCTTGAGGTGGTTTCTGAAAACTTTAGTTTGTCAAGATGTTGATAGATGGCGATGTGTGTAGAGTACAATGCGTTTTCTTTCTTTTTTAAAGAGTTATTTTTAATTTATGAATGAGATATGATTCAAATGAATGAATTTTAATTTATATTACTTTCCATTATGTAAAATACTCTCATTAAATATTTTTCTAACATTTATTCAATAAAAGCTATTTTATACTGAAATAACTTAAATTATATTATTAAATTATTTCTACAATATATATAATATTATATTCAATATGTTCTGTCAATATATTGTTTCTTTTGTCCGCAGTGTAAAGATTTCGAGAAAGTTGGTGCCACCATAGCGGTGACACCATGCGACGTCGTGGAAGAGGCGGATATCACCTTCTCCTGTGTCGCTGACCCACAAGCAGCTAAGGAGGTAATTTATTACATATCTATATAAATCTATATACAAATATTTAATAATGGAATTAAAATTTTGCTGTTCTTTCGAGTGTTACCAATTTTTATGGCTAGTACCTCTGTAAGAAAGTTAGAAAGTGAAGCTGATCCAATAATATTATTAACAATTATTAATAAATTGCGATTTATATAAATACTTCAAATTAAATAGAAAATTTACCGCATTACGTTATGAATTCTTGCCCTTATATTATAATCCAGAAAACTCCACTTATAATAACAATTTACTAATTATTACTTAAAAATTATTATATCTTAATTAAGTTAGTGCTATATTAGACGTACAAAGAATATATATCTATAAAATGTGTATTTAGATAGGAAAAGACACGCCTGAAGTGCCATTATTAAATAACTGAAATGAATTAGAAAGGAAAATATTACAGAAGCTAATCTATTGTACCGATATCTATTAATGATTCGTATAAGTAATGCTCCTTGACATCGTAGCGTGTGGAAGCATATAGGTCGACAATATGTTAGCATAACCTTTTTCTCCTGACCTCTGGCCCGCTATATACAGGCGTTATAATTTATGGTTCACAAAATTCTCATCAAATTACCAACAAGCTGTAAAGGTTAGGTTCTAAAGTATAAAATATTATTTTTATTAAGAAAAAGATGTGTAGCCCCTTTTTTTAGCTATTATGTGATAGTTCTTATATTCTATTAACGTCAATGTAAATTAGCTTTGTTGATTTTAGCCTTGTGTGTGATACTGTTTTACAATTTTAAGTTTAAAAGGAGTGTCGATGACAAGTTTCTTTTTATTTTTTATTATGTTATGTAAGGTTTTAATATATTTTAACATAAATTATAAAATTATGAATGATTTAAACCTTAAAGGTATAATTTATTATGGGTAATTTTTTTAGTCCTAAGATCGAGATATAAATATATCATTATCATATTTAATATTATTTAACCTGTGGGGGGACGGAGTAGAATACAATTCCCCTCCGCTGCTGTTTAGTGTCCCGTAACAGGCGGGTATCCCAGTAATTTGGTGGTAGGAGGTTAGTCTTCAAACTGGCTCGCGACCACTATCATGACATAAACGATCCCCCAAATATCTGATGATGTGTTCCGCTTCGACGTCATGTACGCCAGTATGTATTCCTTTCCTTATTCCCACCCATACTTTCCTTATCTCGTTTTATTTCCATCCTAAGGCCGACAACGCATCTACAGCTCTAATGTTATATATGCGAAGTTGACCACTTACCATCAGGTGGCCCTGCTGCTCGTTTTCCTCCTTTTTCTATAAAAAATCTTGGTCAAATTTGTAATAATTTTATCTCGAGAACAATATTTTTTAAATTCTAGATGGTATTCGGCAATTGCGGCGTGCTCCATTGCCCGTCCCTGGAGGGCAAGGGCTACGTGGAGATGACGTCGATAGACGCGGACACGTCGCACGATATCGTTGAAGCTATTAGTGGTAAAGGCGGCAGATATCTTGAAGCACAAGTGAGTGTTTTATTTTTTTTCTTTAGGTCTTTTTACATTATAGAGAAGGAGAGGTTGGAAAACAAGTATAGCAAGGTAGGCATGGTAGTAAAAAGAGAACGTATCGAGAAACTCGAAATCGTGATTGTTATATGTAAACTGGAACTCAACGCCGCACTTTATCTTACCAGGGCGAAGAAATGAATTTCTTTACCCTGAGTAGGAATCGAACACACTGTAACCCGTATCTATGAGAAGTCATTCTTTGTTTCTTTTTTAATTTGGTCACATAAATTGTACTAAATATATTTACCCAGGTTTAGAAATGCAAATGTTCAAGTTAATAAAGGCTTGACAGACATGGGCTAATGCAAAGTATGTAATAGCAAATGTGTCAAGCTCATATTGTCTCGTAATATAAGAATCTTATTAATCTTATTACTAAGAATAAAAACTTAATTTTTTATTATTTGTCACCATTATGTGTATATATAATTACCTTAATTGGGTTCATTACATATTTTCATTAGATGTATAACTTTTCAGATCCAAGGCTCAAAAACGCAAGCAGAAGAAGGCACGCTAATCATCTTGGCGGCCGGCGACCGCACGCTCTTCGACGACTGCCAGTCGTGCTTCAAGGCGATGAGCAAGAACTCCTTCTACCTTGGTAGTAGTCCACGTCTCCGGTTGACGGCGCAAAGAAAATTGGTCTTTGACGGTGTTTGCGTACGGCTTTTTGGAGTGTCTGCGTTTTTATTCTTTGGAAGGAGATGTGTGGAAGGAACGTTGAGAGGGATTTTTTATTGCACAAATAACATATAAGTAAATAATACAAGAATAAAAATTGTATATATATTTATATATGAGCTGGTTTTATTGTGAATATTTTAGTAATATTTGTAGTTATCTGTTTTTTAATTGAGGAATTGCATGGCAGAATTTTTATGTTATATTCAAGCTGAAATTGGATAATGGTTATATTATAATCATATCCCCAAGTGGGATTTGAACGCACAGTTGTTATGCTAGACTTGTTTGACTTGCATCTCATATGCCATGCAACAGTTTTTGATGTCCTAAAAATTTGGCGATGATTTTATTTGCGATTCTAACTATAAACATATTATATGTGGTTGCTAAAGATGTATATTTTTATTTCGTAGTCTTAGTGAGTTGAGTTTTTGCATGACTTCTATATGAAATAAACTAAAGTTTTCATAGATTTATTGTTAATTCCGTTTTAATCCACATCCATTTAGAATTTATATTTATTTACATATTAATAGTTTATATATTGATATTACTATACTACAGAAAACATTTTAATAATTTATTAATTTCACCATTTTCCATACAACATTATTAGTCTTTATTCTTTTTGTACATGTTTCTTGTTGCATTTATGATTGTATTGTTTTTAATGATCGATTGTTTTCAAATTGCTCATTTGCATGTTTATACTGTTAAGTATGTAGAGCTTGAATGAGTCTAAAAAGCCTAGTTTTGCACTTTGTTTTAATTTTAAGTTATTTTATGCTTGTTTTTTTTTAACTGTCAACGACCAAATCTGAGCGCCTTTAAATAATAAGGAATAGTTATGATATAAGGTTCAGACGAATGAATGATCAAATGAAGGTATAGATCGTATAATAAGATTGGAATGAATATGTATTTTAATATTAAAATTAAATATAACTTTTGTTGTTGGGTGTAGTTAAAAACTAAAGTAACAGTCTGCAATGCTGCTTACTCAAATTATATAACTCTTCAATGTGTATATAATTTAAATGTGTCCTATAAGTAATGTTACACTCCTTATATTCCTTTCCTAACGCGAGGCTCGTTCGCAGGCGAGATCGGCAACGCGGCCAAGATGAACTCGGTGCTGCAGGTGGTGTGCGGCGTGTCGCTGGCGGCGCTGGCCGAGGGGCTGGCGCTGGCCGACCGCGCGGGCCTGAGCCAGGCCGACCTGCTGGACGTGCTGGCGCTCACGCCGCTCGCGTCGCCGCACCTGGTGCTGAAGGGGCGCGCCATGCTGGAGTCGTCGTACTCCACGCACCAGCCGCTGGCGCACATGCAGAAGGACCTGAAGCTGGCGCTGGGGCTGGGCGACGCGCTGGAGCAGTCGCTGCCGCTCACGGCCACCACCAACGAGATCTTCAAGCACGCCAAGCGCCTCGGCTACGCCAACCACGACGTGGCCGCCGTGTACATCCGCGCGCGCTTCTGACCGCCTCCCGCCGCCCGCTGTGAAATCAGTAGCCACAGAGCTAGTTCTGTCATCGACGCCGATGTCAAATTACATGGTATCTGAAGATTATAAAAAAATCAAATATATTCTAAAAGGATTGAAACAGATTTTCTATACTCACTTTGATCACTTCTTTCTTTTACAAACTCCCCGATGAGTGTCACTGTAAGCGTATTTGACAGCACTTGTATGAAAATAGATAGATTGATCGTATTTTTTTTGGAAAACTTAATCTATTTTATTATAAAATCGTAATGGTTATTGTTACAGCATTGTTTTTTTTTAATCTATCTGTTTTCATTGTGTACAATTGTTAATGGTATGGAGCGTAAGTATTGTAAAGAATAACTTCTTTTATAATTTAAGTTTATATGTTAGATGAAATGATAATAAAATCGCTCTTAGTACATTGATATTGTTTTATTTCGCGTTTATTTTGTTCTTAATCAAATGTATTGTTTTGTAACAAAACTATCTTGACAATAAATAAAATGATTTAAATTGAAATCATTAATCTTTTTCTTCTTAATTCTTTCTATTACTTACAATTTACTTTTATTAATTTCAAAAGGACTTTACATACAATAATGTATACATGTGATGAATTTTAAATGAATTTGTTTTAAACGGATTAATCGCGTTTATTGGGGTATTCGAAAATACATTTTTGGAAAGTTTCGAACAGTTTTCGTAGTAGTCCGTGGTCACAGGTAGACGTGAGGTGGTATTCGTCTGTCAACAGATAGACTTTGACCACGAACCATATTAAAGTGTTCGAAAAGTCAGGTTTCCAAATATGTATTTTCGAATACAAAAATATACGCGATTAATCCATTTAAAATATGTAAAAATCACGGAATTCAAAGATTATTATGTGATGAGTTGTTTATTGAAACAGAAAACCAAATTGTTGATCTGTAAAAAATATTTACATTCTTAATCATAATATTCTATAGACAATATGATTATAAAATATATCATTGTATAAAGGTTTTATAAAACAATATTTAAACTTATCATTTTAACTAATTCCAACCTAACAATCTCATATGGCGCGAATTTAGTATACTTAGTATACTGTGTAGTTATCTGTGGCAGTTATCATAGATTATATGTCTAACAGATATACCCTCTGACCATTTGTTACTTTAAAATATATTATTATTATAAGTGTATTTGATGATGACAGCACTTGTATGAAAATAGATAGATTGATCTTTTGTAACTATTATATATAAATTTTAACTATTTTTTTATTAAATAATCATCATAATCATTTTTTTTATCTATCTGTTTTCATTGTGTACAATTTCATGGAGCGTATTGTAAGGAATAACTTCTTTTATAATTTAAGTTTATATGTTAGATGAAATGATAATAAAGTCGCTCTTAGTACATTAATATTGTTTTATTGTATTAAATTTATTATATCGTATTAATATTATCTAGTAAATAAATAAGGTGTTTTAAAATAAAATTGTTTATATTATTCATTTAAATTTATGATAATAAAATTGGAACGTTTATACAGAATATTACTACTACATAAGTATTATATTTTTACAACTCTTATTTGTGTGTCTCTTGGTTTGTTTCGACGGATCTCTGGAACGGCTGGACTGATTTTAACTTTCACCGGCAAATAGCAATAATGTAACTAACTTAGGGCTACTTATATTTTCTTACTACTAATTAAAGATCCAGAGCTTTTTATCAGTAAAATTAATTACATCATTTTTTATATCTTTCAAACTAATCTCATTCATAGATTTTAAATAATGAATAAGTATAAAAATGAAATGCGTATATTTTGGTATTCGAAAATAATTTTTTGGAAACCTGACGTTTTGAACACTACATTAGCCCGTGGTACCTAGTCTTACCTGTACTGTAATATACGCGAATAATCCGTTTAAAATTGTTTCATATAAAATGTGTAATAATTGTGAAAATTATGATCTTATTAAGTATAAAAATCTTTATATTGAAGAAATCTTTTCACACTAACAAAATAAAAAAAAATTTAATTTTTTGTTAAAAGTTAATCTTTCTTTAAATTAACATTAAAAATAATGCACTGTTATATTTTAATCATACTATAAATTATTGTATGATTTACATTATAATAAGAATACAAGTAATAGAATATATTTGCAAATTAACAAATCGATTTATATGATAACAAAAACTATAATATATATGAATTTACATATATTATATGTATATATTTATATCTGCGTTACTTAAACTTTGTGAATGTTTTACATTTTGAGTCCAGACAGGGAAATCGAAAAATCGAATCGGGAAATCGTGAGCGTTGTGTGATACGGGATCGTTCACTAGAGAATTATCTTTTATACTTACCTCTTTCCCGCAAAGCAGTGTAAACAGAGAGACAATAGTGTAAAACACTCCGTTTATTTTCTGCCTGAATTTGAGGTGTTAAATGTAATCTAAAACTTATTGGTGGAATTAAAAAAAATAGAACCATCCCGTTTGCAGTTTGCCACGAGTGCCTCGAAGTAAAAGAGTTAGCCTAATGCTTTATCATATTCAGACTAGAGACTGGACTTTTAGTTACTAATGTAATTTGGTAAGTAGTTTTTGTAAATATACTTTTTAAAAAATCTAATATCAAATTAAAACATATCGCATGACACGAATTTATGAATATTTAAAAAAAATAAAAATTTTGGAATTACTCCAGGGCCATATTCCATTGGCATGAAATAAAATTCAAATAATACACCAATCAGACTAATAATCTAATGAAGTGCAATTTCCTGCGAGCCTTGGATTGATTCCGATAATGACCTTCGGGGACGACGGCAGATTTACGACAAATTACTGCTAAAAATACAGTGATTTACAGCGAGCCGTCACGCCACGCCACGCCGCGGTTAGCAAATAAAAATTATTATAGGAGGTATGTAGACTGCTGTATGAGCGATACAAGGAACGACTTGTAACGAATGTTTAGCCGATTTTTTATTATTATTTTCTTTTTCCTCATAACAATGTTTAAATATATTTTATATTTATCACACACGTCTTACAAGATATTATATAAATAAATAGAGTTCAAATTAATAACTATTTCTGTAGTAAGATGCTTGTATGTAATATATATAGCTAAGTACAAGTGTAACGAATGCAGAGTAAATTTAATATTAAGATAAAATAACAAAAAAATCAATTTTAAATTTTTTTAAAACATTTAAAATTTGACAACTGTACAAACTGTAGTCTGTGATTATGGTTTATGATCGTAAAATGTTTACGACACGTTCAAACAAGTCATGCGATGCCGTGATATCATTACGAAAGAAACTTGTAAAAGGAAATTAGAAAAATGCCAGTCGCATTGTAGATTTACCCGTAAACATTCAGTTTTGCTGTAACTTCGCCGACATTCAATATAACCTCTTTAGGCATGTTTGGTACATTTTTTTTTCAAATAAATTTGCAATTTAATCTGTGAAATGACAGTTTACGAAATTGTTAGTTTAGTAGCTTAGCTGATTTAGGTTTTTCTGTTTTAGTACACGATAATTAAATTATTTACAGTGTAGTGTGAAAATGTCGTTCTTAACGGAGTATTTTGATGAATATCGACAGCATCCCATTAGAAAAACTAAGATGTAAGTTTGTAGTGGTGGGATAAGATTATTTATCTTTAGTTCATTCATTATTCAGTAAATAACATTACAACTAGTTCACTCGTGCTTTAATATTGAATTTTATAAATTACTAAAATTTATTTACTTTGAGGCTGGTCGTGGTGCAGCGTCTGACTGAAACGCGATCGGTTGTGGGTTCGATTTCCACTCGGGGGGGAGTAATTATGTTTAAATTATTTTCACTTCCTCACTCTGGTAAAGACAAAGTGTGGCGTTGAGTTTCATCACTAGACACGCAATGTTTCGCATTCGGTAGAAAGAGGAGAACGGATTCTTGACATTACGTACTTTCTGTAAAAAGCGTGAAGCTAAAAAAATTTTTATGAATTCAGTGACAAAATTGATAAGAGAAAAATATTTACCAGTAATATTAATATATAAAATAATTGTAAGCGGTAAATATTGGTTATATTGATTATATATAGCTACAATATTAATCGCGCCTTCAAGTTATGAATTTTATAAGAGATTATTTGTAGATGCCGTCCAGAGGACAGGTGGGCAAAATTAGAAGGAAAATGGTTAGATCCGAAGACAGGCTCTGAAGACGTAAGTACGACAATGTTCTCCAGTAGGTTAGCCTACTGGAGTCTGTCTGAGTAAACGTTGATTATATTTTAAATTCCTAAGTTTTAACACTAGGTTGCCTGTGACTATCCTAGTATGCAGAATAATTTGCTAAGTATTTTTGTTTCAAAATATAAGAAACATTTTGCTTTAGCATAATTTATTATTATTACTTAATAAGAAGATGCTGGTGACGCGGCGAAAGAGGTATCCAGGGACCGTAGCGTCTGGCGCTCCGTTGTCTCTGACTACCCCGTCAGGGAAACAGCGTGGAGCTAAAAAAAGCCTTATTTAAGCTCCGTACTTCGCTTTCCACCGATTGAGACATTGGGTGTTGAGTGGCAGAACTCAACGCCGCGCTTTGTCTTACCAGAGCGAGAAAGTGAATATAATATTAAATATAACCACTACCCCGATTAGGGGTTCGAACCCACAACCGATCGCGCTTACAGTCAGACGCTGTCACACTGCGCCACTACTGGCCTCAAAATCATCAAAATTATTTTCAAACTTAAATACACTAATTACTAATGGATTAATCATTGATTAATTGTCGATGCCTTCTGTAAAATCATTGAAAATTAACAATTTATATCATTTTTTATTTTATTTTTAATTAACTGAGGTCGAGCGTGGCGCAATGGGACAGCGTCTGACTGTAAACGCGATCGGTTCACCACTCGCAGGAGTGAGTATATTAAAATTATTTTCACTTCTTCGCTCTGGTAAAAGACAAAGTGCGGCGTTGAGTTCCACCACACAACATGCAATGTCTCGAATTCGATGGAAAGCGAAGTACGGAGTGTCTTGACACTAGGTATTTTCTGTATACCCTGTTATGCGGGATAAAAGCTAAAAAAAATTTAATTATTCACACAGAAAACATGGACAGAAGATGAAATAGAGAAATTCATTAAAGCTACTATGAAGAGTTTGCGCGGACAGTCCACCTACTATAACGACTACTGCGCACATTTATCACCTGGTTAGATTATAGATAATATATACTTATTATTTTCAAGAATATCTTGTTTCTTGGACTTAATAAGAAAAGTATATATATATATATATATATATATATATATATATATATATATATATAATTAATATTACTTAGAAGCTATGTAGTTAAGTGTAATAGAGTTGTGATTTTGTTTGTAAAGTAAGAATATATACTTTGCCCACGGTTGACTTTCGTAAACATAATATTGATGATACTGGAGGAGGGTCATGTATAAACCATGAAGACCTCCAGAAGGTCATGTATGAAGATAGTAATGAACGATAGTACGTGGCGAAAGAAAGCGACTACCTCGCTAGGGGTAAAGCGTGAAGTTAATATCTACGTAGGTATATAAAGTATATTGAAAAATTGTTATTTTAATATGATACATATAGATTTATACAAAGTGCGGCGTTGAGTTTCACCACTCAACACGCGATGTCCCTACTATGCGGGATAAAAGCGTGAAGTTAAAAAAAAATAATGATAATGTATATCTTAGTAAAATATTGTGTTGAGTGATGGATTTTAACTACGCTTTGACTTACAAGAACAGGGAAGTGAAAATGTTTTTACCGATCGGGTATCGAACCCAAAATCAAGTGCTTACTGTTTATATATATGTATCAAAGGCAGTTCTGTAGCACTATGATATCTTCTGAGATTTATAATGATTATAGTAATTACTTTTAGATTTTATGTATCTATTGTTGCTTTTGAGTATGAACTTAAATAAAAATCAAGTTGTATTATATATTTTTTTGTTTTATTTTATAAGTAAAACTCTGGATAGTAATAAATTTTTTTATTTTGAATTTTTAATAAGATTTGCATCATTCTTTGTTTCGTATTTTATACAATGAGTTCACTTAATATCGTCTTTTAAGTATCTTCTTTTTTTCTACTTTTTTTGGATGTATGTGTATGTTATATGTATGTATGTATACATGTTTATTTATATGTATATACCTAATTATTTTTAGTATTTTGATGTATAGGTTTATTTAAATGTTATAACTACATAGTTTATGTACCCAGGTTCATTTTCTCTATAAACTTACGCCCACTGAAGGGTTTCTGATAGATATCTTTTTTAGAGATAATCTATCCTATATTGACATTGTTTTATAGTTATGTATTTTTATTTTTATATTTGCTATGTGGTATAAGAATACATAAAAAAATGATTCAATTTATTACTTTGTACGTAAATAAACACATTTCTTCAGTAAAAGTAACAGTTTGTGTATATAATACATCCGACGCATGTCGTGACGATATCCCCGGATATAACAGAATGTAAGCTCGTGATCGTCGATCATTCGTAACTCGTACAGTACAGTATGTTCGTCTTCAGAACGTATATATCAAAAATGACAACTGTTTTTAGGTTACTTTTACATGTTCATTTTGTTTGTCGTCCTTATTGTTTTAATTTTTCGTTACAAAATGAGGATTTTTTGTATACATATGTATATTTCATATGTACTTTTAGAGATTATAGAAATTTACAATTTTATACATGGGAAGTCAGGAGTTAATTTTAAAATGTCTATATTAGCATGAAAGTAACATAAAGTTATTTATTTTTACAATAACTTACTATATACGTATAGACTAAAAAAAACGTCTTTCTGAAGCAAAGCTACTATATAAATAAATAATAATTAGATTAGATACATACTTGCTCATTGAGTTTTATATTGTTAAAGGAGGAATCAATAAGTAAATAAATAAATTATAATATCAATAATAATCTAAAAAGATATATATATATATATATATATATATATATATATATATATCGTTATCGTCAGCCAATTGCAGTCCACTGCTGGACATAGGCCTCCCCAAGTTTGCGCCAAACATCCCGGTCCTCCGCAACCCTCATCCAGCCCGCTCCGGCAACCTTGCGTATGTCGTCAGTCCAGCGGGCCAGAGGGCGTCCTACACTACGTTTGCCAAGACGCGGTCTCCACTCCAGGACTCGTCTGCTCCAACGGCCATCGGTCCTGCGACAGACGTGACCGGCCCATTGCCACTTCAGCTTACTGATTTTGCGAGCTACGTCGGTTACTTTAGTTCTCTCACGGATAACCTCATTCCTGATTTTATCCTTGAGAGAGACCCCGAGCATAGCTCGCTCCATAGCTCGCTGAGCGACTTTAAATCTGTGGACCAGCCCTACTGTCAGTGTCCACGTCTCGGCAGCGTATGTCATTACAGGTAGGACACATTGCTCAAAAACCTTCGTCTTTAGGCTTTGCGGAATTGTTGACGTAAGGACTCGACGGAGCTTGCCAAATGCCGCCCAACTCAACTGAATCCTCCTATCCGCTTCCTTCTCGAAGTTGTGTCGGCCAAGTTGTATTGTCTGGCCTAGGTAGGTGTAGTCCTGTACAACTTCAAGAAGAACGCCTTCGACCCGCACTGGTCTCGGCATGACGGTTCTGTTGAACATAACTTTTGTTTTGTCCAAGTTCATACCAAGACCAACACGTCGGGAGGACCCATTTAGATCGTTCAGCATTTGATTTAGCTCTTCCAGATAAGAGTTGATTTATTTAGTGTTGTTTATCTATACATGTACGCATACATACATATGAGCACGGATACACATGCAATCATATTAACGAATATGCGTATAAATGCATAGATGTACTTATTACATTTATATATGGATCATTAAATTATTTATACAGTAAATTAAACTGACAGAAAATAGACATGAAAATAATTCTAATATTAATTGTTGTGAGCGTTGTATAGTTAGATAATGTATTAAGTAATAAGATCTTTGATTTTCGAGATTGTTATACATTTTAAATGAAACTATTTTAACCGGATCAGTCGCGTATATTTTGGTATTCAAAAATAAATTTTGGACACCTGACGTTTCGAACACTTTACAGTAGTCCGTGGTCACAGGTAGAGTATTAAATATTTAATAGTAAACAAGAAACTCTAAGTGGGTATCTTGAAATAGTTTAAATACATATATTACCACCTCATCAAAACTGTTGAAATATTTGAACACACACAACACAGGGCCGGATTCAATATTTTATCAAAATATATATTATTTGCAGAAACCGTAACGTTTGGCGATCGGTACTTCCTGTTAGGGATACAGCGTGAAGCTAAAAGCTGAATAAATAGTTTTCTCTTCTGGCCTGGTTCTAGAAATGTGGCGATTGGATAGCGCAAAGCAGGATGGGATGAATTTTAGTGAATTAAAATATTCCTTACATTATTACAATCTGAGCCGATTGTGACGCAGTGGGACAGAGTCTGATGCGATCGGTTGTGGGTGCGAAGCCCACTCGGGGAGTGATTATATTTAAATTATTTTCACTTCTTCACTCTGGTGCAAATTGCAAAGTGCGGCGTTCTGTTCCACCACTCAAAAGAAAAATTACAATCAAATCTTAAATCTTGTAATCATTAAAATTAGGGAACGAGATACAAAAAATAATTTGTAGTCAGCCAGTTAATACAATATAAATAATCTAAAACATTTACATAGAATTCAAAACAAGGCCATTTCAACCTCGCGTAAAGAAGCGACCTACATGTAAGCGTGACGATGCGAAGGAAGAAGAGGCTCCACCGCCGCCGGCACCAAAACTGGCCATCAAAGATACAGAGCTGATGAAAGTGGCAAGGGAGCTATATGAAAGGGACATGAATAAGCCCACGCTGGAACCGTTGCCTACGTTTATAAGGAGTTAGTAGTTTAATACCTTGGACGTTTTCCAGGAGACGCGGGTTCGAATCTCGCTGCGTTCAAATTTGTATACGTTTTTTAAAAATGTTTTCTAAAGGAACGGACCACATGTTCGTATTGTTACGAAAACAAAAAAGAGTTATTATGTTATAATGTAATATAATAACAAAATACCTTGCTTAAGATTTTTCGTTATTAGTTATTTCTTATATTGCGTTTTGGACTTTCGGCTGTTCTTCGACGAAATTCATTGTTGTGTTCCGCACAATCAACCTCTCGAATTGTTGCGGATAGTAGAGCGGGACGGAACGTAACTACTATGCCTATAAATGCTGTAAATATAAAGATATCCACTAGTTTATGCCGCTTCACGCTTTATCTCTCTATCTATCTCCTACAGCAGGAATTCATGGACAACCTAGTGTCAAGATATTCCGAGAACTGCTTTTTCCCTGACGTAGAGAAATTGTGTGTTGTGTGGCAAATTAAACACCGCTTCTTTTTAGAGCGGCAATATAAAAAAAGTTTCACATTAATCATTCTTCCGAATGGGAATCGAACACCCAACCTAGTTAAATATTTGCTATAGTGACACTGTGGTTATCATAGTAATCCTATATGTATTTTTAAGCAAGATAAGTACTGTGAGTTTAACTTGCGTTGGTCGATAATATCGTCAAAATACATGTAAATAGTAAGAAAAGATTTAAACTACGGCTAAAATATCATATATGCCATATATCTACAAAATAGTGAAAACGGTTTCGATAGTTTCTTATATGAAATTAAGTATTATATGAAATTATATAAAACGAAGTATACCTGTTCCCTACAGTATCGGGCTACGTCCGACCGTGTCTCTACAAAACGGACATAAGTGAGTATCAAGAGAGCATAGCGAGGCTGGCGTACGAGATGATACGTGATGAGAGGATCCCTCGCTATGTTGCTCATAACGGGTGTCGGCCGGTGTGGGGCCTGCCGCCCGAGGGTGTGAGGCAGCCCGAGCTAGACGGAGCACCCTATGATGGAGAGAGATTGTATTGAAAGGTAAAGTTGACAGGTTTAATAAGTATGTATAATGTATATGTGTATTTATGTATATTAGTTCGGCAATACAATGACTCGTTTTATAACAATATTTAACTACACACAACCTGTATTATTCCTGATTTTAATATCCTTAGATTATATTTATTTAACACGAGTAAATGAGATTAAACGCTATATAAGTTTCACACTTTATCCCGCATAGTAGGGTAGTCAGATATAGCCTAGTGTCAAGACACTTCGCCAGAAATCAAGACATTGCGTGTTGAGCGGCGCCGCGCTTTGTCTTACCAGAGCGGAGAAAGGAAAATATTTTTTTCAATATAATCATTTCTCCGAGTGGAAATCGCGCTCACAAGCCTGTTTTTGGCCTCCATGAAAATTAATATTTATGGAATGAGTAGGTTTTTTGTAACTTACATTTATACAAGTTATTTTTAGTGATTATGCAAAGTTCTTATGGCTTTCGATTCTATTGAAAATTTCTACACGTATTCGAATCTGCGCCAACCTACTGTCCTCGCCGAAACGACCTGGACGACAAAGAAATAAATTGAGCCTTTTTTAAATTTCTTGTTATACTAATTCTTTATTTTTACTTGTATCCAAGTGTGTTAACGTTATTTTTATTAGTATTTTTCTAACAGCGTCTTACTTTGCTGTCATTCTGTCACATCAGTGTAGAGTTTTTGGAAAGTTTCGAATAAATAGAAGTTCGTTTCGCAGATTAGTTGAAGTTAATATGAAACCGATTGGTTTGTTGCCAAGAAGTAATGAACACGCTATACCCGCTCGCTTGTTATACGGTTATTTCATATTTATATAATTTTTTTTTCTATATATTTTTTGTGAATATATTTTTGACAATAAAGCTTTTTCTATAAGATCTTGTGTATTTTTAGCAGTGGTAAGTTTGTGAGGTGTTTAGTTGAGGGTGGAGAGGGCTTTTTCTCCACTTTAATATATGACCTCGCAACAGTAGCAGAATAAATGAATTGACTATGTTGATTGTTTTCCGTAGAAATAGGAATTATATATTCTAATTTACATTTGTATAGTATAATTAATAATTATATTTATTGTCATATTGTTCGTGTTTCGGTCGTCGTAGGATTAGTATATAAGAGTACATGATTTACAAAGTTATGTAAAAGTGGATGTCACAGGCTTTGAATTAATAAAATAAATGATATATATTTTTTTTAAAAAACCTATACGTATTTTTAAATATATTTTCTTATCCTAAGTGTGGAATGACACATCAAAAATAAGTTATATACTTATTTTTTATTTGTTTAGTGCATTTCTTATGCACACTTGTAAAAGATATTAGCTTTCTGAACACCATATCTTTATATATACACTTTAAATTTCTTAAATTTAAATTTTCTTTGTTCATTTTCATAGATTTTTGTAGTTCCCTGAACTAGTTGATCAGTGTAGCGTTCTGTTGCTAATCTAGGTATGACTCAATGGTAGGAAATAAGGGATTAGCTTAATGCAAAATTCTCTTAAGCCAGTTAAATATGGGGCAAGAGTGAAATATAAGTAAAAATTAGCATATATAAAAAGTATAGTTAATTTAAAATGATACTCGAAATTACAGTTAAGGAAACTCGACATTTTCCCACAGTTAAGGGTAGTACGTGGTCATAGATTGACATGCAATTTCAGTACAATTTACATACGAAATAATCCAGTTGAAATAGTCTTTTGAAACGTGTAAAAATTAAGAAATCAAAACATCTAAATATTTACTATTATTAAAGTGTTATTCCACACTTAGGATTAGAAAACATTTTTGAAAAAACGCATATAAATTTAAAAAAATTTGAAAATAAAAATTTTGAAAATCCTGCTGCGTTCAAATTTTTATACGTTTTTTCAAAAATGTTTTCAAAACATCTTATTATAGGACCGTTAAATTCCAATAAAGACAGCTTTAAAAATATTTAACGATCAAAACAGTCAGCTATCACGAAACACCTAAAGCCAAGGCAACGATAAATTGGGATGGCGAATACTTAACCGGTAAAATAACAAATTAACAATTACGTAGAACTTTGGGACCGTTGAGGGAACAAAGGGTGTCTTTGTTCGAGCTCGGCTTCACGCCAAACGCGACAGAGCTGGACTCCGATTGTCAGTCGGACTTTTATTGTGCTTCAAATGTGCAATCTTTCATCGCGCTGAGTTTTGACGACTTCCGTGTTTGTGAGACGCTCACGCGAGTAAGGTCTCGATGGTTTTACTTGTTTTTGATTGTAATCTATATGTATGTTTGTTTGTAAGCTTTTTGTGTATCGCCATCAGCCGGAGGACGGTAACTAATATGTATTTTTGAAGAATGGATATTAAATATCTAAATAAATTGTTAATTTTAATTAAATTAGCTTCAAGATTTTATCTTGCATAGCAGTGTAGACAGAAAGTACCTAGTGTCAAGACACTACATACTTCCGTTTCCGTCGAAATCGAGACGTTGCGTGTTGAGTGGCAGAACTCAACGCCGCACTTTGTCTTTACCAGAGCGAGCAAGTGAAATAATTTAAATATAATCACTCCCCCGAGTGGGAATCGAACCCATAACCAATCGCGTTTACAGTTAGACGTTATCCCTCTGCGCCACGACCGGCCTAAACCTGTGTATGTATGTATATATTATTTTTTTTATTTTGGTACCATTTTTATGGATTACGTTTGTTATTTCTTTGCATGAAACTTATTCTCCTTTTCTTTTTATCATTAAGACTATTTCGATTCTGTTCTATACATACCTGCATATTTTATATATTTTTTTAATTTCACGCTTTTATCCCGCATAGCAGGATAGACAGGAAATATCTATTGCCAAGACACCCTGTACTCCTGTTTCCGCCGAATTTGAAACATTGCGTGTTTATTTTTAATCTTCAAACATATTTCGCATCTTTCGGAGGCTCGACCTAATTACTTCTATATTGTAAATGATTTTTCATGTGAAATTCTAAAATATAACTTTAAAACCGCATTTCGAAAAACTGTTATCTGTATTTAGTTTTTTTTAAAAACAATAAAAAATTTTAAATGACCACCATCTTGTTACATGAAAAAGTATATGTAATTTCTTTTAATTTATGTTTCCTTATATTTAAACTATTAAAGTCAATAAAATTATATTTACGTTCGGTTTTACGTGGAAAAAGTGGTACTGAGAAGTGGGAATCACCTCACACGATACTCACAATTTGAATAAAACTATTTTAAAACATTCATATACTTGTAGGACTTACAGTACAAGACAATTCTTATTTTAATATCAGTCTATATTTTTTTATATGTAACATTTCGTCTTACCGCTCTAGTTTTAAATGAAGAAGAAATGAGAGGTGAAAATGGCAATGTTTGACTTTAAATATCATTTGGGAGTTTGTTTATTCAAGAAATAGGATTATAAAAATTATTTAAGCCCTGGTAAGACCAAGAGCGATTTCGACTCCTCACTGAACAAGCAATATCTCGATTTTGGACAAAGTGTTTTTACTTACTACCCTACTATGCGGTAAAAACGTGAAGCTGCAAAGAATAAAGGAGGATTTTAAGCTTCACACTTTCATTACGCATGCCAGGGTATATAGGAAGGATATAGTGTGAAGACATTCCGTACTCCGCTTTCATCTCTTTCGTGGAAACGTAAATAATTTAAATATAATCATACCCCGAGTGCGAATCGAATACACAACCGATAGCGATTGCGTCGCACGCTGTCCCGCTGCGCCACGGTCGACCTCAATAGAAGGGAGATGTCTTATCTTATTAATTATATTTTTTTAAATATTCTTCGGAGTAGAAATCGAATCTAGATTTATCGACTTTACAATTAGATTGTTTTCGATTACGCGTAGACGGCATCAACGTATCATCTGCGAGTAAACACGATGTGGTGCATTTTTTAAATTAGTGTTTACATCGAACACACCAATGTAGAGCTTATACAGCCATCCCACTTTGTCTCCTGGTACGGTTTCTGTTATTATTAGCATGATACTTGATAGTAAATATTATTGGTATATTTTTTAGGTTGTAAAAAGTAAAAAATGTAATTTTGAGAAACCCTTCATCCAATTTTCACGTACTTTTAGACTTTGTTAAATTTGTAGGTGGCTTATATTGAATTTGATTATGTTTTTATTAGGATAAACTGTTTTCCTTATAATTTTGCTTACGAATTCCAGTTTAATCTTATATAGTTACTAGTTTAATATGGCAAAGTGCTACGAAATCGGTGGAAAGCGAAGTACAGACTGTCTTGACACTAGGTACTCTGTCTTCCTTGCTATGCGGGGTAAAAACCGTAAAACTAAAAAAAATATTTCAAATGCCTATGATTTTTATCCTTATGATGACTCTAAAAGCCGTCTTTATTTAAGTATGATCCCATAAAAAATTCCTGTTGTCATTCAAATGTTGCTCTTGTTGAATATTCTAATTGTTTATACATCTTATTGTAAGGTGATCTGATTGTGTACGGTGGTAGCAATGTCAAAGTCAAAGTTCATTAATTTTTTTTTTTCAAAATAATAAGTTACATGCTTAATTTTTTGCTCGTCAAGTAGTTTACCACCAGTTCACTAAAGTGAACACCTCAGACCTGAGAAGAACTGCCGTAAGAAACTCAGCGGGAGTTTCTCTTTTTTTTAAATGCCAAAAGTTTATAATTTAATTATATATATTAGTGATAATGATACCTTTAAAATAGACTGGAACGAGCATTTCATTCCCAAGACGTGTTATCATTTATTTTTTTGTTTTTTTTTAGCTTCACGCTTTATCCCTGGCGGGGTAGGCAGAGAGTACGGAGCGCCAAACGCTACGGTCCCTGCATACCTTTCTATTTGTAGCTCCGTTCTCCACTTTCCGCCGTCTCGGACATGGCGTGCTGGGTGGCGGTCCCCAACGCCGCATTCGTCGCCACTTTTCACACCAGCACCACACCAGTTATCATTTATGAAATCATTAATATAGTAATAACCTTTAACACACAAACGTCTTTTCGCAACTTTTTGAAATTACGGACTCGAACCCTGTTCTAATAAATATACTAGAAATATTTTATTAATTTTATTCTCTGCTCCAAATTAGCCATTAACAACGTTATATCTGTTTCAAATTAAACATGTAGTAAATAAATAAAAGTACACACGTACGTACGTTTGTAACGCCTGGTTCGTTGAAACATAAAATTATGACCGAGAGACTCGTGTCTTTGTAAACATATTATATATTATTCTACAAATGAAAATTACAAGGAATATAAATTGGGTCAAATGACCGATGTTATTAAATAAATTTAAAGGAAATGTTTATTCTTGTATAACATTAGTACATAATTTGTCACCAATCATTGTCATTGTAAGCAGGGGCGCCCCCTAGGTGTAATATGTGATTTATTTCGAGTTAAAATAAAATATTCGATGAAAAAGCCGCCCGTGTTTGATAACTGACGCCACCGCGCTGGCTGGACGCTACTGCCATATCATTATTGTACCATGATATGACAGCTAGACAGACAGATGGTCTAAGGCGATGCTCTTAGCTGTTTCCGGCGCCCCCTGAGATGGCGGCGCCCGTGTGCTTTGCACACCCTGCACTATAGGTTAAGCCGTACCTGATTGTATGATTGTATGATTGATAATCATCACAACCAATGTTCACTAAAATTTGAAACGCCATTATCTTCTTAGTATTTCATTTCTACGCCCAAGAAGTTGCAGGTAGTACTTTGTCATAAATAAAGATATTTTGTATAATACGTTGCTATGCGGAAAAACCGTAAAAACCTACATCTACTAAGCCTACTTGTGTAGGCATTTAAGTAAAGGCATTTAAGTAAAGTGCTTAATGTGAAATCTCAGTCCAAGCAATATTCATCTAACTATAGAAAATATATCATCATCGTTATGTCAAACCGTGGCGTTGAGTTTCGCCACTCAAAACGCTGTCTCCATTTTAGGTTGTAAGCAGTCGACGTTGTGTCTTAACACTATTTTATTGTCCCTGAATATCCTGTTATGTGGGAAGTTGTAAAAGGATGTCAAATTAAGAAGGGAACTTCGGGAAGGGAAGGAAACGTTTCTACTATAGTAGACCTCTACGGCGGAATTTTAGATGTCTCTATGTGTCTTCTGTGGAAAATAAAGCTAAAAAAATATCTTTATTGAGATATAAATTTAGCATTGCGGACAAACAGACTGTTCATAAAACTCATATACCAGTATAGCGATCTCGGAAACACTTACAGGTTACAACTCTGATGACAGACGAAAGTGGTTTGAGGTACGAGGAGTTTTCATTATGAAAACAATTAAAATTATTGTACAAATAAATTGTATTTATCTCATAAAGTATAGAATATTCTCGGAAATAAGTAATAGTCTATGGATTGTTATGGAAACTTTAGTTATAATATTTTAATATAAAATTAATAATATATTTGAGGTAGGTCGTGGCGCAGAAGGACAGCGTTTGACTGTAAACGCGATCGGTTGTGGGTTATATCCCCTTTGGGAGAATGATTATAATTAAATTATTTTCGTTCCTACGCTCTGGTAAGACAAAACGCGGCGTTGAGTTCCACCACTCTACACGCAATTTCTTAAATTTATAGGAAAGGGTAGTACGTACTGTATTGAGACTAGGTGCTGCCTGTCTACCCTGCTATGCGAAAAATATATTTATATACTCACTATATTGGTCAAAATCTCACAGCTCTTGGCTTTGTAACCAAATCTGTCTTTATCATTAGTAATTTAAAAAGAAATTTTTATTAAAATTAATATATCTTAAGTGAACATGTCGCGGTTAGCACGCCCATAAATCCGTCAGTACAGCAGGTGGCAAAGTGGCGTAAATCATTTGTAGTTTGCGTATAAAGATATTAATGGGAGCGTTTCCGGGAGGCGGCGTTAAGGACAGTGACTGTTCGCGGAAACCAGCTTCGACCGGGATCACTTAAAGCGACGTACGTGTTAGGTGTATTTTTTAGCGTGACATGACACATACCTTCTGATCCAGCCGGTTTACTGGAAGTCTACATATGTAATATAAGGACGGCGTTGGGTTCCGCTACCTGACATGTAATTTAAATAAAGTGGTAACCTAACTTCTTGTGAAGTATCTATTAAGCTTACTTGGCGTACTTGAAAAAAAAGCATGAAATTCCTACAGGTATATAAAGAACTATGTTGTCGATAAATATTTTTTATCATACGTCGCGGTATTGCAGTAAAAAAACGTGACGATCCTTTACCGTTAAGTATATTGGAAAAATGTATATTTTCCCTAATTATAGAGTAGCCAAGCTGATTAAACTGTAAGTAATACTTAGTGCCATCACACAACGACTATAATCAAACCACTTTCAAGAAATAGATAAAAAATATATTATATGTATAATTTTATATTTTTATTTTATTTCTCATTTTATTTTTTTATATATAAAAAAGAAGCTTCTCTCTTTATTCCATCCCACATAGAGTAGTCAGGACAGCCAAGAGAACTTAATGTCAAGACACATTCGCTGCTTTACGCTTAAATTCGAAATATTTCTTGTTAAGTGGCGGCACTCAACGCCGCTCTTTGTATGACCAGAGTAATGTATAAATTTATTTTTTATATATATATAAAAACGCAGTTCCTCTCCTCGCTTCACATAGCATGGGCCAGACAGGGCAGTTAGATACAAGTTAATATCTGGACACATTCGCTGCTTTCCGTCCTAATTCGAAATATTTTTTATATTGTATCACCGAGCGGAGAATTCTCTCTATAGGAATCTAACCCACTACCAATGTTATTACAGTCGGACGTCATCCCAGTGCGCCACGATGCCATACATTATAAGGAAAGGCAAATCATGAACACTGTTTTCAGTATTAGCAAATGACCCGTGACATAGTGAAGCGTAGAGGTATCATAATCTATTTTCGATTTTCCTTCTTAAGTTTCTTGGTAGTTCCCAATAGCATTTTTCACTGGTTTTCTTTGAAATACGATCATCTGAATTTTTAAATATAGGTAACTTAACATGAAGTAAACGACAATATAAGTACGTACTATTTTTATTCCTTATTTAAGCATTTTATATCTCTCAGTAAAAAAATATTTTTTTTCCTTTTAAAAAAATAATTAATGCATAGATTGCCTAATACGTTAAGGGTCTTTTAAAAATTATTAAAGGATATTGTAGCTAACTTAATATTAAGGAAATCATTGTTAAAATTGTTAGTGGTGTAATAAATATGCCTATTATTATTAACTAATTAAAGTTTATACTTAAATGTCATTAATATTGGGTTCGATTTCTACTTAGATGAATAAGTATGTTTAAATTATATGCCTTTTCCCCTTCTGGTAAGATTAAGCGCGTCGATACGCTAAAAAATGTACGTCATACAATACAAATGTCTCGAAACCGGGAGGAAAGCGATTAACGGAGTGTCTTGATATTAGGGCACTTCTTGATATTTTATTTGGAATAACACGTGAATCGGCTTTAGTCATTTAAAAATAGATTAGCAGATATTTTTTTTATTTTTGTTTCCCACTTTATACCTCACGGGGTAGTCGGAAAGGACGGAGCGCCAAACGTAACGTTCCTGTAGCCTCCTTGGTCCGGTCCACAGTCGTTAACCTTTTCGTACATGATTTCATGCATTTCGTTCTCAATTTTTTACGTGACTTTTCTTCCAGTATCATTGACCAACTGAAATCTCCCCCGACCTTTGCTTCATAAATCTTTCTTACCATTCTTCTATCACCGTCCTCTCGACGTACCTAATCCACCTAGGCACGTTCTTCTTCATTCTCACTATAACGTCCCCGCTTACGCCTGCCATTCTGCGAATCTTTTCGCTGCATATACAATTAACTAAACTAATTCCGCATGTCCGGTGAAGAGAACGCATTTCTATAGAATTCATCTTTATTTCATGGTTCTTTTGACACACTCACGTTTCGCTGCCATGTAACAGCGTTGGAATCAGTACTGCATTATGAAAACAATATTTGTAGTTATGCTGTTACCGGCAGCAAAGCGCCTTTCCACATCCGTGTCATATCTTTCATCTCCCTACTAAACATACTTCGTAGATATACGACCTCAGTCTCTTGTTCTTAAATCTTCTACCCTAATATTGCATTTCGTTATTTTTTATTTGTCTCTTTTAAATACGTCTGGTATTGAGTTATTTTAGGTTAGATATTTTTTTGCTTCACGCTCTTATCCCACATAGCAGGGTAGTCAGAAAGTACAAAGTGTTAAGACAGTGTATTTCGCTTTCCATCGAATTCGAGACGTTGCGTGATGAGTGGTGGAACTCAACGCCACACTTTGATTTAACAAAGCGAATAAGTCATAATAATTTAGATATAATCACTCCCCCTAGTGGGAATCGAACCCACAATCGATTATACTCGGGCGCTGTCCCATTGCGTCATGACCGGCCTCAAATACCTAAATAAAATAGTTACTGCACATATTTATATACATTAAAATAAAAAAAGTAGTGCGGATAAAGGTAATAAAATAATTAGATTATAATTCATGAATAAAGCCTAAGTAGTGATTCACTACTTAGGCTTTAGATAGATAGATAGATATTATACATACAAGTAAACTTATACATTTTTATAACAAAAAATATTTTAATTACAAATATCGATTAAATATAAAAAGTTATAATATAACTATATAAATAAAAGTTATAATATAAATATAATCATAATCGTTTAATCATAAACGTATTAAGGACGTTTAAACGGTTATTTTTAAACAATTTATACCAATATCTAATATATTATCATATATGCTGTTATTTTGTGTCCCATTTCAAGATTAAATAAAGCTAAATATATTTAATATTCATAATTATATGGTATTTCCCAATAAGAACAATACGTTTTGAAATTGAAATAAAACATATAATATATGTTCGAATTTCGTGCGCAATGGCTTTATTTGATAGGAAATTGCTATTTATGATTAAAACAAAATATCGTTCAAATGACCGCCACGACATTTTTTGCACTGGTGAATACGATCGGTCCAATTTTTGATGACTCGGTGCAGCATTTCGGCTGGTATGGCCGCTATAGTCGCTCGAATGCAGCGTTCAAGGACTTGAATCGTAGCTGGTTTATTGACATAAACTTGAAATTTGACATACCCCCAAAAAAATAGTCCAAAGGTGTTAAATCGCATGATCTTAGTGGCCAATTGTGAGGACCGTTGCGAGAAGTAACCGACTCACCAAACTTATCACGCAATAAATCCATTGTGACGGTCGCAATGTGGCATGTTGCACCATCTTATTGAAAATAAATGTAGTCCGCATCGATTTCATACACTTCAGGAAAAAAAAATCGTTCAACATGTCACGATAATGGTCGCCGTTGACAGTAACCGTACGGCCTTCGTCGTTTTTGAAAAAGTACGGGCTAATGATTCCACCGTACCATAATCCGCACCAAACAGTCAATTTTTTAGGATGTAATGGTGTTTCATGAACCACTCTTGGACTTGACTCACTCCAGTAACGACAATTCTGTTTGTTCACATAACCATTGAGCCAAAAGTGAGCCTCATCTGAAAAGATGATTTTCCTATGAAATTCGGTGTCCGTTTCCATCTTTCAAGCGCCCAATCAGCAAATTCACGACGTAATCGATGGTCTTCTGGCTTGAGTTCTTATGCCAACACAATCTTGCATGGATGTAGGCCAAGATCCATACGTAAAATTCGCCAGGTTGTCATTCTGGATAAGCCCAATTCTTGTGCAAGTCGTGGAACGGAAACATTTTGATTTTCTTCGACACTAGCTGATATGGCGGTCATACTTTCTATGGCCTGTCCGTTGTCGTGTTGGTAGTCTACTACCGTGCAAAGAATATTCACTTTCTAGTTTTTGGATTATGCGACGTATAGCGAGCACTGGCGGTGCACCATGACGACCATATTTAGCACGAAATGCTTTTAGAGTAGAGACAATACTTCTCGAATTATGATAGAAAATTTGGACAATTTTCAAACGTTGAGGTAACATAAACTTATTCATAATTAAATGGCAAACATTACTAAACACAAAACAACACAAATATCAAATATTAAACAACCAAGATGTGGCTGGCAAGGCTGTGAGCTATCAAAATCCTATCATCCCTATTGGGAAACACCGTATATTAGCTGTAACAAAAGCATATATCACACAGTCCCTTGTTAAGAAATTAATTTAATTTAAAATCTTTAATATATATTTGTCCAACTTAAGTAAGCGTTATTATAGTTCAATCATCAACGTAATTGATTTCCATGTCATTAAGAATCAGTGTGTTCTGATACACACAAATTGGCATGACGTTTCACACAAATTTACTTGAACCGTATGAACATTGTGGTTTTGACGTGTTCTCTGTGAAATGTATGGGATTATACTTTTTTTTTTAAGTAAATACCACTACTACTTGTCAATTTAGGAAGAAATTGTCTTTAAACAAACTAATATTAGTATATTTGAAATGTCATAGAACTGACAAACGCTGGGGTAAACGTTTTCTTGAGTGGAAACCGCGCCTCGGCAAACGTATTGTAGGCCGCCTTCCAGCCTGATGGAGTGGCGACATGAAGTAAATGAGCTGGCAATTGGCAACAAAAAGCCGAAGCCGAAGCTCAGTGGCGTGCTTGAAGCGTGCGAGAGGCGAGTGAGGGGCGTATGTCCAGCAGTGGACGAAAAATTAGAGCATTATTTCAAAACTGATAAAAACAAAAGAATTGATTTGCGTATGCGTGTGCGCGTGTGGTCGGTCGTAGCGCAGTGGGACACCGTCTGACTGTAAATGCGATCGGTTGTGGGTTTGACTCCCATTTGGGGGAATGATTATATTTTAATTATTTTCTTTTCCTCGTTCTAGTGAGACAAAGCACGACGTTGAGTTCCGCCACTCAACACATGTCTCAACACGACAATGTTTCGAATTCGGCGGAAAGCGGAGTATGGACTGACACTAGGTACTTTCGGTCTACTCTGCTATGCGGAATAAAAGCGTGAAGCTAAATAAATTAACAATAATAAATAATATGTCGTAGAAAGTAAAAATTAGTATTGAATGTATGTCCATGTATGCATCATTTGGAACTGTTTCCCCAAGCATCGATATCGTTATAATAAGATAGGCAAACTATCAAAATAACATTTTATGCGTTGGCCACATGTTCGCTGGACATTTGCGTTGGCTGATTTTATTGTCCAACAATTTATCTACATTATATCTAGTTATATATATCGCTTTAGGGCTGTAGCTTTGTATGAGATTTATTCATATATGTATATTTTACTGTAAATATCTCTTTTTAATTATCATTTGTACTCACAACAAAACAATATAAATACTTTATATGCTTAAAATAAAGTTGTTAGTATATTCGGATATTTCACACCAGTATATTAAAACGGCCATCGTGGCACAGTGGGACAGCGACTGTACACGCGATTGATTGTGAATTTGATTCCTGATCTGAGGAATGTTATATTTAAAAAAATATATCTTTCTCCGGTCAAGGATGGGTTTGAATAAGCTGACACATCCTCAGATATATATGCGATATGGCGGATCGTTTTTGTCATGATAGTGGTCACAAACCAGTGGAGGTCGTTTCTCAGCAATGGAGGGGAATAGTATTCTACCCCATACCCTCACAGGGTAAGAGTTTCAGTAGACGCAAGCAGCAGACGTAGTATATTGACACTAGGTTATCTCTACGTCACCAGCTATGGGAAATAAAGCGTGAAGCTGTTCTATTAGAATACTAAAAAGCCTTTAGACATTAGATAACTTATATAATTATTAAGGAGAGTGGATGTCCTTTGTCTAATTACTCTCAGCCACTCAACTATAACATTAATATACAAGAAAATAATATATTTTGCTTTTAATTATAATTTGTTAAATTGATAAATGTTATCCATAAAGTTAATAAAAATCACAAAAATCAAAATCAATGAATAAATACACAGTCGTGCTACTGGCATGAGGAAACAGTTAAATTCGAATGTATGATTAAAATTCATAGTAACAATTACCCTAGGAAGGGTATAATAATAACATTATTTTAATATTTTCAGTTTTAAGAAAAAAAATACTAGCATATAATAAAGCGCCAAACAAATTAATTAAATAAATAAATTATTCAACTTCTAAAAAAATATGACTAACAGACAGATGTACATCTTTATTTACATATATATGTCTGTAACAATGACAGTATCACCCCTGCCCCAGTCCCTGAAGCATTGGCCAAGTGTATATACGTGCGAGTCGAATTTGGCATACATTTACGTGACGCGCCCACAGTGCGAGTGGTGGATGCGCGTGCGCCGATCACACCGCGACTTCGTATCGAAGTGACATTATAGTTGAATTATTGTGATAAATTGAGAAATTTTGTGTTTTTTCTTATCATTGTCAGTTGTTATGGAAAAAGTGATTGTTTTCAATTGAAATTGAATTTTGGATCTACTTGAGTCTACGAATTTTGTTTTGGTATTTTTTTTCCCATATTTTTTTTTGGTGTGTTAATGTAATAATGCATGGTTTTATGAATAATAATGTTAGTTGTAAGGTGGTAAATATACTGTATTTTCTAATCAATTATCATTAACCATATAACTCTGATTTTCAATTAATTCAAACACACACACACACTCACTAACGAAACTATGCACGTGTTAAAACTTGTAACAAATTAGACTAAGGACTAAAAAGAACTGTTCAAATCTCGTGTGGTTTTTAATGAATTTTAGAAGATTTACATTAAAATTAATATAGATGTTAATTTCTTAGAACTACATTATGTATCACTTAATGTATCATTTTTTTAATATAGTAATTATTTATTATTTAATAGTTTATTATTTTAATTTCTTCGGTCCTACTATGCGGATGGACCACGTGGATGAACTATGCGGATAGGCATATTAAACTTATCCGTATCAGTATTGTCTGTATAATTTGGAGGTATTGTGTATTGTAAGATGAAATCGATTGAGTAATGATCGGAGAAAATCTTACCCAATATATAAACCCAAATTAGTTTTAATTTAAAATATATATTTATAATCAAATATCTAAGAAATGTGGGTGTTATTATGCGTGTTTGGTGCTGTGGGACAGCGTCTGACTGTAAGCGTGGTTGACTGTGGATTCGATTTCCACTCAGGGGAATGATTATAATTAAATTATGTTCATTTCCTCGTTCTGGCAAGCGTGGCGTTGAGTGGCGTGCAAGAGCCTGAAAACTAAAAAGATAAATATTTAATTTCTTAATTTTCTTGTTGGAAAAGAGACATTAAAAGCTTTCATTTAAAACGTTTTATACAACGTACGTATATTGTAGATGTACGCAAATTCTGAACGGAAGGCGAACGGAAAGGGAAATTTATTTTTCTTTGATGTGTATGGGGATACATTATTGAATAAAATTGTATTACACAACCTCAATAACATTTAAAAATATATCGATTTAAATATAAGAAGCAATAAAAATTTGGACCATATTTTAATTGTTATTTACTGGTTAGGAACCTGAAATTAAATTATCATCTATTTGACAGATAATCTCGATTAAATATTAAATCAAATCTTGGTACTTTAGTCTTTCCTAGTTTAGTTAACAAAGTAATATTTTAAATGAAACTATTTAACCGGATTAATCGCGTATATTTTGGTATTCGAAAATACATTTTTGGACACCTGACGTTTCGAACACTTTACAGTAGTCCGTGGTCACAGGTAGACTACAGTCAGTCTACCTGTGACCACGGACTACTGTAAAGTGTTCGAAACGTCAGGTGTCCAAAAATGTATTTTCGAATACCAAAATATATACGATTAATCCGGTTAAATAGTTTCATTTAAAATGTATAGAAATCGCGAAAATCAAAGATCTTATTAATTAGCAGATAAGGAAGAGTTTTGTCACTATATTTCCTATTAGACAAGATGTGTATAATTATGCTCTAAAATATCAAATGACATATCTCCCATATGTAGCTAGAATGTACCTACTGTCAAGACACTCCGTACTTCGTTTTCCACCGAATTCAGGACATTGCGTGTTGAGTGGTAGAACTCAATGCCGCACTTCGTCTTTACCAGAGCGAGGTAGTGAAAATAATTTAAATGTATCACTCTCCCAAGTGGGGATCTAACCAACAACCGATCGCGTTTACAGTCAGACGCTGTCCCACTGCGCCACGACCGGCCGGCCTGCAAAATATATGAAAATAAATAACGTTTTAATTTTATTATTTAAAAATATAATAACAAACATAACGTTTTAACCCACATTACTTTTTAGTAATATAACATTAGTCTTTGTGCTAAGCGTAAGTCCCGCGGGACGCGACGCTACTAGTGCGCTAGTGTTCTATTAGCCACATCCATTTTCTAAAAATAAAAGTTCTTGAAAGTAAAATTAATGGAATCACCAAGGAAATGTGCGATACAATGAAATTATTAATACATTACATTCACAATTTATATTACGCTCATACAAGTTAAAACACACAACTTTGTCTGCGTGAATTCGTAAAAACAAAAAGCAAGATTCTCTTGCCGTTCCTGTGGGAATTACGGAGACTCCTCTTTACGTGTCCCTCTACACTCCTCAAGCAACCGAAATTTCCGATTTCAACGCCATTAATTTTATTCAGACTTGTGTTGTTTGTCAGTCAGTCACCGAGCAAGGAGTATTATAAACATATACTAAATTAGAAGATTATTGGATGCATTGAATATGGGAGTGTTTGATCATCTAAATACAGGTGCAATGTACAATTATACATACATCTTTACTTATAAAATACCTTGAATATAATATCAAGACACTTATTAGTATTTATTGTCCAAAATCCAGATTTTTGTGTCAAGTGGCGGATTTTAACGCCGCACATTATATTAACAGAATAAAAATATTTAGATATAACTATATCCCCTTGTAGGGTTCCTCTCACAACTCACTGTAAATTAAAGTAATGAATTAAATTTTACTAACACAAGCAGAAAACAAAGTATACATCAAAAAATATTTTTTATTTTATTACAAACTCTTATATTATTGATAAATTACATTTTTTATTATTAAGAAAGTTAAATTCCAATCATTCATTCGTTAACTTTATCTTGCTAATGGTGGGCATCGATCTTCAACGATACTCTGATCAATATATCGGCTGTACTCTACTGTGAAATGTCTGAGATCAAAGGAGTTTCAGTAAGACTGTAAAACACATCAAACGGACTTGAAAGCTTTAGTTAGCGTCTACAATGTCCCACTTACAGCCCGATTATTTCAAAATATGCAATAAACGTCTAAACTTTTTAGTCTTTTAATACTGGTTGTTTTGTAATTTATTATACTTATATGTTGGTATATTTATTTTTTTTCCCTTTAGTAGGACAAACGCGGCGTTGGGTTCCGCGACTCTATGCACAATGTTTTCATTTCACAGGGAAAGTAAAGAATGGACAGTTTTGTCGCTATATTTTTCTGATTATCGTATTATAAGAAGTAAAATGTAGTAGTAGCGAGTAAAAAGTTGACTGACGAAGTTTTGACGTGACCGCTAGTAAAATATAAGGAAAAAAAAACAGAGTTAATTATTGTCATAAAATATTCTCTAAATAACTCTTTTTTAATAAATAAATAGTTTAATATATGTAAGACTCTACATTTGGCTCTATCTCTATCTATGATGTCTATAGGACCGCTTTACGCAGTAGTTCAGTACTCATACTTTAATTGAACATTTATATTTACATTATTTGCATTGCCTTTGTCTAGTAAGACAATTATAATACAGTCATCGATATGTTATTTTATATATTATTCGAATTTATTTGTTAGTCCGAGAACTTGTAAAGTGCAAAGAAAAATATTATAGATAAAAACATTCCAGCAACTGGAAATCGATATTTTAATAGCTTCATGCTTTTATCCTGCATAGCAAGGTAGACGGAAAGTACCTAGTGTCCAGACACGTACTTCGCTTTCCACTGAATTCGAGATATTGCGTTTTGAATGGTGGAACTCAACGCCGCACTTTGTCTTTACCAGAGCGAGGAAATAAAAATAATTTAAATATAATCGCTCCGCCGAGTGGAGATTGACCCCACAACCGATCGCGTTTACAGTCAGACGCTGTCCCACTGCGCCACGACTGATCAATTTCACGATTCCATCAAAATCAAAAATCCATTATGTTTTTGTGGGCAAACAAAACATTATTATAGATAAATTGTGGCAACCCTAAGAATACCAGCTTCACTGCTGTCGTCGACCCGTTAACGTATAATACCAATGAATTCATTAAATTTAAAAAAGAAGAGTAAATACGTCTGAGTATTCGATGGATATACCGTAAGGGTTTTCATTCTTTCGTGTTGAATAGCTCGGAGCACTGCTTGGGAGTTAAACCTCAAGGTGTGAGCTGACCAAACTATCTAAGCTCTCCTTTCCATCTAGTAAAACTATTTTAATTAGAAACACAATTAAGAATTTCTTTTTATTTAAATAAGGCCGTGCCGTAAGGCGTGTGGTCATGTTAAATAATATCGTGGCGCAGTGGGACAGCGTCTGACTGTAAACGCGATCGGTTGTGGGTTCGATACCTACTCGGGGGAGTGATTTCATTTAAATTATTTTCACTTCCTCGCTCTGGTAAAAGACAAAAGTACGGCGTTGAGCTCCACCACTCAACACACAATGTCTCGAATTCGGTGGAAAGCGAAGTACGAAGTGTCTTGACACTAGGTACTTTCTGTCTACCCTGTTATGCGGGATAAAAGCGTGAAGTTAAATAAAAAAAAGTAATCTAAACAAATTAAAAAAATATTTATCATGGGAGATATTAGAAAAACCTACAGTTAGTAAACGTATATCGTTTATACCGAGGCGTCCGCGTCGTGTTTACAAAACATGGCCGCTGGTGACTGGGTGTTAGCTTCTACTTCATAATAAACTTTGATTCAAGTTACCTACACTAAGCTGATATACATTAATAAAGATATGAATAGGTGATTAGTTATGTCATATATGTCCGTGATGGCGTAGTGCTCATTTAGCACGTCTTAACTCATGTCAGCTGGCAATTCCAATTCATTTGCTTGATTTAAAAAATATTATAGTTCGTGTATTACTTTTTTCTCGTTAGACAATCGAAGTTACAATTTAATCGCATGACATCAGTGGTGCAACATTTCGCTCTAAACTACAAATGTTTAATTGTAGAAGTTATTAAATATAAGAGACAGCATGTTTTAAATTTAATCTAGAAATAATTAAATCTAGAAAAAATTGAACATCAATCATTGTAGGGACTATGGGCATGCCTACAACTAGGGTTGTAGGCATGCCCATAAGATGGACTTAAGATATCAGACTTTTTGATCTATATACAATTCTACATTTTATCTATATTTATATGCTTTTATTATTATATACTTCAAAATCACATAACCCGCAGTACCTACAACGATAGTCGACAAGGAGCTTTATTACGGAATCTTGTGGGATTTTATATATCTGTGGACATAACTTATTAGGGGACTGTGTCGCTGGATCGGATTTACGAACATTTTGGAACTCAAAATGGATTAAAATGTAACAATATCGGTCTCGAATTCGGCGGAAAGCTGAGTGTTTTGGCACTAGGTCCTTTCTATCTACCCTACTAAGCGGGATTAAAAGCGTGAAGCTAAAAAAATAACAATACAGTACCCGAACCATGCAATCAGTTCCTGGCAACTAAATGTATTGCGTATTTGTGTATAGTTGAATGTTACATCGGCGATGTAAACATTATCTGTTATCCTCGTAATAGTATTTGGATTGACCTTTAAATTTTATAAGCACTTGAAATCTCTTATTATTGTTTCATAGGTAATTTTACTATTTAAATAATTTGATGTTGTATGTAGATACGAATTATGAAATATATAGTAGTTTATTTTCGACTTCATTTTTTTTCTCGTATTGAGAATTCAGAGAGAACTCAGTGTTAAGACACTACGTCACCAATAAATATTATTAAATTGTAAACTTTCACATAAAAGAAAAAGACAAAGTCCCGCTGAGTTTCTTGTGCCGGTTCTTTTCAGATCTGAGGCATACTTTAGTAAATCTCACCACTAGAGAACGGAGTGTTTTGAATCTCTCTAATTATTGCTATGCGGGAAATGATGTAAATCGTGAAGCGATTTATGTTGAAATAACCTCGTCTTATTAAATAACTTCCTATATGTAAACATTTAGTTACTAAGCTCGCGATGACTTCATAATACGATAATAGAAAGCAGACATGCATTTTCAAATGTCCGTTCTGTTGTGGTATTGTTATTAATAATTGATAAATATCAACAGATGCTAATGTTTTAAATGAAATTCTTCTCAATAGATTAATCGCGTATATTCCAAAATACATTTTTGAAAGCCTGATTTTTTGAACACTACAGTAGACTGAGGTGGCTTTTCATCACTAATATACATGATAATTCCTTTAGAATAGTTTCATATAAAACAAGTAAAAATTACGAATATCAAAGATCTTAATAGATGTAAATATTTATAGCTATTATTAGTTTTATTTGGGAAACAAAATTTTTTGCGTTCGGTTTTTAATGTAGTGATAATTCACATTATTGTCTAATTTCAGCTCAATTAGAGGCAGATAGATATCCTGAGTCGCGGAATCTAACCACGCACTCAGCCTAACTATAAAAAATATTATAATATAAACATTTTAGGTATGAGAATTGAAGCCATAACCATGCATAGTCTGTCAAACACACATCAACAAGATGGCGTCATACTACAAGATAAATAGAAACTAAAATGGTAAACAAATTAACAACAAGAAGTAAGTTACGTTGAAAATTAATAACAATAGTTGACGCACACCGTTCACACCTCAACACTGACAATCAATTATATGGGATTTCCTTCTAGAAGCTATTATAAAATGCACCTGGCCGGTTGCCGAAGACCGCGAACTGATGAATTACTAGCAAACACTGTTCTGAGAAATTATAACTCAAATGTTAAATTGCCAAGAAAACTGTGAGGTAACATGCCATTTTATATTATAATTTGTTTAATTTGTTTTTCACAATGGAGTAATGTCAAGGGGTATTGACGTTTATTTTATTTACTATATGTAACGTCTATGTGTGAGGACAGATTATAAATTATTATAACAGCTTGTCAAAACAAAAGAAACATTTTTTTCTTCCTGTTTGTTTTTTTTTTCTATTATATAATATACTATTTTTTACTCATGCAAGAGTAAATAAAACATTTTAATGGCGACTCATATTCTCGTCGCTGACAAAATGTAAGTGTTGAGTGAGCTTAGTGACGACACCAAACTGCATATTTAAAGCAGATAGAGAATATATACATATTTAAATTTCTTTGCTACAGATTTACTTGAGTTAATTAAACACAAAGTGAGCCTGGTTGGGTTTTCTTGAGTTCCATCTTCCAATTTTCGTGTGGAAAGCACCTTCACGCTTTATCCCGCATAGCAACGTAGTCAGATAATCTACTGTCAAGACACTCCGTTGACTGCTTTCCGCCCGAAATCAAAATATTATGTGTTGAGGGAGAACTCAGCACCGCTCTTTGCTCTATCAGAGTCTTTTTACCTTTTACATATCTTTTGGTAGGAATAAAATACACACTTAGTCCCAAGAAAGAACGAGAAACGTACAAATCTAATTGAAACTTACACTTTCTTCTTAGCGTTAGGAGTAAATAATGTTTATTTTAATACAAATTATTCATTACATAACTGTAAAGACATAAAAGGTGTTAAATGTTGTACCAGAGCATGAGCGTGTCGTTTGGCGCGACGCCCACTCGATCTATTAGTGTTACCGCGATTTAGGGGGCGGTACTCGACCAAGAAACGTTCCCTTAATTAAAGTATTTTCCTTGTGTCCATGAAAACGATATATTAATATTTATTTGAAAATAAAATTTGACAGACGAATTAAATTTGCATTTTATAACTATTGGTTTTGGATTTCATTAGAAGTTTATTTTAAATTATGCTACAAACTAAAATATATATTTTTCTCCGTTGTCTCCTTTGCCTACTGATTTATTTTATAAAGGTAATAACTTTTCACTGTCGAGAAAGTCAGAGAGAATAGAGCGCCAGACACTACGTAATAACTAATAACATATTTAATTTGTTTAATATAGGTTATTTTATAATTAAATATATATTAAAATGTACGTTTCTTTGTTACATTTAAGATCTATTACGTTATATATTAAATAGTATTAAATATTTTTTTTCTAAAAAAGTATATTAGTATTATTAGTATTTATCATATTTGTTGGTAGACAGAGAGACTGCACTGGCGTTTTAATTATATTACATTTTCTATTAAAAACCAACATTGCACTTGACCTTATCAAATAAAAAAAATGTTTCAGTTTGAATATTTTTGTCCTGGATTTTAAACTTACAAATATTACTTGCAATCAAATAAACCTAACTCCACCATTACAGAAACAATATAGCAAATATATTATACTTTTTTAAATAATCGATTGTAATCGATTATATAAGAGAGATATAAATAAAGCTATTTACAAGTAAATAATTCGGTCGACACACAAATTATTGCGGGTAATAGCTTGAGTAGATAAAGGTTTATTTTTACACGACGCTACAAACTATTTTTAATGCATCGGAAATAGAGTCGACATCATCGCGCCGATGCACTATGACGTGAAACGTCTCTATAATATTCAAAAGTTTAATCAAAATCGAATCGTAATATTAGCTTCTAAGATATGTTTTAGTTTACAGTTTAGGTATATGTATTTTGCTTTATAGAACGATGACGATGTCTTTGGACGTGACAGTAATCACGCTAGCCAATAATCAAAGGCATATTTCATATTATAGGATTGTTTGTTTAATTTTTAGATTTCTTAAATACAATATACTTGTGTTTTTGTATATGTATAAAATTGCAAATTTGAGTCGGTGTGGTAGAGAGGCAAAATCATTTCATCGACATTGACATCTGTATATTGCGTGCAATATGTATGGAATGACATATGTCATTTATAAACAGTATTAAACATCGAAACATTTATATAATAATTATTCTCTTCTCAAACATTCTTTTATATTAGCAAAGGTTTTGAACCTACAACCCTAACGTGCGATCTGACAAAAATGGCTTTAAAAAAAATAATGTAAACCGTTACATATAATATATTTGAGCCAGTGAGCAATCGCCTTGAAAGTTTCACGTGACACGCGAGTCTGTCTTACGTTACCGCCACTAATCCACAACTAATTTTTCAGTGTAAAGAGATTAATTATTTGTATTAATAGACCTCATTTATTTATAAACGTTCAACGATCTCGCGATTTTTATTAGATGCAAGATTTTTACACGTTTTGCTAATATATATTAGCTTGAAGGTATCTTGATAATGTAGTTATATTTTCTGAACATTCTAGTAAATTCTAAGGTGTTTTTGGGGTAGATATTTATATAAATTGTAAATATTTTATATTTAAGTTCTTTACCTGTATTCGAATTGGAATGATATGTATAAGTTATTATTTTATGAAACTTAAATTCTCGCCAAGGAAATATTTAATATTCCTAGAAAGATTTTAGACTATTGAAAAATACTAAACCTTATTTTATAGAGAACATGGTTAGAAACTCTCTATTTCTACCACCTGGGACCCAATTGTAACAAAAATTAAAATTTTAAATCCATCACACCAAACAGTAAGATATATTCAGCTTATTCTGCAAAAATCCAGAGCTTTTTTAATTGCCCTATAAATTAATTAGTAGAAGTAGAAAGTACGAGGTAATACATGTCTATCCTGCAAAGTATGAGAGTCATGTAAAGATAAAAGAAAAAATGTTTTTGGTTTAACAGATTTCTTTATAGTAGGAACTTCAAAGTTTATATGAGGTGATTGCTTCAGGTTAACGATAGACGTTTACGTTACACTTTTTATGTATCTAATCTAACACATAAAACGGTTTGTAGGCGTGTTCAATTCATTTCACTTCAATGGGTTGTAATTGTGCTTAAAATATATTATAGTTGTTTGATAAAAAAGTTATTTTTATTTACAAAATACTATCTTATTGCCTTTTAAAAGTAAAGAAATTTATAATTTAATAAATGCGAAATGTCTCTGTCCGTTGGTTTCTTATACATTAGAATAACATATAGGGTATAATTTCTAAAAATTTTGATGTAATTTAATAATGATACTACAATGAAATTCTATAAGTTGATATATAAATTTAATAATTCTATTAGGTATTAAATTGGGAAATGAATGGACATATGCATAGTGTATTGAATGTACATAGCTTTCCATTACTACAACTTTTTTAATATATCACTTTTTACAAGCTCTCTTTTAACTTGCCGTAGAAGTTAGCTGGTTAATTGGACCTACTTTCCAGCGTCTGATTGATCTGAAATTTGAAATACGATTTCAAATCTGATGATATATTATATTTATCATCTAAAAGGACCGTCGCAACAAAATGTACGAATTATTTTTGCATAATATGGGTATTAAGTGAAAATGCTTGATTTACATTAATATGTTATTTTTTTAGCGATTTGTAACGTGTAAATTATTTTGTTTTTAATAGAAGGAAATAATATACACAATAAAAACAAGAATGTTGTATACGAATAAAGAGCTAATAAAAACGATTTAACACAAGCGAGGCGACACGTTTCGTGTTGTCATATGACTCGATTAAAACAATCTTAGTAGTTATTTCGTAGTGACTACATAAACGCCACCGATTTACGATGAAAATTCACTTATAGTTCACGTGGGCATATTTTAATCGTGATGAAGCGCGCCGCCCGCCCTGCTGGGCGCCTACGTGTAACATGATTCATTAATACAATGACGCATTTTATGTATAAAATAATTAAATTAACAGCCAACTGGTTAGACTGATAATGTGTAAAAATATTTATTATAAATAAATCATATAAACGAAGTCGGATTTGTATCACTTTTTCCCGAAGTGTTGTATATTAAGAAGTAATTAAAATATACATATTTTACTCACTTATACTATACTATTTTTTTTAATTTGTTATAAAAACTATTTTTTTTAATTTGTTTGTGTGTCAATGCCATAACCTTTGAGTCAATTAGTTAATTAGTCACTTAACAGTTTAATGAATATATATGTGTATATGTTATAATTTTTGTATTCGTTTTTCTATACTATTATTTTCCTAGAAAGTTTAATAGAAAAGATATATATATATATAGATAGATGAAGACTTACATTACATTTAAAGCATATATTTGTACCTACAATTTATAAGAACGCCTTTTTTATTCCTCGACAAATCAATAAATCGCAATCCATTAAGTACCGGTAATTTCTATTTATTCAGCTTTTGTAAGAGAAATGTTTTTAGTGTTGAGTGATAGACGATGAGGCGTCAAACGTCTGCGTCTCGGATTAGTCATTTTGTAATTGTTTGAAGGAACAGCGGAAATTTCTTTCAAATATTACAATAGTGTTAAGTAAATTTACTCATTATATAGAAAAAATATGGGAAAATTTGGCTTTCTCGATTTTTACAGTGTGCAAATTCTTAATTTTTTTCTTAGCAGCTTCATGTTTTTTGCCTCATAGCAGTCAGAGTCAGAAAAAAATGTGACGTGACGAGAAAGTGACGGAATTCAACGCCGCACATTATTATTCGCCCGAGTGTTTAAAGAAACCACGACTAATCGCGTTTACAACAGCTGTTTCAGTTGCGTTGTTAGAACGCTTAGTCGCTTTCCAAGAGGCGTGGGTTTGATTCTCGCTGCGTTCAATTTTTTATAGTTACTTGCAAAAAACTGTTAGACATTTTCTGTAAACGATTAAATTAAAAATAGTAATTTAGATAAATATTAACAAAAATCATTTTAACATTTAGCTTGAGGCCGATCGTGGCGCATTTGGACAGCGTCTGACTTAAAATTATTTTCACATTCTCGCTCTGGTAAGGCAAAACGCGGTTGAGTTCCACCACTCTACAAAGAGTGGAAAGCTGAAGTAGGGAGTGTCTTGACACTAGGTACTTTCGTGTAGCCGGCTATGCGGGATGAAAGCGTGAAGCTAATAAAACCTTTTGTTTGTAAGGTGGAATGCATCTACACATATACGATAGTGAAGTCACGTGTTCACCGCTAATGTGTTTTAGCTCATCTGTCAATACGCACGCATCAATGAGTGTGAGTCAGGTCTACAGTCTTAAAACAGCTAGAAGTCTAGATCTAACGATTACTTAAGTGTAGAATATTTGTATGAGAGTTTGGGCGGAATTCAAGAACCCTTGCAGAATTTGTTTTAATATTGGAAAAACATATTTTTAATTGAAATTACAATATATTTATAATTCTTCACGCTTATTTTACTATTTTTAGAGCGTCTAACTCACAAGAATAAAGTATTTTTATATGTATATATTATTGTACACGTATGAAGTAAGACTTTATTATGTCATACATATTAATTTTTTTTCTAATATATTTATTATTATTAGGTTAGTGAGATTTACAGTAAATAGAGAATATTTCATACAGAATTATACTATTTTATTATTATACAAATGAATGAAAATAGATATCTATTTCAATGCTATGAGATTTCTTCCATACTTCGATGAAAAAGCTAGTGTCAAGACACTTTGAGCAGCGGAACTGAACGCCGCATGCTATTAGTCACGTCGTTATATCACAGCGTTAAATAATAAATATTCAATAATATAATGTTATTTAAATAAAGCAACATATTTCAAATATTTAGTATTTCAATGATCTTTTATTATTATGTTATTATTATAGCTTCACGTTTTTATTCCGCACAGTAACGTAAATAGGAAGTACCTAGTGTCAAGACACTATGTACGCCATTTCTCGTGAAATTCGATACATTGCGTGTTGATTGACAGAACTCAACGCCGCGATATGTCTTACCAGAACGAGAAAACGAAAATAATTTAAATATAATCATTCCTTCGAGTGGGAATAGAACCCTCAATTGATCGCTTTTACAGCCACTATGCCACGACCAGCCGGTATTTTAATGACGTACTTCTATAATAATATCTATTTCGGTTCATATTCTAGTATACATTATAACAGTTTTGATTGTGTATGACAGCGTGACACTTTCTAATATTATTGTGTCCTCCCACATCCTACTGTAGAGTTGGACAGACTGTTAGAATTGTTATAGGTCACTATGTTGAGATTGTTTTTTTCATATATTCCATATATTTTGGTAGTAAAGTATTGAATTGTATGTACATTTTCATACCTTTGAACAATATTTGCTAAGGTTTTTTTTAAGAGATAACGGCAAGGGTTTCATATATAGGTACAATATATTTTTTAAAACACATTCATCTTTTAACGGAATATTTATTTATTTTTAAGGGAAACAAACAATATTTCTTATATAAAGTGAAATCCAAAAATCAATAATAATAATTAATAACGAAAAATGAGGACCCTCAGAGGGTATCTATGAAGAGATCGAGACGCAAGAAGTATGTAGGGACCGTGGTTTATGGCGCTCTGATATCTCTTACTACTTTGCTAGGCTCCGCGTACAACAAAAAACGGGAAAATATTAAAAATATTCCCAAAGCAGGTTTGTTTACTTGTAGTGTGAAACCATATCTATGTAACCACTTACATGTTTCTTGAGTGATAAGGCCGCCTTTGTGTATTTTCTTGTGTATTTTTATTCATGTACAGTATATTTTATTAGCATGCAATGTATTTATATAACTATAATAAAAAAGTAATTTCAAACAAGTTCTGTATATCTATCACTTGAAGACTAGAAGTATTGAATAAAGCTGCATATATTTAGGGAAGATATCTTATAATAATTGACATAAAAAATAGAGAGTTTCAAACAATGCATAGTAGAATCATAAATCAGAAAAAAATGGAGGGCGGAATATTCTAAGCCTTTCCATGTATCACCGAAAAATGAACATAGAAATAAAAAAATAAATTACACGTGATATACACAATAAACAATAGAAAAAAACACTTGCTACTGTATTACGTATCCGCGCTGGCGCAGAGAACTCACATCACAATGTGGCTTATTACTGCTCGTAAACCTTCCAGAGCGTCTATTCTACTGCGAATCGACCTTCGTTTCATTTCTAATGTTTAATAACTGATTTTAGTGCTAATAGCTACGTTTTAGATCTAGACTTGTTTATAGTAATATAGATAGAAATTTTTATTTGTTTTTTTTTTAATAGTAACGGAAAATTTTAAGCGGATAAGCATCAGTAGGTATATGTAGAGCTAGAGATATGTAGAGCTAGATATATGTTGAGCTAGAGATATGTAGAGCTAGATATATGTTGAGCTAGAGATATGTAGAGCAAAGAGATATAGGTAATTTAGTTCTTGCTAACCAAACAGTTAAAATCGTCGATAAAATTTTTGATGTCATCGTACTGTAATGGAAATAAGGTTTGCTGAAAGCGATGGCTATAACCCACACTTTAGACGTTTACCATTTCAAAGAAACTGTGAGCCTAATACTTTAATGCTACCTTTCTGTCTGGTTGTTTGTATGAGATATTATTGGAAATGGCTGCACAGATTTTGATAAACCTTCCTCTACAACAGATAGGATTTTTCAGTGTACAGAATATAAGGCCTTTTTTCATGACAAGTCACTTTTTTATTTTCTTTTGGTGCACAATAATTGTACAAGTGTACAATTGTATGAAAAATTCTTAAATTAAATGCTAATATTGTTTAAAGAATGTTATCATTGTATAAAAATTATAATTAATATTAAAGTTATATAAAAGCCATAATATTTTATTTATTACTGAGATCATAAAATTATATATTTGTATCATTTCTAGTTAGAGAAAAAAATATAAAAATATTTATCTACTAAAGTACGTCTAGAAGCCGGTCGTGGCGCAGTGGGACATGTGCAGTCTGACTGTAAACGCTATCGGTTGTGGTTTCGGTTCCAAATCGCAGGAATGATAAGACAAAATGCGACCACTACTTAAAGTAATTCGTGAGTAAGTGTCATGGCACTAGGTACTTCCTGTCTACCCCATACGGAATAAAAAAGCTAAAAATGTAGAATTAACTTAGTTAACTGGACAAAATAAATTCTTCAGGAAGGTGCCATGTTAACATCAACGTATCGTATCGATAGATCGGTCGATGACGGCCACGTGACAGAAATAACCTTAGTAACGGTGTATTTCAAAAATAATGATGCTAATACTACGGACGCTGTGAACTGTACGTGGATTTATCTGTTTTAATATTCACGCGCTTCCTCACGTTACGCCATCGGTATCGTTATAACGTTTTACTGTAAGCGTTATAGTTACGAATTAAAAATTAAAAGGAAAAAATATGAATTTATTTTTCAACTTTTGTTTAGTATCGCAATATCCTCTGATATGTTATAGTATAGAAGACGTGCTCGCGTCTCACAACTACACCCACGTGGCGCTGTGTTTATTTCGTCTTTCGTTTTCCACCTCAATTAGTATAAATTTAATTATTAAGTACTTAGATATGATTTTGTATTTTTTCTTTATTATGTAACATAATAATATTAATAACAATACTGTATTTATATTTATAATATTAGCTATAATATATGTTCATTTTCTTTTCATGAATGTCGGTAACAGATAGCACAGAACATGTTAACCAATGGATTACAAAATTAAAAGCAATTGTGAGAGACACCAGTTTCAAAACACGCTTTTACCTAGTATACATAGTACAACGTGAACTGCACTACGTAAAGGCCTGTTTTATAGACCACCAGGCACTTTACAGAACATGACGGTAATAATTTGGTTATACGTATTATGCATATCGGTCTATATATATATATATATATATATATATAGACCAGTATATAGTATATAGTATATAGTATATAGTATATACTATATACTATATACTATATACTATATACTATATACTATATACTATATACTATACCAGTATATGTGGTTGGGTTTATTCTTAAAAATCAGCCGCGATAGGTTTTGATAGGAATATCGTGTTAACTCAAATTTATAAATGTTAATCATTCATTTTTTTCATCTTTTTTAATTAGCTAATAGTTATTTTACTTCACATGGTAAGAGAAGAAAGAGTTAAAGAAATTACACAACTAACACTTTTATTTTAAGCGCGATCGGTTGTGGGTCGAATCCCCACTCGGAGTGATCATATTTAAATTATTTTCACTTCTTCGCTCTGGTAAAGACAAAGAGCGGCGTTGAGTTCCACCACTCAAAACGCAATGTTTCGAATTCAATGGAAAGCGAAGTGCGGAGTGCGTTGGCACTAGGTACTTCCTGTCTACCCTGCTAAGGAAGAGTGAAGATAAAAAAAAAACGATTTTTATATAAGTGATGTTTATAATATAAAGTATTTCTCTCTGTATGTATTTCTTTGTATTTCGTAGCACAGTACAACTAAACTGAATAATATATTCTTATTTAAATAATACATTGTCATGCTTTATCCCGCATAACAGGGTGGTCAAAGACAACCTAGTGTTGAGACACTTCGTTTGTTTTCCGCCCGAAATCGAAATATTCCATGATGATGCCGCATATTAACTTGCTAGAGCAGAGAAATGACAATAAATTTTACTATATTAAAATAATCAATACCCATATTCCATAACCAATTTTGTACAGTCAGAGGCTATCCTGCTAAGCCACGATTATCTATTTTTATTTATTTATCTATTTTTTATTTAAAAAATCACCACTCGACACGTGTCTTGACACTAGGTACTTCTTGTCTGCTCTGCTATGCGGGATAAAAGGGTTAAATAAATATATTCAGAAACGTATTAATTTTTAAGTTGTCATTGAATCCAAAATAATTCTGATGAGCTGGACCCTCGCACTGTGTCACAATGGCTTCGCCTCCATGTTTTAATTATGATAATTTAATAATATTTAATAGAATAAAATATAAAATTAAAAAAAAACAGATGTGAATCTAATATTTTTTTTTAATAATTAAATATTTTAATAAGTAATAAATAAATAAGTTTTTATTGTTACTCAAGTTTGCTTATATGTTATTTTTATAATAATTATTTTCTAAACAATGATTTTTTTATATTTATCAGCAAACGTTCTTTAATATACTGTCATTTGTTTTGCAGACAAAGGCCTCGTCTAAAGATTTTCGTCTTTATATTGGGCCCGCTATTTACCTGATGTCTACTTTTAATCAGTCATCCTCTTTTCCTTTTCCTTTGTTTGTCTCTTATTTTAATATTACAAAGAGGCGCTCCAACAGATCTGAATATAATATTAATTAAATATTCCGAGCCTGTTTTTTTCAGCTTCACGATTTAATCCTGCATAGCAGGGTAGACAAAAGATAGTTAAGACACGCCGTTCTTTGTTTTCTACCCAATTCGATACATTGCGCGTTGAGCCAGAGCGAGGAAGTGAAAATAATTTAAGCATCACTCCTTCCAGTGGGAATTGAACCCAAAACCGATCGCGTTTACAGTCAGACGCTGTCCCACTGAGCCACGAACGGCCTCGAAAAACGGACGAAGTGTCCATAAATAATATTAAGTATTTTGTATTTGAATTAGCTTACGCATAAAGTGACAATAGACGATCGGTAGCCATTTTTGTATTTATCATTGTATCATACAAGGTATTTCGGTAGTCTGGTCGAGTGAGTCACGCCGCGACTCCGAGACAACCCATGACGAGCCGTGTCAGCTGTACGCAGTCACCATACGTATTTGTGTGACTCAGGAAACCGATATATTTGTATTGAAATAAATATTAAGTACTTTTTTTAATATTGAATTGAGTTGTTCTTGAATTTAAATAAAAGCTGTTTTTTATTTAGGTAATACTCCTCATACATAGTAGGGTACAAAGAGAGAAGTATATACGTTAGTGTTAAGACTCTCTTTTTCCAACTTTCCTTCCAATTTGGTGATGTGTCGTGTTACAACAGTGAAATTAAAAGCCACGCTTAGATAATACCAGAGTAGAGAAAAAATATACACATATATATTCAAATAAATATGTGTATATTTTTGAACTTCACGTTTTTATCCCGCATAGCAAGGTAGGCAGGAAGTACCTAGTAGTGCCAAGATACTCTGTACTCCGCTTTTCGTAGAATTCAAGAAATTTCGTTTTCCATGTCGAAACTCAACGCTGCGCTTTGTCTTACTAGAGCGAGGAAATGGAAATAAAAATTAAAAAACAAATAAATATGTAATATTTTTTCTAATTAGAAATTGAATCTATAAGCATTGCGCTTACATACAATGGTCCACTATAGTCACTATAGTCTAGGGTACAAATTTCACTGTAAATCGGTTTTAGATACAAATATATTATCAATCCAATATAACAAAATATAATCTTAGAATGATTATTTTAAATATTCTTTGTTAGAATCCATTACGAGGTGCTTTTCATCTATCCATTTGAAAGCTCAGCCTTGCCTATGAAAATATGTTTGTATTTTGTATATTTAAATACATTAATGTATTGGAGTGATTTACCAATTGTATTATGACAGTAGATCGTAAACTTCTGATCACCTTTTATTTTGCTTTACGCTTTTATCCTACGTATCAGATGAGACACGAAGTACCTAGTGTCACGACACTCCTACACCGCTTTCCGCCGAATTCGAGACATTGCTTGTTGAGTGGTGGAACTAAACGCCGCGCTTTGTCTTAGCAGAGCGAGAAAATGCAAACGTACCTTTTGACATTATTTACAATTATTATTTGTTTAATTTAATTCGAGCTATTATGTTAAATTGTGTACAAATTACTTTATTTTTTTAATGAAAATTTAAACAAAGCCCCGCGATTTAACTAGTCTTTTCGTAAACAAAGGTTAGTAAACTCGGTATTTACAGTTTACAAAGGACAAAGCGAAGCGGCCTTGATGGTATTTATACTACTATCTCCCTTTCGCCCACTCTAACTACCTACAAATTTAGAGGATGCAAGAATGTTCGTTTAGTATTTCACATATAAAACTATTGCTTTAGAAATTTCACGTGTTTGGTTAGTTATGAGAATTTAGTGATAAATCATTTCGTTCTGAAGTATGTTTTGAATCACCTTTGCGCATATAACGTGTTAGTCAGTCAGTTAGTCAATCTTATCCCGGATAGCAGTTAGTAGAGAATTTAGTGTCAATACACTCCGTTCCCCAATATTAATTAGCAATTTCCTTGTTCTTTATTTTTTTTTATTTTTAAAGTGTTATTCCACACTTAGAATTAGAAAACATTTTTAAAAAAGGTATAAAAATTTGAACTTAGAAACAACAAAAAAGACTTTCGACGATTTTCAAAAGGTGCGGGTTCGAATCCCACTGGGCTTAAATTTTTATACGTATTTTAAAAATGTTTTCTTTGTTCCTTATTATTAAGGATAATTTTTGTAATAAAGCTACATACCAAGGTGCCCACCGTGGCGCAGTGGCGATAGATTATAGGTTCGATTACCACACGGGGGAATGAGCATATTTAAAATATTTCAATTTCTTCGCTCTAATGAGACAAAGTGTGGCTTCTGAATTCGACGAAAAGCAAAGTACGGAGTGCCTTAATATTAGACACTTTCTGTCTACCCCGCTACGCGGGATAAGAGCGTGAAGCTAAAATTAAAAAAAAACGCAGGATATTATTATCCTAATTTCATATAGCTCTTGATACGGTCGTATTCTACCTACCTTGTACACGAAGCGAAGACATTGATTCAATTATCGGGCGGTCGTTTTATTTAAATATGTTTCTTGGAATTTTTTTCCTCATTGATTTTATTCTGATTGTTCCTTATATTCTGCTAGCTTATATAATCTGTTTAACGTATTGCCTGTCATAAAAATGCTCGTAAGATACTCAGTTTTTACAACTTTTGGCCCTTTTTAGATATCTATTATGATTTTATTAGCCACGAAATAGCTCATAATAATTTTATAATGCTGTGTTAATACAATTTAAAATAATATTCTTAGTGAACGACAGGTTTATTGTAAAATAAAGTGAATACATAAACTAGTGTGTGTTATAAACGCTACTACTAGCTTATATTTATCGAGTAAAAGATCTAAAATAACACTTAAATTCTACGTTTTATAGGTCTCCTTGCGAATATTTTTGTTTTGGCACGGTTTTGTTTTGATGTACGAAATACACTTGTAATGCGTGTCATTATTGTCATTTGAAATCGTTTAATGATGCATTCGAGTTGGGAAATTGATTAACTATAAACTGTTTAGGCTTGACATTCAGTGATGCCAACTTAAGGGTTTCCCGCCTAAATTTTAGGAAGAATGTACGTACCTATTGGACGTTTTTAATGAGTAAACAGTCATAAAACTTTGTTTATATGTTCTATTCTATTTTAAAATATTTATTTGAAAAACGTACATACATATAAATAAATCAAGAGCTTAATATATAAAATATGTATTAATATTATTACTTATGAGGATGATTTTAAAGAAAAGAATTGTAGTGTCAGAAATTAATTGACTGGCAACACTGTCGGATTAATTAATAATTTTGACTTTTTATTCTTTTTAATAGTATTAATATTTTATTTATTTCGATATTTTACTTTCTTCCCTAAATCGACAATGTGTGAAATATTGAAACATTTTAAATAAGGATATTGATTAAATTAAATATTTTTCTTTATTCAGTAAGTCGGAAGACAAAACACGACCGAACTGCTTTACTCACTTTTTATGTGGGTGCCATGTTATACGAATATATTGATGTTAAATAGATCTTAAAGGCCGATCGTGGCGCAGTGATACAGCGTCTGACTATAAACGCGAGTATCGGTTGTGGATTTGATTCTCATTTGGAGGAACGATTTCTTTTTATTTTCTCACAGACAATGTGGTGTTTAGTGCCGCCACTCAACATGCAATGTCTTGAATTCGGCGGAAAACGGAGTACGGAGTGTCTTGACACTAGTTACTATGTATCTATGTTTGCGACACTCCAGTTTGTGACTGTCCATTTTATATATATAAGTCATAACGAAACAAGGTAGAGCTCTCTAACTTGTATTAGATAATTTATAAACGGAAATTTCATAATTCAGTTTCAGTTGATAATGGAAAAGGGTAATAAACTGATTATTCAAAATCGATTTTATAGTTTAACCAATAAATACAATTTAATGTAACCATCATAAATCAATATTAGTCGTTCTATAACATCAACAGATAACAAAAAGCTAATTCTGTATATAAATAATAATACCAAATCAATGATTCACATTCAACTCTATATATATATATATATATATATATATATATATCTATATATATATATATATATATATATATATATATATATATATATATATATATATATATATATATATACATGGGTATATATGCAATTAGTAAAAAGCAGTTCTTTTAATATTAAAACAAACACTGCAATCTTATTTATTTGTATAAAGGTGTATATATTTTTTAAAACTATCTTAAATGATAATTATTTACAATAATAAATACGTATATAATTGAGAACTTTTCCAGTAAGCAAGATGGATGTCCTCTAATAAATAACGTCAGTGCGTCAGTCGCGGTCGGTTGTATTGCTCTTGGCATTCACCGGTTACTTATACCTTTTTATTTATTAATATTTTAATTTGTAATGTCACTGTGTATTTTTTTTTCATTTGTTATTTAATATACATGTATATTTTGATTTCGGGCGAAAAACGGAGTGTCTTGACACTAGGTTGTCTCTGACTATCCTGAAGTGTGAAATTGAAAAAAATAGGGCAGCCCCATTTGAAAGATGAAAATTTCTATATTATAAGTAGAACAGCGTCACGGTAGCAAGCCAGTCAGGGATCTCTCTGTTAGTTTCAATTTGTTAGATCTCTCTGTCGTGGAGTTTAGAATGGTGGTCACCTTCGACGTACTGCTCAGTGTAGCGGTTGCGGGCGACCACCTCGCCCCCACTCGACCAAGTGACTAGGCAGTTAGATTTCCCAAACAGTGTCAAAATTCTTTTTGAAGTCAAGACATTGCATGTTTAGTGGTAAAACTGAAAGAAGCACCTTTTTTATTAGAGCGGAAAAATCAAACATTATTTTAAATATAATTCTCTCGAGTGGAAATCGAACCCATAACCACGGGCTTCTTCAAATCGACTTGACTTACAATCAAACTCACAGTCTACCTATATGACATTTTTATATAGATTTTTTTTTATAAATTTATGAAAAGTTTGTGTTTATTTAAGTTGTTGAAAAAAATGTTTAATTTATAACAGTGTTGGCGGTTTATAAATAATGAAACGCCCTTTACTAATGATATCATTTCCCTTTTTTAATATATTTCTAAGAGATTGATATTTTTTTTTCGATTTCAATAAATATTATTATTTTTAATGAGGCCAGCGTGGCGCAGTGCCAACATGTGACTGAATAC